>VZTU01023888.1:34011-66135 GCA_013400835.1 Zapornia atra
CCCCATCTCCCTAAGTGTTGGCAAAGTCAGAAAGTGCTGGTTGTAGGTACTCCCAAAACCCACAGTGATACCTGACTTCAAGCAGCCAGCCCTGGTCCAGCACCACATTGTCTTTGCTGATGCACCACTGGCTGTAGCGTCCTGGCAGGCAGATAGGGCTGAATGCTCTGAACCAGGGTAGAAGAGTACAGTTCTAAGTGCTTTTCTTACTCTTTGCACTTAGACACAGGTAGGCTTTATTTTATTACCATCTCAGGAAGCCCCACATGACCCTTAAAGCAGCTTCTTCATATAAGCCATAGCATCCCCCAATTTAGGGGCTGCAGGTGGGACCTCCCATACTGCAGGGAAAGGGCTGGAGGCTCCACAGAACTACATAAAGTCCTTCTTTCCCCAGGGAGCAACAACCAAGATGATAACGCATTAGCTCAGGCCCCTGTTGCTGAGGGGTGGTGGGAAGCCTGTGGGTCCCCACAGCCTCCCCACCTTGCTGGTTCATAGAGTCCTTCCACCCTAATCACCATCCAGATCACTGACCCAAAAGCTCATCCACACCCAAAGTGGAAAGCCCTCCATCCTAGTGAGAGTGCACCAGGATTTCTCCAACAAAAATAGCCACCATTGCAGGAGAGATTGCATTCTTGTGACATGCAAGCCTCCCATAAGGGAAAAATCAGAGCTAGCCACAGAGACAACTGGGATAGAGACAGCAACACGACCCTGCTGCTCCTCCTGCAGCCATTCACCAAGCAAACAGCTCTTGGTGGTACATATGTGCAGCAAACACATTGCAAGAGGCAGATGGTATTGCAATATAAATACTAGGATAGCAGACAGCTCTGGGAGGTACCATTTTTCCATCTTACAGAGAAGCAGCCTTTTTTTTTTTTAAGGGTCCTTCCCAATCCAGGGGGACACAGCATCACTGAAGTAGAAGAACAAAGAATAAAACTGCTCTTTAAATTAGCCAACCCCAAAGGAAACAGGAAAGAGATCTGAATCCAAATTGAGCAACAAAGGGGCTTGTCTCCAGCTCTTCAGCATACCAGAACACCCCACCATTACCAACCTGCTCAAGGAGTTTCTCTTCCTGACAAAGTCTTTCATCACCCAACTTAAGCCCAGATGCTGCTTGCCTCCCAAGAGCCTCCTTAAACCCCTCACCCCTGCTTAAATACACCTTGTATTATAGTTAAAATGCTCATCAGGTGTCGTTCTTACATAGTTGCATGCCAACACACCACAGCTGGGCCTCCTACACACCAGCTCTGAATATTGATGGGAGACGTGAGAGGAAAAGCAAGCCCCAAGCTTCTGTCATTCTCGAGTGACTTTTGATGCGACACCTCAGGAAGAGCGGGGTGGCTTCAGCAGTCTGCTGTACTTTGCACCAGTAGCTGCTTGCTGTGCACCCTGTGTCGAGGAGATGCCGGCAGGAATGGCTGTCGTACCGGTTTATAAGTAAATTAATGGCTTATAATGGGGAACGCTCCAGTGAGGGCACTCTTAAAGGTGTAATGAGGGGTAACTCACCTTACAGTCGACTTTTGCAGCTTTTCGGTGCTGACAGCTGCGTGGCTGCACGTGGGAAGGGGCAGATTCTGCTTGCGCTCCCTAACACGTGTGAGGCCACACGCGACTTCTGTCTCTGTTAATTGCCAGCATCTCCCAGTACAGGGCTGGCTTTGCAGCTATCAGCTTTATTCCTCCCCGCAGGACAGTCCCTGTAATGTACACAGCAAGGGGCTGCTGAATGTCATGGAATCACAGAATGCTTTGGGTTGGAAGGGACTTCAAATATCATCTAGTTCCAACCCCCTGCCATGGGCAGGGACACCCTCATTAGCCCAGGTTGCCCAAAGCCCCATCCAACCTGGCCTTGAATGCCTCCAGAGATGGGGCTTCCACACCCTCTCTGGGCACCCAGTGCCAGGGCCTCACCACCTTGAGAGTGAAGAATTCCTTCCTAACATCTAACCTAACCCTGCTCTCTTCCAGCTTGAAGCTATTGTCCCTTGTCCCATCCCTGCACTCCCTGGTGAACAGTCCACTTTCCTGTAGGACCCCTTTAAGTATCAGTACGCTGCAATTAGGTCCCCCCGCAGCCTTCTCCTCTCCAGGCTGAACAAGCCCAACTCTCTCAGCCTGTCTCCATAGGAGAGGTGCTCCAGCGCCCTGACCATCTTCATGGCCTCCTCTGGACTCGCCCCAACAGCTCCACATCCTGCCTGCACTGGGGACCCCGGAGCTGGATGCAGTTAGAGACACAGCGTTCGCATGCCACAGCAGAGGCACAAGCACAGTGACAAGCTTCATTTGCCATCCCTAAGGCTTTTTTATTTTAAATTTTATTAAGGGGGGGGGGGGTGTGGGGGAGAGAGGAGGAGTTTATCCTTTCTTGCTGGAACTAAAACGTGGAGAGAGAAAACAAATGAACAAGATTTTAGTAGTAATAGGATGAAAGGAACAAAAAGAGAAATCTGGAAGGTGGGGGGCACACCCACAGTGAATGCCAGACCTCTCTCCGGGGCTGTAACCCCGCGGTGTCCTCCGCTCCCCGGGTGCGTGCGGCAGGCGGCCGCCGGGCGTTGGGGGATGCCGTCAGCAGGTGTCAGCATTGCTATTCCGTTCGGCAGCACCGCTCCAGCCCAGTCCCGGCTTCCTGGGAGGAGGCCAGGGAAACACCGCGGAGGGGTGGAGGGTGTATGTGTGGGGTGTGTGGGTGTCTGTGTCAGTGTGTGAAACTAGGAGGCAGGAGCACTTATGTTACCTGCTCGGTGTATTAGAATCATAGACTGGTCTGGGTTGGAAGCGACCCCAAGGATCACAGAGCTCCAACCCCCCTGCCACGGGCAGGGCCACCAACTTCCAGGCCTGGATCTACACAAGTTTGCCCAGGGCCCCATCCAACCTGGCCTTGAACACCCCCAGGGATGGGGCAGCCACCACCTCTCTGGGCAGCCCGTTCCAGCCCCTCGCCACTCTCTCTGCAAAAAACTTCCCCCTAATATCTAATCTAAACCTTCCCTTCTTTAGCTTTAATCCATCCCCCTTGTCCTGCCACTGTCTGCCCTTTTAACAAGCTGATTCTCCTCCTGATTCTCTGCTCCTTTCAGGGACTGGAAGGGGAAGTGCTCCAGTCCTCTGATCATCTTCGTGGCCTCCTCTGAGCCCTGTCCAACAGTTCCACATGTTTCTTGTATTGGGGGCCCCAGCTCTGGATACAGGACTCCAGATGGGGCCTCAAGAGGGCAGAGCAGAGAGGGACAATCCCCTCCCTGTCCCTGCTGGTATTTCTAGGGTTGGTTTTCTTCTTAAATATTCATGTTGCCTAATGTCTTGAGATGGATAAAAAAGGCAGAGCTAAGCCTCATCCCACCAGGTCAGGGCCCTTTTAAGGTTTCTTTGTGATGATTTCTACCTAAAGATGTGAAACTGTTGGAGAGGGTTCAGAGGAGGGCCACAAGGATGATTAGAGGGCTGGAGCACCTGCCCTACAAAGAGAGGCTGAGGGAGCTGGGCTTGTTCAGCCTGGAGAAGACAAGGCTGAGGGGGAACCTAATTGCAGCCTTCCAGTCCCTGAAGGGAGCTTATAAGCAGGAGGGGATTCAACTTTTTAAAAAGGTAGATAATGGCAGGACAAGGGGGAATGGATTAAAACTAAAGGAAGGGAGGTTTAGATTAGATCTTAGGGGGAAGTTTTTTACAGAAAGAGTGGTGAGGTGCTGGAACGGGCTGCCCAGAGAAGTACTGGATGCTCCGTCCCTGGAAGTGTTCAAAGCCAGGTTGGATGGGGCCCTGGGCAACCTTGTGTAGCTCCAGACCTGGAGGTTGGTGTCCCTGCCTGTGGCATGGAGGTTGGAGCTCTATGATCCTTGGGGTTCCTTCCAACCCATGCGATTCTATGATTCTATGATTTCCCACACAGTAGGGCTGCGAGGGAGAGTGTACAAAAGTGACCCTCCTTTTGTCTGAACTCGCAGGGTGTGAGGAGAGCAGCCTCCCTTCCCCCTGCCCGCCCTCAGCCAGGGTCACACCTGTAGTGCTATGCATCCATTTGGCCAGCCTGGGACGGCTTTCATGTGAACTCCCACACCTGTTTCTCAATCACCCCAGGTCCGTGCCCCCAGCCTGGCTCTGGGTGCAGGGGCACAGGGGGAAGCAGGCTCTTGCCTGGTGCAGATACATTCTTTGCTTTGCATTAGGGTGGCAGCATTGGCTGCACAATGGGGATCTGCAGCAGCTCCGGCTGTTCTCGCAGGAGCTGTGCATCCTGCATGAGCTGTGGGTGCTGAGTGGTCAGGGCTGTAAGCAGGGGAGCGCGGGCAGGGTCTGTGTGGGGACACGAAGCGCTCTGGTACTGCAGACACTGCCAGGCCCTGCAAAACTCCTCCAGAGCTGATGTTGCACCACGCTGAAATGAGAAGTGTTATTGTCTGGCAGCTCAGGGATACTTTACAGCACAAAGTGGCCCCAGGCTGCCCATGTATTCACCGAGCCGAATGTGCGCGGGGTTATGTGCCATAGTGAGCACAAAGGTGTGAGCAACCAGCCTTCTTGTCTTCCCTATCCCCTTCTGCTTCCAGTCTGCTGCAGAGAGGATGGATGGAATCTGGGGACAGAAAGTCCCCGCCGGGGTGGGGGGCAGTGATACTAATCTGAGGGACTTCATCTGGAGGGGACCTGAGTGAGAGCAAAAAAGACCAGTTGCCTGCCAACACTGTGTCCCCCAAACCCTGCCTGTGCTTCTCTAGGTGCAGAGGGTGAGAGGGGGGTATCTGTCAGGAGGAGAGGAGCAGGGAAACGGAGAACTGGAGACAGGATGTAGAGTTGCATTTATTTACATGGGAGGTTTCAAAATGACCGAGTGCAGTTGCTGGTAAAGGTGAGGAAGGATTGCTCACCTTGGAAGATTTCTCCCCTCCCGCCTTGTACCACAGCCCCTCCGGCAGCAAATGTTTTCAGGCAGGCACCCCCCTGCATATGGGAATTCAGGCTTTGGGCTATCTAAAAGTAACTACTGGAGAGACAGACATATATCCAAAGTCTTGCAGTCTTCCTCCACTGTCCCTCCAGAGATCCTAATGTGGCATTGAACTGCTCTGCCATGAACACACTTAAAATTTCCAGAGGTTCGAGCGCCTGGAGCAGCACCGTTTATGGGTGCAGTCTCCTTTCTCTTGCCCCACAGTGGTCCACTGGAGGGAAACATCATTTGAAGACTCTCATCATCACCTTGAACATGTACCCAGACAGCTACAGGCTTTGGAGCAGCCAACTCTATCTTTTTGGACTCCATGCTCACAGAAACCACAAGCCTTCAAAATGACATGAGCCTCCAGCTGTTGCACATGGGATGAAAACCAGAGAAGATCAGGATTTCCCGTTATCATTACACATCTTCGTTTGGACTGATCACAGGCAGCAGCATTCGTTTCTGTGGTAATTACACCGACCTTGAACACCACGTACTGACATCCCCATGTCTTCCTGATACTCAGCAACTGCTTCTGATCAATGCTGATGGGAATGAATGAAAGTTAATAATATTGCCTCCTATTAGGGCAATGGTTGCTGGGCTCTAATTCAATCCTGCCAGCTGAGAGCCAGCCTGAGCAGGTGCTTTCACTTTGGACGTGAGAAGAGACATGATTTAAGGCACTAGTGAGGGAGTTTTAAGGGTTTATCTTTCCAGGAAAGAGGAAGAAAAGGTAGGTGGTGGTTTTATTTTGGAGGGGTGTTTTACTGAATGTGGTGCTGAGTTGTTGTAATGGATATTTTAGGGGTTTTTCTGTTAGCGCAATGATTATTAATGAATGGGTTTTGTGAGCAAGGGCTTTATGTAGCTTTGGCTTTTTGTAACAGAAGGAGGAAAAAATGTTTATTTTAATCTGTGTCTATGATACAAGTGAGTCACCTTAGGTAGGCTTTTATAAAAAAGAGTGGTTTTGTGTGTGGTGTGAAACTCCCACCAAAATATCTTATGACCCCTGTATGAAAGTTTATGTTACTCTGGAAGACTGGGGCCTGAATTCACCACTGTCCTGAACTTTGTTCATCTTATCATGAAGCAGATGTGAAATCTAATTTGTCTTTACTCAAGATAACTGAAATTAAAAAGTGAGGTACTAGTGGAAATGACAGTACAAGACAGCTGGTGATGGCCCCTGTTCCTTGCTGGTACTTTACTTCTGGTTAGGTCTCCTTGCACGCTGACAAAAGATATATCTTTGCAAATCATTTTCCAGCCTGCACATGTGTTTAATTAGTCTCCAGCCTGCATAAGGAACTGCAAGGAGGAAGATAATTATGCAGGCTTCATGCTGTTTTGAGATCTTGCTCTTTGCAATTTCTTTTCCAGCGTTCAATTAAAAGTTAAGCACTTTTTGAGGCTATCCAAGTAGACAGCTATTGATTCTTCGTTCTGTAGCAGAAGCCCTTCTTATAGCTTGTCGATTTGTAAAGTTGCTGGTTGGGGGAGAAGTTGGGTAGCACAATATCCTTGGGGAAATACCACAATGAATTCCAGGCGTGAGCTGCAAAATGGCCTTGCACTTAAGAGCCGAATACCTGAAAACTCCCAAGCACCTTGGTGTTTGAAACATTAAGAAATGCTTTTCTTGTGAAATGAGAGGGCAATCTGTGATGTGTGGAAAAGCTTTGAAAAGACTGTGTGGGGCGGTGCACTGAAAGGTGAGGTAGGGGAAAGGGGTTTTTGGGTCTGCTTATGCTTGGGGAAGGTGACCGGAGGGTGAGGATCAGTGGGCTGCTCAAAAAAAGCAGCCCATATGTATATTGCATGGGGGCTCTACTTATATTGACAAGGCACTAGTGCAGTAATATGTGGTATAGTTGTATGGTGATCTCCAGCATGTGCAGGTGAGTGGAACCTACTGAAGAAGGTTCTGAAGAACCTCCTGAGCTCCTGACAACTCCCTGGGACAGTAGAGAAGCCAGGGCAGAAGTGGCGTTGGGTCTGTGTGGCCCTGCCTGGCAGGGCTCCTGGCTCTGTGGGTGGCCCTTCGTCCCTTAGTGGATAAAATGCTCTAGGCAGGAGGGGGTACTCTATACTTTAAAGTTGAGTTTAACTACTCTCTTTACTACATGGACCTCTTGTGTTCTTCAGAGGAAGAAAATACTCTCTTAGAGATTCTCAGCCTCTCCTTCAGTTGTGGACAGCAGATGTGTCTTTGGTTTATTGCTGTCAGAGAAGACTAGCTGCTGTGATCCCACCAGAGAAGAAAACTGGCAGCATTTGATATTTTTCTTGGCTGTTAATGGGTTGCCTTAATAATGCTCTGCCTGTGGAAATTCACTCTGCTGTGTCAGGAGCACCTTCCACAAGGACATAACCCAAAGACCATTCATCCCCATGGGATCTTTTCTTTCAACAGATCTTGAATTCTCCTTTTAATAAATGACTGGCCAATACACTGTTAGAGGAATTGACACAGTTGGAATAGAAATTCCCTGTGCAGAAGTAAAGATTTTCCTGCAGTAATGGCTAAGGTGTAAAGAGGCTAGTTCAGACAAAGATTGTAAATATCCCCATTAAGGGCCCTCATTTTCACTGATATCATCGCAGATAAAGCAGGGAACTCCTCTGGGTGAAGCCAGCAGTATTCATAGAGGCTTTCAGCCTTGATGATGGCATGTAGGTAAATGGTGACCCTGTCAAATGGTCCCTCCTGTAAGAAGTCAGATGTGGAGAGCCTCGGCCCCTTTTTTATATCTGATCCTCTGGAAATGGGTTGTGCTTTGAAATGGCTGGGTAGGAGCTTTGGTGTTGAAACCAGCTGAGCCTGATCCAAGTTGTGTTTAGTCTTTCCTCCTGGGCAGTTTTAAGGTGGCTGTGGAGAGCCCTGCTTCTTCAGGAGGTTCCACTCACCTGCCCATGCTGGAGATCACTGAGAGATGGGTATGAGCCACTTGTAACATCAGTGTTTTAGATCTACAACAGCATAGCTCAGTCAGTTCTAATTAGCTGTGACCAGTGGAAACATTAACCTATAGTGATGTGAAAGAAGCATCACTGAATATGTGTCTGTTATAAAAACCTGTAGTGGAAGATGAGTCTTTAATTAAGAGATCTATGGTACGGTGGGTGCACGATGGATTGAGGTGGTACGGTTATCTGTGGTGAACAAAGCTGTAGCTAACAACCCCTGGCTCTGTAAAACTGTACTTGCTGTGAACAGTCATCGTGCCTGGTAATGCCGCGGTGGGCTAAGCTGTGACACTGAGATCTAGAGTTACATCCATGTGTGAGAAGAAAGGTCTAGGCTTGGAGATGTGGGCTGGCTTTAGAAAACCCACCTGTGACACCTCGACAGGGTCTTGGTGCCAAGTAAGGCTGGGTTCAGAATGAAGCTCTTGGTCAATGTGTCGATCCATGGCTGTCAGACCCAGACACAGGTACCGATTTCATCAATGTTTTCCCAATAATTAGGATCACTGTTACTTGTTAATCGAATGCTAATTAAGACACTGTGTTCTGTGTGATGATGAAACAAGGAAGGTATCTTAATAGGCTCAATGTTATATAACTTAGTGTGCAAAGTCTAGATCTTATTCCTGTGTTTCTCTTGTGTTTAAAACTGACTTTTTTCTGGGGAGGAATGATAACATTTTTGAGTTAACTGGCTGTCGTAGTTAAACACAAGTTGTTTGGGGTTTTTTTGGTCCTCCTCAGATGTAAGAGGATTTGGGTGAGACATCATAATTAAACTGATCTTGCTGGCTGTTCACAGTATAAAAAAAGGAGACTGGGGCAAAAAGGTTATGTTTTTACACTGTCAGTCAGAGTTGCTATTTAATACAAATTACCTTTTTCCTCTCTAATCTAATTGCCAAAACTTCAGCTGTTTCATTTGCACAAAGTAAGGTAACCCATGGGATATTACACAGATGTAAGAAAAGAGGTTCTCTGCACTGTCTTAATGCAGTTATAATAGAGATTCATCCTCAAATTAGGAGAAAACAGACTTAGTTGTGTGTTTATTAAGTACAGCATATCTCACTTTAAAAATGGAGGCATGGAGAGCACACTGCTGATGTCAGGCTTATGCTCCTTAGCCTTAGATATGCTGGGCTATATTGTGTTGTTCCTACTGGTATTTTTTCAAGCTTTGTGCAGATCGGTGTGCCCTGAGGCTGCTGGAAAGAAACTAAGTAGCTTCTAAAAAGCCAGTGATTTAATTTGGGATGAGAGCCTGTGAATAATGGATATTATGGGTTGAGTTCATTAGATCCAGTTCAGCTCCAGCTTAAGTTGATAAGAAAAGGTCATCTGATTTCACTGAGGGGCTGGGCCAACAGGTTGGGTTTTGCCTTTAGCAGTAAGTAAAATCACTGAGTGATGCCTGCATGCATGGGGTACCCAATGACTGTGAGACTGTTAATTCTGTAGTCAACATAGAACCACAGGATGATTTGGGTTGGATGGGCCTTCAGTGCCACCCTCTGCCATGGGCAGGCATACCCCCATCAGCCCAGGGTGCCCAAAGCCCCATCCAACCTGGCTTTGAACCCTGCCAGGGATCCAGGGGCAGCCCCAGCTTCTCTGGGCACCCTGTGCAAGGGTCTCAACACCCTTATAGAGAACAATTTGTTCTTAAACCCTAACCAAAATCTACCCTCTTTTAAGTTAAATCCGTTCCCCCTTCTCTACCTCCCTGCCCTTGTAACTGGCTGAATGAGCTGTATATTTTGAAGGGTCTGAAAACTGTCTTTACAATGAGGTTAAGAAACCCGGTTTAAGAGATGAATTTGGAAGTCCTTAAAGAGCTGTATCATCTTAACTTCCATTGGGGTAAAGTGCTATTAAAAGTAAGGCTATATTTCTCTCTTCCCGAGCAGTGGAGGAGAATCAGCAGCCCTCAGACTGCCTTGTAAATGTATGGTTTAGACAGCTAGCTGCCTGAGGATGGGCTGGAGTAATCAACACGCAGAGTAAGGAGCTGTCTCATCGAGTCAAAACACAACACTGGCAAAAGTTTTATTGGAGACGACATCCCTCTCTAGGGCTTGGGTGCCTCATTCATGACTGGAGAAAAGCTTCTTTTGGACACTGGCACGCAGTTGCCCTTTTCAGAAAGGGGACAAAGCTGTCAGAGCTGGCTCTGAGGATTCAGAGTGGCTTCAGGTGCCTGGATCCCTTTAGTCACTTGCAGATTTTCAGCTGTATCTTGGGGATTTGGTGGTACATCACTGGGAATGTACCTGAAGGATAAAACAGTATGAATTCTAGTAAGAGTTTATATTAAGCATCTAGTGTGTGTACTACCATGTTCTAAACCAGTCTGGGCATCTTCAAATGCAATGCAGGGTGCCCAGGCTTCAGCTTTGTTTAAGAGAAGCTAAATTACCACTATTTGCTCGTTCTAGTTTAGGCCAAAATGAGCAAATGGCTTGATAGTGAGAGTTATGGCTGCGTTATAAGCAATGCAGAAGTGAAAGCAAAAGAACTTAAACATAGCATTTTCAGACTCCAATTTTGTAGCACTTCAGTATTTAAACAAAATATTACAAATACCACAAAGCAAAGCTTTGACATTTAAGTATAGGGTGTCAATATTGTACAATGGCTTTCATCAGAGGCACATGAAAATGAAAGCCATGAAATGCTTCATCCATATTACAAATGGCAACTGGTGTCGGATATAAAAGGCTTTTTAAAAAAAAAAACTTTCATATCCAAAATGTTGGGTTTTACAGACTTGTTCCCCAAAGACCTATATCTCTGTTAACAAAAAACAAGCAAAAGTCAATGTAAAGACACTGCAGTCTCTGCTATACACCGATATGCAGAAACTGGTATACACTGACACCCTCAGCTGAGTTAAGACAGACCAGAGGTAGATGACTTAACTTCTAATTACTTATGCCTTCATATTCTCTGTGTGAGGAAATGATGCTGTGCCAAGGCCAAACAAAACAGGAAGTGAAAATTCCATGCTTGGTCTGGATCAGTGTGACTGGATTTAGGCAGTTAGTTAAGGTTTGGCTCAATACTCTGGTAGTAAATGTTGCTGGACCTTGCCCATCTGCGAGCCCTCTCAGCCCAATGTTGATTTTTTTCTGTAATTTCCTGGCTGTTTTCTTGGAATGGGAACACACAGTATCTTCTAGCTGGCTCTCTGAAAAGATAGGTGTTGATGAAACACCTGAGGATTGTCTAACCTGCTAAAACCATGAGTGCAAATGGTCAGATTTCAAAGGTGGTTGGTCAGAATACAGAAAATACAAGAGAAGAGAAAGCAATGAGTTAAGTAGGGAAAGCAGTCAAGAGAAGGTAAAGGTGTTCTGGGGTAGGGAGGGTCAAAAGATGTAAAGTTCTCTGTGCTGAGCTCATTAATACACAGGTAATATAGGGAGGACTGGGGGAAAGAAACATTTGTTGAAACACCCAGAGGTTTTGAACAAGCTTTGCTAAATATGTTCTTTTTAGGTAGGCTTTTCATCTGGGGTTTTTTGACAGGAAATTTAGCCATGGCCAGGTCTTAATGTGTGCACGTACATACTTTCTAAAAAACAAAACCCAAGACCCACGCACCCCCCCCCAAAAAAACCCCAAACTGAGCAGGAAACCAGCTACAATGATTTAGTGTTTGCTAATTAACATGAGACTCAAGACTTGCAATGGGGAGATGCATTACCTGGGTAACAATTAGTGGGTTATGTGAAAGCATGGTAAAAGACAAAGAAATACTATCTGCTAGCTTTTTTGTTGTTTGTCCTTTGGTTGGTGTGTTTTCTGATGTGATGGCATCTCAATTCTTGCCTCTATTGCGAAGCACCCATTAGGCTTTGTTTGCCCTGGTCTTCTGTGTTGAGGGTGGTGCCTTTCCTTTTTGCATCTGTCACAGAGGTATAAATTTTTTCAGCTTGCAGTAGGAGTGTACTAGCTGCTTTGTAGTCAAAGTTACCTAAATTTGCAAAACATATTAAGTAAATTTAATTTCCAGGAGGAGAGCAACATATGAAATGAAAAGCCTCTAATTATCAGGAACAGATGATCATTAGTTGCTATCAGCTGCATAAATAACTTTGTGTTCGTAAAACTGGAGTTTAGAGAGAACATGGGTCACTCACACTTCTAAAATTAAAAATTACTATGTGCCATCTCTCAGCACAATTTATTCTTGTCTGTGATGCAGAAATACTCCCAAATTTAGCACATGGAGAGCCAAAATGTACCATCTGTCCAATGCTCCTGAGGATTTTCAAAGGCAACAGCAGAAGACTTGGAGGCTGTAGTTCTTGGAAACAGCGGTGTCAGTGCAGATAGGATAACTCTTGTATTATACATTACAGTGTACAGACTAGATGATGTATGTTCCATTTCAAGTCTCTGCAGCGGGGAAACCTGCACTTCAGTTCTGTGCCCTGTGAAGCCTGTGCTGTGTGATCACTCTGTAGTGATGTCACTCTGCATTATTGACAAAATGCTTGACTGTTCACTCCCAAATTTTTCCATAACGGCAGAGAAATCCCTTCACACTTCCGTCTGCGTACCTGTTGCTGGGGTTTGAACAGAGCATTGTCTCCTTCCTTGTGAAAAGCTGTGTGAAATTGAAGCCAGGGTAAGTCTTAGAAAGTTATTGAAGAAAAACTACTTTTGGATTAGGTGATGAAATAGTATGACTAGTATTCCAGCTAATGCTAGTTATGCTGGTATTAAAATGCTCAGGAGAACAAAACAGAGGAAGTGCTGATGCATCGGGAAGCTGGTGTTATAGTTGCCATACAATCCCAACTTGGACCTTCTTTTCAGAGGCCTGGTATATCCTGGATGGAATCTATAGAAATATCTGGAAATGTAGTAGAAACTTTTACATGGAACATTCTTCTGCAGAGTAGAGAAAACAGTGCAGAGTTTAATAACTTCAGCCTCACTCTGAATGCTGGGCCTCTAGCATTTTAATATTGCTTCTTCTAGCATTCAAAAAAAAGACCACTTTTTTTGCCTGGATTAACTGTTTTAGGCTTACATTATTTGAGAATCACATAAGCATCAGCACAGGAATGAGCAACGAGGCAGGAATGCGCAGCACGATGTAGAGTAGAAAGTGTATTGATTTAAGCTGTCATAGGATCATATTTATAGGCAATCCCACTCCATGATTTAAAGCACCCCCATTCTGTTACAGTTAAAGCCCAGCAAGGTTACTGTGGCCCCTGAGCTTTGTGAATGTGACCTTTCTAAATTTGAAGACCTGGCATTACAGCTATGACACCCTACTTTGTACTGGTGTTGCACTGTATTTGGCAATCCTAAGGCTTTTTATTTTTTGTTAAAGTAACATTTTTCGGCCTGTCTGTACTAATCAATTGCTCTAATTTCCTTCCTTTACCAAAACTGCTTTTGGCATATGTCACAGAAACATTAAGGTTGGAAAAGACCTCCAAGATCTAATCCAACTGTCCCCCTACCACCTATATTACTCAGTAACCTGTGTCCCTGATTACCTCATCCAGCCTTTCCTTGAACACCCTGAGGGACAGTAACTCCACCACCTCCCTGGGCAACCCATTCCGATGCCCAACTACTCTTTCGGATAAGAAATTTCTCCTCATTTCTGACCTGAACCTCCCCTGGTGCAACTTGCAACTATTCCCTCTTGTCCTGTCACTGGTTATCTGCAAGATGAGGCTGACCCCCAGCTCACCACAACTTCCTTTCAGGGAGTTGTAGAGAGCTATAACGTCTCCCCTGAGCCTCCTCTTCTCCAGACTAAACAGTCCCAGTTCCCTCGGATGTTCCTCATCAGATTTGTGTTCCAGCCCCTTCACCAGGTTTGTTGCCCTTCTCTGGACACTCTCCTGGGCCTTGATGTCTCTTTTGTAGTGAGGGGTCCAAAACTGAACACAATATTCAAGGTGTGGCCTCACCAGAGCTAAGCACAGGGGATGATCATCTACCTGGTCCTGCTGGCTATGCTAAATTACAGCAAAAAGTCCTGCTTCTCTAACTTTACAAAAGTGTGTGTATTTCTGTAGCATGGGCAAAAATGTTGATATTTCTCTAGTGCAACCATTTTGCCTTTTTTCAGCCCTTTGGAAACCTGTACAGGACCTGTGTAAAATGAACATGTGCAAAACAGGGACTGTGTAACTTCCCACATGCAATACCCTGTGTGTGTAATGCCATCAGTTAAAGAAACCTTGCTATAAGGTTTTCTCATTTCAGAGTCTGTTGTGAGTATCCTTGATATGATTAGAAGGATAACCGTTAGCCAAATTCTGCACATTACTTGGTTGTTGTACAAGCAGCTGCCAGATGGTGATACGGAGGAAATACACTTAACGTCAGTCACCTAACTGGAAGCCAGATGGCACAGCAGAAGTTGGAACAAGATGCTCTCCAGCTTGTTCCGGCTTCCAGCTGTGGTTCCATGCTCCACCATGACCATGAGGACAGTGGCCTCTTGAGTGTGTTGTTCCAGCCCCCACTGTGGTCACTCAAAAAGCTGAATTGATGATGTCTCTTTGTCCCTTCTCCCCAAAAGCTGTACTGAAGAACAATCAGAAATGGGTAAAAAGCGGAGTGGGTGATTCTTTGCTGGCTGCTTGTTTGTTGTGAAGTGCATCAACCAGACCTTTTGGATGCTTTCCTGCAAGGGAGGGAAAGTCACTCAAAATACCTTGGATGGATGTTCCGTTTTGGTTTTTGAACTCAAATTGTCAGACCTGTAGTCAGCTTATTGAATTGATAGCAAGATTTGCCCTGACTTCTGAATAAGAGGATAGTCTTGCAGTCCTTCAATTGGTGGTACAGTGCTGGAAAAGTACCTGGCCCTTAGGGCTTGGGAGCATGTGAAATGCTTCTGGAATGTTCTGCTTTACCCAGCTATAGTGAATTATCTTTTTCAAATACTGTAACTTGTCAGGCTGATATGGCCAAGGAGTATGGCTGGGCCTTGGCTCTGTGAGAGAAGTAAACAGTCTAATGAAACACTGAAGCTACAGCAGATGTTGCTTCCCTGTCCTTCCCATGAGAAGTTATGGGATACAGTAACAATGCTGGTTATTGCCATTTGGGAGAGTATGATCATTTATAACTCAGGCTGTTAGGAGGCTATGAAGCAGGGAGGACTGGGTGTTTGGAATTCAGCTGAGCAATAACCAAGTATAAAGTATTTATGGTAGGTGTCTCTCAGCAAGGTAGAGAGGAAAAAAGTAGTTTTGTTATGCCTTTTGAAAGGAAATTATGGTACTATCAGGTTTTTTATTAGGTGTGATGGGATGACCTAGATAGTTTAGAAGCTGCCAACCAAAATCTTTCCAGACAAAGCTTTAAACCTATGGAAAATAGCAATCAGTGACCAACTGGTGGCTCTTTAAAAGCAAAAAAGTGAACTCTCTGGATGGTTTAGGAAACTGGTGGATCTCTGAATATAGTAGAACTGGTTATCTTCTCAATTTAGTCCTTTTTTTTTCATAGAAAGTATCACTGCAACGACTGCATCTGACTTCTTTGCAAACACAAGCCATAGGACATCCTGTGCTATCTAGTTTCTGAATGTACAACATAACCTTTATGAAGGACTCTCTCATTGCTAAAATCTTTCAGGAACAGTTCCCATTATACTTCAAAATCAGTCAGTTACTTGTTAAAAATTTGATCTTTTAGTTGTAATGTATCTTGATCTAATTCTTTATGTGGTTGGGTATGTGTGTATCTTTGTGTAGCACTTATTATCAAATCTATTTCCCATGAGCTTTGGTCAAGCTGTTTAACTACTCCTTTAATAAACCAGGAAGACTGAGATCCTTTTGCCCCTACTATTAATTTTTTCTGATGTTAATCTTCCCTGAGGGGCTTCTCTGAGCCCCTTTAAGCTTTCCTCAGCCTTCCTCAATTATGGATCCCATACATTTCTGTATTTTAGAGAAGTCTTGTGAAAAATTTGGCAGGAGAAGTTTTGCCTGCACTCAGAAGTGGACAAAGAGAAGCGTACTGCTTAGCCCCTAGTTCAACTCTGCATAAGGATTGAGAGAAGCCCGTTGCTGAGAGAAATGTGTGGTATTGGCTTATGTTATTAATCTGGGGTGCTTGGCTGTTGTAAGCACGTATACGCTTAGTCTGTTTTGTGGTGAAACCGGGAGCTTCTCTACTAGGAAGCTGCCATTTGAAGCCATTCCAAGTACATTATTACTTTTTAAAATCCCATGGGTTTGGAAGTACTGACTCATGGGTGCTGTGCTTTGTGATACCACTTCTGCTTATTCTTTATTTTTGAGGTGGCCTGTTGGAATGAAGGCTACTCTTTTAGGTGGGATATGGATGAGAGGATGTTCTGGTTACACCACTTGGCTCTTGAGGGCTAAAAAAACTCGCAACCTTGCAAGACAAAGAGACAGATATATCTGCATTTGCCTTCCATCTCTTGTACCCAGATGAGTTCAAGCCCTCACATGTATCAAATGCAATCCAGTGATGCAGCTGAGAACTTGAGGAAATGTAACAGTTCTTGTTGCCCTATCAGTGTTGACAATCTTGTGCCAAAACACCATTCAAGTATTAGCTTGGAGACTGACAGAAATACTCATTGTTTCTCAAGACTGTGTCTACAATGGGAGAGGAATGGCAAATCCTGTGTGACAATTCTGGAAAAGAAAATATTTAACAGCTTCACAGGCCCGATTGTAGGATTACATCTGGCTTTTTCAGGCTAATTGTTCTACTTCCATCTTCCCTGATCTTCAGACTGTATTCCAATTGTTAGATAATTTTATTGTAAAAGGTTGCAAGTAAAACTGGTGCCTCCCCTTTCAGACCAGCTATTAGGAGGTTTGTGGGGTTTTTTTTAGATTTTGGGCACTTAGTTGTGTGAATTCAAGAGCTAATTCTGAATTCCTACTGCATGCAGAACCCATTAACTCAAGAAAAATTTACGACTGGGGCCATTAAGCGTATTTTAAAAATACAAAAAGGAACAGAAACTTTTCTGTTGATTCAGCCACTTTATCTCCAGCTCCTTAAGAGTCATCAAACGCATAGGATAGGTTATGCTTCTTTCCCAAACTTTCGCCTGGGAATACTCCTGCTCCTTAATTAAACTAGAACATACTGCAGGAACTTAATTTAAGCAACAGGTCCCACAGGACAGAGCTCAAGTGATCCAGAAACCACCTGTTTGAGCTACAAAACTCGTTTTCTCGCCAGATGAATCCCTTAGGCGACTGAAGCGGTTTTCTCCCCCTTTGCTCAAGAAGTGTAAGGAGACGCCTTATTGTCCAGTCAGAACAGCAAGGGGGCGGCCCCTGAGGGGACACCTGGGCCCGCCCAGGTTTTGCCACTCTCCAAATCTGAGAAGCTTTCCCTCGGCTTCAAGACTTGGTTTCCGCACCCCTTGGGACCTGTGGGGACAAGGAAGTGAGCTGTGAGCAAGGCGAGATTAACCTCATTTAATTTAGACGAACCTAAATTAACCGAAATCGCCGCGCGCCGAGGCGTCCCCGCCTCCGCCGCGCGCCGGCGGCTGGCTGCGGGAGGGTGGGCGGGCACCTCTTCTCGCGAGAAGTCGCCAGTGGCAACGGCGACGCGACGGCGGGGGGAAACGGGTCATGGAGGAGGCTGCGGCGGGTTCTGAGGGGTCCTTCTGCCTGCAGAGTATCCTTCCTCCGCCGGAGCATTGTCTTCGTCCTCCTGCTCGTCTGAAGCGGGCGGCTGCGGGGGGCGTGGGGGGAAGCAGGGTGCCGCCCGTCCCTGCTTCAGGAGAGCGAGCGGCGCGCGTGAGCCCGTCTCCTCAGCCCTCCTCGGTTGGGTGCTCGTCTGCCCCACACTGGGGGGGTCCTGGGGGGTGTCTCGTCGGCAGCGTAGGGTGAGGGCAGCGTGCAGCCTTGCCTGTGCCCCTGGAAACCCGCGGGGTGCAAAGTTATTTCATCACAGAGTACGGGAAAGTGTGTGTGTGAGCAAAAACCTGCCACCTTGTTGCTGCTTTCGGTGGGTTATTGCCTCTGGAAGCTAAAATAGGGGGTGGGGGATGTCTTCCCTTGCTCCTTTTAACGTGGTTGGTTTTCCCTGCTGACTGTAAGAGTTCCTGAGGGTCCCTTAGGCAAAAAACCCAGGTGGTTTTATCTTCCCTTGCTGACAGGGAAGCCCGAGGAAGAATTAAAATCCTGAAATGACCGACTCTGGTCTCTTTCAAGGTGTTGAGTAAATACAGAGTTACCTTCAGAAGAGTGGCAGGGCTTGGTCAGGCTCGGTGCCACGTGCTCCTCCTGTAAAAGGTGCTCCTCGCGTTTCTGCCACACTGTAACTGGTTCGGTAGTCCTGTGTTCGTTTAGGGTATGATACAATAACCTAGATGGGATTTCATTTGCTGCGGCTTCTCGAGGAGAAACGAGCTCGAATTCTTGTCACAATTGAGGTGTGGCAAACGATGTGAAGAGTTGATGTCTTTAAAATGTGCAAATTTCGGTCAGATGAGTCAAACTGTAGCTTTGTCACTAGGTCAGAGGGACTCTTGTCTGGTTTGTGTTGTGGCCGTGAGCTGCCAAATGAAGAACTTGTTTTAGAGGCTAAATAATCAGAGCTTGAGTGTCAGACCCTATAGTTACCGTCGTTTATCCTGCCTTGTTAAAATTAAGGTGTAAGCTCCTATAAAGGCAATAAAGAAGTGGAAAGTTGTCCTTTGCGAGCTTGTGCCTTGGTTTCTATCTTCCTGAAACCCCACAGCTGTTATCATGCTGTGTGGTGTGCTTAAAAAAACCACTGCATCATGATGTGTGTTGAAGAGAAAAAACCCATAAAGTATTCCCATATAGTATTCCCAAAAAAAGTCAAGTATTCCTTATGTTCAAAAAATAACTCCTCTGTTCTTGTGCTCCTGGCTATGATTTCTGGAAGAAAGAGGGGTAAAGAGTAACAATTTTGCAAGTAGTGTTTTACTCCATGCACAGTTTTTGCAGTGACATGTTGGTTTAGACCTTAATGGATCCCAGGGATGGTCAAGTCAGTAGAAAATTCAGGAAAATCAAGTGTTTGAAAGTGTTTTACTTAGCCAGGGTATACTGCAGTGACACCTCTGTCTGCATTGAGAGATTTGAGAAGTGCAGAAAGAAATAGTCAAGGGGGTGTGTGTGTGTGATCATTTGTAGTCTATACTGAACGTGGTGTGAAAAAATAGAAGTGTACTTGATTTAAATTAATTTTAAGTTGATAATAGAGTACAATAAGGTAATGAAGAGGCCTAGAGCTTCCAGAGAATTACGCAGATGTTTAGTTTGTATGTATGATTCCTACATGTGTATGGAAGTTGTCCCCTGCTTCATAGAAAAAAAAATGTGCCAGAGGATTCATGCTACCCAAACATGACTGTGTTTGGTAAAACATGCTACTGTTTGAAGTAGTGTTCTTTAGAATATGTAGTCAGGTAGTTAGTGCTAGGATATCTGAATCAAACTAAAAAAGGGGGTGTCTGTAGAATGTCACTCTACCCAGTCAGTCGCTGTCTTTTTTTCTTGCCTTCCCTGCTGCAAGCATTTTGCGATTTATAACAATGAAGGAAACTTATTCTTTCTACTTGGCACTCAGGCCTTGCTGGTGCTCCCTTTTATGTAATCAGTAGTTCTGATGAATTTTCCTCCCTTTTCTTCTAAGTTGAAGAAACGAAGTCTGGGAATTCAGAGCTGTTCCACTAGGATGTGTGTGGTCAGATATGAGGACCAGTCTTTTTCTTGTGGTAACAGGGAGCAGGAAGACAATTGAATGCTGGTGTGATGTTTGAGTCCCTGATTGTTATGTCAAGTCTGTTAGGTCAGCTCTTGAAAGTTATGTCTCAACAGGGGTTGTTTTCATTCTGTTCTTTTCACTGACCTCGGTTGGACCCACATATGGTCCTGGAGTACTGTGCTGAGAAAAGGTGTTTGTTGAACCACACAATTTCTTTGTCCTCCTGTTAAAGTCAGAAGGATTAATACAGATGTCATCTGGTGTGATAGAGAACAAACTTAGGCTTGTTAAATCTAAAGTTTTGGGTGTTCCTTCCTTCTCCCCTGTATGAAAGATGCAGGGTAAACATTTTTGGATATGAATTTCTGCCTAGTTCAGGTTTTGGGTATTAAACATTCCAGAATAGGTCAGGACAGAGAACGAAGGTTTTGCAGAGAGCAAAATTTGAGATGGAGAAACACAAGTTGAAGTCCCATGTTCCACATCTGCAGTCTGTGGTGCAGTAATTTGGAAAGTAAATTTGAGGGCTCAAGTGCTGGACATTTGCTTTCATGTACTAAGCCTAAATAGGAGCTTCTTAAATGTTCCTGCCTGAATGCTGTTTATATACACAATTCTTACAGCAAGTGTGTAGTGTAATTGGGCAGTTGGAGGTGCACAGATGTGCTCTGAGCTGATTACTGAAAGCTGTGCCTTTGCTCACTCAGTGACTTCCTCCTCTGGTTTCTTAGTTTAGAAGAGAAAATTATCACACACCTATAACACAAATGGTGGGTATGCTTTTCTGGGAGGTAGTCTTCAGCTGTTAGCCTTCTAGATGGCTATATCTTAGCTGATAGGTTTGGTGATGTCAGGGTCTTGAATGCAGATGATGCTTTCATGTGGATGTTGAGAACTGTAGCAACAGGTCTGTTTTGTAGGAGAATGACTGAGGTTTGGGAAACTCAGTGCAAAGGTGGAAAATCATATCTTTAATGTCTTTATAGAAGTTACCAGTTACATTTGATGTATGTGAAGTACTGAGTTGCCAGCTTTTCTAATCATGAGAAGTTAATTTCTTGTTTGTGTACGTGGGTCAGGTGTAGGCTAGTGGATTTCCTGGGGTAACTGACACAGAGCATATTGCTGTAAACACATTTGGTTTACATTCAGGGGCTGTGAGGCTGGTGGCTGGGAAAATATTTATTTGCGTTTCATTTTACACTAGTTGTGGTTATTTTTAATGGCAGGTTTGGCTCGAAAGCATTTGAAGGAACTGTAGCTAATCTCCAATGAATTTTTATATTTTGTATAGTTCCTTATATTTTTATTTTAGCTACATTGTAATTAAGGCATTTGTATCACCCTCAGTAAATGGTGCCCTAGTATTCAGTGTTTTACCTTAAATGTTTGTGTTTGTACATCTGAATTTGATTTAAAAAATGCCATTCCCTGTGAGCATTAAGTTATGCTTAGAAGCATAAAGTCAGTGGAGGTCTTGGTGCACTAAGACCCCTATGAAATCTGATGATTGGATGATGGTAGAATTCAGCTACTGTTTAATTCAAGACTGTGCTTGACTTCTAACTCTGACAGATCTGACAAGTCAAATTTTAATGGCCTTTAAATCTGCTATGCAAAGTTTAAATCTGCATACGTAGCTTTCACTGGAGCTGTGTGTGTTCACCTAAAGGCTGAAAGAAGCCTTGAAAGTGTCAAGTCTTGTGTCGTAAAGAACAAGGGCAAAGTGATAACAGATTTATAGATGGTTGTTTTATGATACTTTTTAAAAGTTGGATCTCATGATACATCAGCTGTTTCAGACTTAACAATCTGCAGATCTTACTCTAACGGATGACTCTCAAGATGATTATCAGTATGAAGAGGTAATTTACAAAATCAATAATCTTCTGATACACATGGTGGAGTATTCATGTTTTGGTCTTTTATTTTAATTAATTGGTCACACAAGCATCCTAGGAGAAATCACAGAATAATAGGATTGTCTTTGTTGAAAGTGACCTTTCAGATCAAGTCCAACCATCACCTTTAGCCTACTATCCACTACTAATCCATGATCCTCATGTCCTTTTATTAAGTGTCATGATGCTAGGTATATCTTTAATGTTGGTTGATTTATGTCTTTTATTTGAATGTTAAATACACTTTAAAGATAAGTATGTTTATATTTAGATATTTCACCTTATCTACAATCAGTATTTCAGTACTACAGGTTCTATATAAATATGGCAAAATATTATTCAAACAAGAATAAGATGATTTTCAGTAGTTGTACTGGAGTAGAAAGGTGTATAAGCATGCTGATACCTAACTTTCCATCATTTGATTTAGGTTCCAGTAGATGAGGAATTTAGTCTACAGGAAGATGATGAGGATCTGTCAAAGGCTTTGCAGGCTATTCAAGAGCAGACTGAAGATGCCCAAATATTAGTAAGAACTTGTTAAATATTCAAAGGCTCTGTGGTTCAGTTGGTGGTAGTGACTTAAAATTTGCACATGGTGACTTATTTGAATTATGTAACATTTGTGTGGAAGGGATTGTCTCTTACTTTTTAGAAGTTTCTAGAGGTAAGCGTGTGCCACAGTGGAAAAGGCAACTTGTATTTCCTGGGTTTCATCTTCCTTCAATTTTATTCTTTTTATCTTTCATCAACAGCCTGATATTGCAAATACATGTAACTACTATATAGATTGGTTATTTAAAATATATGGATGTTATTAAAATCTATCAGTACTTCAGGGTTTGTTTCTTTAGGTGACTAGATTGAACACGAGTGTGATCCCTGGCAGGAATGAAGTTGCACACACTTAAGACCCACAGAAACTTCTATTTGAATACATGGCTAGAAAAGATTATTGACACATTGGAAATGGGCTGTTACCCTATCTTAAATCACAGGATTAATGAAATTATCAATCATTTTGCACAATTAGTTTTTGACATTTCTTACCTTTACGATTTGATTTTGAAGTAGTCATGTAGTAGTTTGGAGTTATATGTGATGGGATTGTTCTATCCCATTTTCCAAAATATGATGTACCTGAATTTACTTGCCTGTAGCAACCTAATGGAGAAGTGCTTTTCCCTGCTGCATTTAATATCACCATGATCTTACAGCCTCATCAGTAAGCTATCATCATTGTCTTTGTTGTGCAGAAGCAAATGATTAATAAAGAAAATTGGGAGTGATTCTTCAGCATGGAGGGAAAAATGTACATTTTCTTCTGCGCTAGTGTATGTCAGTGGGTCAGATCTGTATTTTAGATCAAGCTTTGAGTGAGAACTGATGACACAAGAATCTTAGGTGTTTTGAAACTGAATGTGCCTGAAAACTTAAGAGAAAGATGGCAAGAGTTTAAGACTGAACATGCTTGATGTTAACCAAATAGTGTAAACTCTTATTAATGTACTTTAGGGATAATTGAAGTTATGCCTGTTTTACAGTGAGAATTGGCATTCAAATATGTAAAACAAGGAAGAACCTTTCTAATCTATTGACCTTTTGCTGTAATTCAAAGAGGTAAAGTTAGTTAACTTTGAGTGCTACAAGGCAATAAGTTACTCTACTGTTTAATCAAACTGAAGGAAGTATTTCTTTAAAACAAAATGTGTGTGCTTAAGCTCAGTCTGTGCTTATGCTAATAGATGTCTGCCTTCTTCCTTCTGGACTTATTATTTGGAGGCTTCATTTTTACTGTAATTTTGAAACCTAAATAATGTTTCCAGCCTTTAGAAGGAAAGATGAGTAGAAAACTGTTTTATTACACTTAGTTCCTTGACAGCTTTGAGAATGATTCACTGTACATTTTGAGGCTCAGGCTAGATTGTTTGATGTTAACTCACTGGAAAAACCAAGTGCTGTGGTGAATGCTATTGGAGATTCAAGTTAGAAGCACTGTTTCCTGAGAATTAGTACTGAATCAGTAAAACTCTGAGCTAAAAAACACACTGTAGAAGGCTAGCTTCACACGATAAATAACTGGCATGCTTTTTCAATGACTAGCTTCTAATCATGGCTAAAATAGGTTAAATTGGCAAACAACCATGTCCTGGAATAGCTACTTTGTGATAAACAGCTTGAGAGGATTGTGTGTATTTGTTGTTCATAGTAATTTGTATACCTAATCCTGTATTAAAGATTGCATTTCAGTACTAGATGCAAATCTTTCTGGTAAAGAAATTATATAGAGAAGGCACAGATCAAGTGAGCACCCAAAAATATTTGTGATCTGCCAAATGCAGACACTATAAATACCCACAGCTTCTAAATTGGGTAACTTTAACATTCTGCTTAAAAGGTCAAGTATAATCAGGAAAATCTAAGAAAAATGCTTATTTTCAAACTTCCTTCCAAAGTAATTAGCACTAATTACTAAATGAAGAAGAGCAAACATAAGCAAATGAGAAATGCTGCTGTTCACCTTTTAAAAAATAATAAATTGGTGCGTAGGGATTAAAGCTGTGTTGCTACAGGGGGTATTGAGGCATGTTCTCTTTCCTGGATCTGCATGCATGCAGTGAAGCTACTGGTCTTTAAGGAGTTTGAGGCTCCCTCAACAGTTACAGTTCGTGGGGCTTTCATTTGGATCCTGACAGGGAAAAGAGGGTGATGGAGATCGAACCTCTAAATACCATTTTCCCCCTTGTCTGGTAGTGAAATGGCAGCTGGTTCAAAATACTGCTGTGTTGGGCAACACATGCTTTGGGTCTGATTCTGCCTAATATTTCTGTTCTAGGCATCATCTGTCCTTTTCAGTTTTAGTATTTTGTTGTTCTTGTTTTGAAATACTGTAAACTATTATAAATTTGTTTCAAACACAAGTAACAGAATATTTTGCATATGAAAGTAAATCTTCAGCTGATAGGGACCCTGTGAAAAGGATAGAGAATTCTGGGAAAACCTTACACACAAGAAAGCTGGCTGAAATGTTTTCTCCTGTAGTTACCAGCTTTTTAGTAAAGATTGCAGGATCTTTATTTTCTTAATATCCTAAATGATACTATGAAGTCATGTTGCCTTTCATTAACCTTATACTTTCTGTAAGTTTGATTTATAATTTGTTGAAATGTGTTAAACATCTTTGAATTGCCTTTTTATTCCTTTTAAGTTTTGCAAGAGCATCTAATTTTATTTTTCAGATGAATTATTAATTAATTTGGGGTTAGTCTGACTTAATTGGACAAATGTTTTTATGTATTGTGGAAGTCCTTAAGGTTAAGCTCTTGGCAGCTCTGTTATTTTACTGGCCATGTTTGCAATCATTAAACTATAAATGCTTTTAGGATTTTAGTAAATATTTAACCAAGAAATAGGTAAATATTTAACAAAGCATAGATTTACTTTATTTTGATTTAATGGTCAGAATCCTTGATTAACATGTTTTTGCCATATATGTTCTATAGAGTGTCTGTTTGTACTGCATTAATACATTGTATTTTTCTCATTTCTAATTAGGCAAATACAGACAAAAAGTTACTCCTATGCCATTTGAAGGGTAGCCACCCAAGGCTAAGTTTAATTTTTAAGAATCCATTAATTTAGCATCACTCCCAAAGTCTGTGGAGGAGCTAGGAATTTAATTCTGGTTTCCCAAGGCGCAGTTCAATACTGCGCCTTGTTAGACTGCATTCCTCCTTCCCTGCTTGGGCTTCGGTTCCTGAAATGATTCTTAGTGCTAGTATCTAGCTAATAAATTCTCTTCTGCACTGATGAAATGAATTCCTATCATATTTCCATTTATTAAGGGAATCAAGCTGTGTCACTTCTTCTGAAGACTGGCTTTATACATGTGTTTGGGAAACCACAAGCAGCAATATTAGACATGTGCCTCGCTTAAAGAAGCAAGAGAAAAGGATGCAGCTACATATCTGCAGTTGTACTCTTTGGCTTTTGTGTTACCACAGTTATAAACCAGACCTGTTTGATGTACTATATCTCTAGTAATGAAAATATGATACATATTGCATTGCATTTGGCATGTATTATTTATAATACGGTGTTACGTAGCCTTGATCACACATGTACAATTCCTTTTGTTTATGTTTGGCTGCTTGGATTAAACACATAATTTTCTCTGTTATACAAAATGGCCATGAGATTTTTTCCAGTGTAGGGAATGCTGCGTGCTCTTATTTTATCAAGAGAAATGCCTTTATCTCCAGGTAATTTATGCAGTCATGTTGATAGAGCTCCCACCAAGGACATGAATAAGCCATAAATGGATAGAGTTATCAAAAACCCCTGGCCTACAGATTCTTTTTTAAAATGGATGGAGGAAATCATTTGCAGTCACAGCCTTTAGCATGTCTTGATGAATATCTCACCGGGGCTTTTCCAGTTTTGCTAGTATTGAAAGGAAGAAAAGAGAGGCATGTATGGAAGCTGTTTCTGCTTCTCTGCAGCTGTATTTTTTTTTAATAATATGTAGCTGATATAATCATAGAATCTGAGTTTCTTTCAACAGCAGACTGATAGTTGTCAAGCTCAGGTTTGCTCTGTCATCCTCTCACCAAGAGGACAGGCATGTGCAGCATCTTGTCTTAGTAGCCTATGTTGTTGAGCAACATTGTTGTAGCATTGTGCCCTGTGTGGAGTTCCCAAATGCTGAGAGCTTCACGTTTTGGTAAGTCAAGTTGCAGTAATCCACTTGAAGTCTGAGTGAGTTAAGGCCATCTCTTTAGCTGCCAAAATACTTTTTATTATCCCCTTGCATCTTGAAATCTCTCTAGAAGGGCTTAATATCAAACTACATGCTGAGTGGGCTGAATGGGGCTCAGAGGAGACATGAAATTTGCATTGCAGCAGGAAGCTGTGAAGGGGTTTTTTCATCATAGGATTGCTATGATTTGTTTTGATTCTGCTGTTGGCAACTGTGCTTGACCCATGAGGTGTTCTTATCTGAATAGCTGTCTCTCTTGATGGCACTGGCGGAGCTGCATATGAAGCCTTGTTGCACCATCTGCATTCTGCTAACACTCTAGCAATGTTGTCTGGCAGCTTCATTCAGTGTCTGCATATGGATGTTGAGAAGAAAAGGGACAACTGATCTTTGTGAGACTTCCTAAGAGACCTAATGATGGAGATGGAGTTCTTTCAGTCTCTCTGTTGCACGCATCATTTCAAAAAGAATATAAGCCATTATACTATCACCTTGGACTTTTGCTTTTTTCGTTAGATGAAGTACTGATTTTTCTCATCAGTAGTTCTGAAGGTTGTTGAAGAGTGCAGGAGTATGAGAACTAACTGTTTCTGGTCAGTGACAGATGATCTATCACTTTAATTTCAAATCTGTACCAGACTGTGCCAGGTTCAGAATACTTGAATAAATCAGGTGATTTTTGAATTATCTATAACCTTTCAGATCCTGACATTAGAAGGATCAGTCATTATAGGTCTGATCAATAGATACTCCTGTTAGATCTGTGACTTTAGGTGGCTTCAGAAATATAAGGTTACACTTCTCTTGTAGTGTTAATAACAGCTAACAAATTTTAATTTCAGGCTTTGCGATCAGTTCTGACTTCTGAGAAACCATTGTCTGAAACACCTGAAGCGATGGATGACTACTTCTGCAATTTCCTGGTCAGATTGGGGATGTCCAGAACCCTTGACTGCTTCCAAACTGAATGGTAGTATATTTTAAGTGATGGTATTACTTTGAGAACTAGGAGCTAGATTGTCAGGATTCAAATATTTCCAGTATTTCAGAATATATTTCTCAGTCTTCTGAGTAGAAGTAATTCTAAGGTGGTTCAAGTTAAATTTGTAGTGTTTTACCAGATAAATATATTCATGTTGAGAATCAGGATGTGAAGTACTAAGGACGGACGTTGAAGAAAGAGTCAGTCATCTCCTGAACAGGTATCTTTGAAGGCTATTCCACCTAACTTGGGACATTCACAAGCCTGAGGTGGTCACCTGAGATCCCTTTTGTGACAGTGAAGGGAAATAATTGTTTTCAGCATGCAGCTCAGACACAGTTGTTTAAGCCATCTCCTTTGAGATTAAAAGAATTATTTTTATTATTAACACTTTTTCAAGTATATTATGCTCTCAACTGTTTACCCATGAAAACTAGAAACCAGCTGCTGTGCAGCAGTTGTCACTGGATCAGATGAGTCCAACACAAAATGACAAGCATTTAATTTCAGCAGTGCTGAGAAATCATATGGCTTGGTTGTTTGCTTGACTTCCAGAACATGGATATCTACTTAGAAACAGAGTATTTTGTAGTATGCTATAGTATTTGCAACTTAATTGCTTGTATGGGTTTGGACATTTATTAAAGCTACCTTGTATGTTAAGTAGAGTAACAAAAAATGTTGATACTTGGTGATTTTTTTCTATATCATTCAATATGGTTGGCTTATTTGATTTTTTTAAAAATTAATTTGTACAGTAATCAATGAGTAAACTCTTGAGCTGTTGCTCTCTTCTTTTCCCAGCCTTGATAGTTTGCAGAGTTTTTGTCCATACTTTGTGCAGAAGTTCAAGCATGCAGCTTTGTCTAAATACTGTACTAGGAAATCTGCAAAACTTGAGAGGAGAGTTGGATTATTTTGAAGTGTAAGATGACACTAGTCAAGGTTCTATCTCAGCACTTGGAGCTAAAAACTTGCTTTGAATCTGCAAGTTACATGGGAATGATTCTGAGAAGTGGAAACACCTCTCTTTGATTTGTCTTGTAGCTATTCTTTAAGTGTGAGAGGTTCAGGGGTTTTCTTGTTTAAAAAGGTCTTTTGAAATGGTGTAATTTGAGAATTAGTAAATTTGAAAAGTTAGAAATGTCTTATTTTTTCCCTACAAAAGCTTTGAAGCTTTCCAATTTCCTTAGAAATATTCTCTAGTGGGGAATCATTGCTGTCGTTTGCAAGTCTGTGGTCTTATTAACATAGAGCTCACCAATCAGGCGCTGCCTTTGGAACTAATGATCTGCTTTTTGATAGCACAACAATACAACTTAAATGTTTCCTTAGAGAAGGAGCGCTGTAGTGCTGTATTCATTTTTCAATAAAAGAACTGATACCAATAGAATTAAGTTTGAGGCTTAACAGTTTTTATGCTAAAAGATAATTAATGCTAGACAGATATAAATAGCGACCTCTTTGAAGCACTTAAAATTTGAATTTATATCAATGGCAAAATTCAAATTGCTTTTTAACAGAGTGAGTGCAGATCTTAGCAGGCATATCTTGTAAATCCTTAGCTATACATATATATTTTTTTCTCCTCTAAGTAATATTTTTAATTTCAGTAGCATTACAAATGAGCTCAGCATGTCAGGATCTAATCTTACTGTATTGAGACTTTTTCTGCGTTAATACCTCATTTCAAAATGTTTCATGTTGGTTTGAAATAGATAATTTACAATATTAATGAAAGTGAGAGCAGATTAGTGTACTCAGGTTCCTCATTATGTATTGGGACGGCACTCTCACTCTCATGCTGTGGTGATCAAGTACTAATGGAATTTAAAATGAGAAATTAATTAACGTAGAGAAAATTTATCAAAAGGCTTGCTTGGAAATAATTGTCTGTCTGAGATATAAAGGTCACTTAAATTGGACCAAATTATTTGTTTGCTTCAGAGTTTTTGAGAAAACATGGTTTATTTTATCCTGCTGTATAAAGTGTCATGGTTTTGTTGTTTTAAGCCAAACCCCCTCTCTTTCTATGATGTAACAACTTTATCACACTTACAGCGAGTTCATTACTTAGGTGTTTTTGCACATAAACTTTTTCTTCCAGTTATACTTGAAGAAAATTAAAATTAGGATTAAAGTATTTTTTGAGCATCTAACTTAGCATTGCATTTTCTATTCCTTTGATGTGCAAGACATCATAGTGCTTGTGTTGCTTATTAAAGATAGCGGATTGACAGCTTTGGAGTCTGAAGTGCTAGGGTTGATCGGCTGTAACTTCACGCATCTGCCAGTCTATACCTCCGAATCCCAAAGAGGTCAGTGCTGCTGGCAGCATGTTGCCAGTCTGATGAGCAGATGAACCGTTGGCTGTTAACACATACGCGTGGAGCTATTGCTGATTAGTTACTGTACAGGTTGGACTGGTAATCTCTGGCTAAGTGTTCCTAGAGATGCAGCAGAGTTTCAGCTTGTGAGTAAAGGGAGAGCTGCAGACTAATTATAGAAGCATGATTTGAAAAGTCTTTTCAGTTTGATGTGTTAAAGATATGAAGAAACTTATGTGACCAAGCAAGGTTGAAAGCTATGCCTGTCTTCTGGATGGCCGGCAAAGGTTGCTGGGGTTGTGCCTAACAGAGGCCATGCAACAAAACTACTCTGTCTTCTCTGGGCATAAAGGTAGATTGGCTACCAAGAAAAATCCTTTTTGCAGAATGAGGGGAATGGATATAGGTTGTGATCCTCAGTGTCACAGTTCCCTGGGAGCAATCTGCTGCTTTCAGGCAGATCTAAGTTTCCTCTGTTGTGTCCTCTTTGGCCTGGAGATGATATGGTCATGTTACTCTATGTTGTGCTCAGAGTTCATCAATCCTGACAGAAACGAGGGATATCAGTTCTGGGACAGTATCACACTGAAACAGCTTCAGTATTTGGATTAGTACTGGCTCAGAACAGAAGCGAAACAACACCAAGTATGATTTGCAGAAAGCCACCAGGACACCCCTGCTTTCTTGCCTACATATCAAGCAGAATGTGATAATAGAATTTTTCTGCCTATATGCTATAATAGATTGGAAGATTACAGTAGGGCAAAAAGGTGCTTTATTTTCCTGTGCTCATTTCTCTTCTAGCCTTCTGTTGAAACTGGTTAAGAGGTTATCAGTTGGAATGATGATTTTTCAGTAAGAAGTTCTTGTAAAGGCTAAAACTTGAAATTTTAATCTGTAGGTGTTATCCTTTGGTAAAGGTTTATCGTGAGCTACTGATAAGTTTATTGTAGGGCATCTCTGCAACATGATTCCTTTAGAACTCAGAAACTTGATTTCATTGTAATGTAGGTAGTAATAATATATTACTTAGGTTGAACTAGGTTTACAGAGGTCCTTTCCAACACTTACCACTCTGACTTATTTTTTTAGTCAGTCTCCACTGGGATTTGATCATAAAATCATAGCTGACCACCTGTTCCTTAAGTATCCAGATTCTTGGTTACTATTAATCAGTGATTCAAGAAAGGGAACTCAGTTCTGAAAAGCTTAGAAGAACACCTGTGTGTGCATGGAGGTAACTAACTTAGTTTGTGTCACAGTTCCCTTGTATGATGGGAAGAAGTGAGAATGCTAGCTGTGTGGCAGTTGGCTAGGTATGCAGTTCTATAGGTTTTACACAACGAGGTTGATGAAAGAATGAGATTTCACAATGCAATTTTGTTGTTTGGTTTCCCATTCCATTTCTGCTACGTGCACAAAAGCCTTCATTTTTCATAGTGTTCTTAGACAAGGGCGTAGTGAATTTATTGGTATTAATTGTCTTTCATTAAAATTGACTTTTGGAGCTTCTAGCCCCGCTGGAGGCTAAGTTCATCAATTATCCATGTCTGATGTGTCTTTGTGCAGAAATTTGATGGTTTTGATGAGGTGCAGTTAAGGCATTTAGTTGAGAAATTGTTCTGGCAGCTAAAGGAGCATGTGCAGAGTTGTGATGATATGCAATAAGTGCCCTTACAATACTTCCAATAGGAACTGTACTTGCTCAGCAATGAATGTTTGAAGAAAGGGGGGGAAAAAAAAGGCTAAGCTGCTTTCTTAGTATTAAAGCCTGTTGCTACTGTAATTTGCTTAAGAGCATGAAGGGGCGATAGAATAAATTTTGCTTTGGACATGTTCAGTTTAACTTTTCAAAAACCTTTCATCTATTGGTGGAGAATGTGAGTGACAGCTTAATTTATAAGGATGAGCATTCCTAGGAGTATCCACAGAATGCAGATAAGTACCTGACCTTAGGAAGTCATTTGGACATAAGGGCTTCTAACATTCCAGTTAAATGTTTTGGAGGATGTTAAGTAGAAGTTCCTTGTCAAGTAAGAATCCCTTACTCAACTGTGGTGGCTTTGGCCCTAACCAAAGGCCAAATACCCACCAAGCCGCTCGCTCACTCCCCCCTTCAGCTGAAAAGGGGGAGAAAATAGATATTAGGAGGCTTAGGACTTGAGAGAAGGACAGAGGGATCACTCTCCAATTAGTGCAATGGGCAAAACAGACGCAGCACAGAATAAAGGAAAGAAAAAGGGATTTCTTACTACTTACTACAACTACTACACCCAGTGAACCGGAACGAGATAAGAAGCGGCCAGGTCTTCAAGCACCTTCCCCCCACCCCTCCCTTCTTAGCAAACTTAAAACTCGTCCCGATTTTACTCCCTTCTTCCCCCCCCAACATGGCGCGGGGAGGGGCAGGGAATGGGCAGTGGGGTTCCGGTGATTCCCAACAAGCTGCTTTTCTTCCCCAGATATTATCACTT
>VZTU01023888.1:66458-240721 GCA_013400835.1 Zapornia atra
CCCCCGCAAAGTCACAAGTCCCTTGGCAAACCTGCTGAGGCGTGGATCAATCTTTACAGGCATAGTTGTCTCTGCTCCCCGTCCTCATCCATGGGCTTCGGGGGGACACCCGTTTCACCATGGACTCCACCACGAGCTGCAGGGGAAACTTTCTCTTCACATTCTTCATCCCCCCGCCTGCTGCGGGCCTGGCCTTGGGGTCTGTGCAGCTTGTTACATCTTCTCACTCCCGCTCCGGTGGCAAAGTGCCTGCCAGCAGGTTTTTTTTTCTCCTATATGTGATTCCCAGAGGCGCTATGACCAGCTCTGATAGGCTTAGTCTCAAATTTGGCCTTGACTGTACCAGTGTTTTCAAAATATGGGGCTTGCAGAAAGCTGTAACTGCAGCTTACAAAAGCCACTGAAGCAGCAGTTACACCAAACTGCAACATCAACAAACACTTTTTGTTTCTGCTACTTACTGCCCTGATCTAGAAGTGCTGTGCTACTGCCCTCAAGTTTCAAATCTGCTGCTTGTGTCCAAGGGCAGGAGATAAAGTTTTTCTCGAATTACTGCTGCTCTTTTCATACTTTCTTATTAGTCAGGGGAAAAAAAGCACAGATTCAGTATATTTTTTTTTACCTAAAAATGCAAATGATGTTCATATTACTCCTTTGGGTGAAGGAAATGTTCCAGCTGCAGTCAAAATGAATAGAGAAGATGACGGGGGACTGTAGCCTTGATATGAATAGAAATTATCTATGGCTCCATTGAACCTATGCTGAACTGATATGGCTGCAATAGTGTGCAATGTCTTCATCTGCACTGGCTCTGCAATAGTTGGTACCAACTGCAGGTCTTGTTCTGTATTCCAAGGACAGAGGCAGACAAAGAAATAGAGGCTGTGGTCATATATGTACTGGATTCTGGAACCACCTCTCCAATATCTGCTTGCACAGATGCATCTTATGCTTGTATATGTAAAGTTGCATCTTGCTATCTTTTGGAATAATTTGACAAATACTGATAGCTTACAAACATTCCACAGAAGCACATGTGCAGTGACAGTCAAATTTTTTGGGATCAAATTTAGCTCTTCTGAATTGTTTTTTTAGTATTACTGCTCTACTCTTCTGTAGATAGATACTTAGGTAATTCAAGATACTTGAGTGCTTCAAGTGGTTCTGTATTTAAATGCTTTTAAATTAAGCTTAAAATGAATAGTGTCCATGCCTATGTCCTCTTTATGGCCTGTTAGATTGTTCCTAGCTTTCACTGACAGTCTACCAAAAGATGGATAATCCTAAAAGATATGAGACTGAATAGACTTTATTGCCAGGGGCTATTGAGATTCGTAGGTTGCTGCATAGCATTACATCCTGCTCCAATTTCTCTTTTACTTCCGAAAATGTGAGCTAGTCTGTATACTTACTAAACTACAGCAGCTTTCAGGCTTCTGCATCATGGACTCATGTTTTCTTTGGGGCTGGTAAAGTAAGTAGATATTGGTAAATCTAATTAAACAGAGGGTGACATAAGTAAACAAAGGAATGAAGAAATTTCCCTCTGTATTCCATGTTGAAGGTAGCTCTTGGAATTATTCATCCGGGTTATCTGCAGCTTTGTTTTTTTGAGGGTTCAGATTGGATGACAGTCTTGTCATGTATTTGGGCATATGAGATAAAAAGGACTCTGAGCATGTACAAATGTTGAGTAGGAATATTTTTTCTGGCTTTTATTTGGAAGGAGCAAAAGACCAAGTGTTTAAATTGAAGTGTTGAGTTATACAGAACATGCGGTAAAATAGAACACTGTGGTATCAACAGTACCTTTGCTAATTGTTGATGGGATGATAAATAACTGATGCTAGGTTAGGTAAATGCTAGCATGGGGAGGGAGACATCAGTCAAGTGGGAGAAAGGAAACATGGAATGAAATATCTGTTTTCTACTAGGTATGAACTCGTGGAGAGAGGTGTGGTCACAGCTGCAGATGTGGGATTGGTTCCAACTGTGTGTACCCGCAACCAGCAGCTTGAGGCTGAGAACACGCGTTTGAAGAAAGATTTGGAAGACTATAAACTCGCTGCAAAGTATGTTATTTGGTCTTAATGAAACGTTGATATACAGTAGTAAATGGCCAGAGAAAGTAAACCCAAGTACTTAATGGAAATAATAAGCTCCTGTTTGTTATGCTGGCTGCGCATATTTTTACTTCTAGATGGCATTTGTAATTAAAGTTCAATTTTCTCTGAGCTCTATTAGAAACCTAAATCTTAATTTCTTTTATTTGTTTTTACTGGGCTATAGAAATTAATTTTCAATATCCAGTAATCACAACAAATTACTACAAAGAAGCATGAGAATATAATACGTGGAACGAAAAAATAAATGGTTATGTGCATTTTGCATTAAAATAGTGCTATAAATTACAACTTCCATAAAACATCAACAAACGAAAAACCTCAGTATACACTTACTTTTCTTTTTTCAATTGCAAAAAATCTGTCACTCTGGCCCTAGTAAGTGATATGTCAATGTAGATTATTGTCATTTGTTATACTTGTGTATACATCATAGTTGATTTTTACAAGGCGGTTGTACTTCAGTCATAAGAGAAGTAAAATATTCTAGCCTGTAAAATGGAGAGATGCAATAACAAAGTACATGTAACATAGCCTTTTTCTGAAGGATGGTACATCTGCACACACATGTTCCCTGAGAATTTACCCTAAGACCTAATACTGCACTTGCTTCTCTTTGCCAGTGAGTAGCTTTAAAATATGGAGCTGTAAAAAAAGTGAGCTCCATCTCTTTGGTTTTCCTCAAGATTGCTCAAGTTACTAATTGTCATTTAAGTTGTTACTTTATAAGAAAAATAGCTATTCAGATCTTAAATAATCATTGTGGCTGATCATAATAATATAATTTTCCAATGGTGATTTATGACATTTTAAATGAATAAATTGACCATAGTCTAATAGTTAACTAAAGAGTTTTAATAATCAAGTCAAATATGTAGTCTAAATATACTGTTGCACTGGGAGATGGGCCATATAGAAAATATAAATTTATTTTCATCTGCAGCTTCTTTTGGTAATGGATAGTCAGGGAATGTGTGTCTCATTTGAGTGGGAGAGTAAGCAGCAGTTACGCATATTAAACCTGTGAAAAGCAAAATCTGGACCTCCTGAAATCCATTAATGTCAGTAGTGATGTTAACAGATTTTTTCTTTTGCCTATTTTCTTCCTTCCCCCCTGCCCCCATGAAGCTGAATATGCCATTATAAGATGATCCAAGTATATTATGACTTTTCCTGGATTTGTTGTGTTGCTACATGAGAGTTTAAGAACATAAAGCTCAAAGCCATTTCACAGTGGCCACAAATGTGTTGAGTTTTTCCCATAAGAATGTCTATATACTCTATGGCATGCCAAGGAATTTTTTTCTAGCAGATGTCATGTTAAAAGGCTGAGACAGGACACAATAACATGCCCCAGGAAGAGAACAGGAGAGAGAAAAGATGTTGCCAGTATGCAATGTTCTTAGAGGCAGTTAGTTAAGTGAGTATTGGGAGTTTTAAGTAGTGAACTGCTAAAAAATAACTAAAAATTCATAAACTGAAACTATGCCCTGCTTTTTAACATTCCAGTGTTTGATGAAACCTAAAATAGTGATACCCTGCTGGTAAGCAAGTGAGTCATGTCACCTGTACCAGAGGGCAGTTTATAGGCTATGAATTAGAAGTGGGCAAATCCTGTTGACTGGCGTTGACTTTGAACTGCTGCACTTATTCTGCATGAACCTTGTTAAAACACTATTAAGGTTAGTCCTTGGCTCCCCATTTGTAGGGACAGCTTTATTAGTTGTTCTGACAATATTAGAATGGACTACATGTAGATGTAAAGCTTGGCCAGTGCTAATGTTCACTACTTGGTTTTTCAACTTCTTTACTGTAAATAACTTTCCAAGTTGTCATTGATACTAATGTTAAAAGGTCAGCACTTCTGTGACCTTCACTTCACTTAGCTTGTTTCGAATAATTTATGAATTAAGACAGTACTGTTTCTGGAATGGTGGGTGGAATTGAGTATTTCTGTTATGTGTGCCATGAATTAGTGTTTTTCTGGATAAACCCTGATTATAATACTCTCTACTAATTCCATTTACTGTAGTGACTGTTACCAGCTTTTTTTTTTTCTTGTTCATACATTCAGTAACTAGTCAGTACCTTTACTCTGATAAGGTAAATATTCCAGGAGGAGTCAAAACTACCTGGAGGACAATTAGAGCTCTCAAATATTCTGAGAGAATTCACCAGCTTACTCAGAATGCCGAAGAGCGCTGGAGAAGTGCTGATTCCACTGGTTAGAAACTTAAGAAATAAGACTTCCTTTGCTCAAACCCTGACTAATCCACAGAGCAAAAAAACTTGAGCTGTGAGATACAGTCCTGTGAAGTGTATTTGGAGAAAGCTTTTATTTACTTTTTGGGATTTCTGAGCTTGGTGCTTTTGATAACCATCTTGTAGAACAGAGGTGTTATTTGGGACTTTGGCAGTGTAAGGGCCCAGGGTAAGCAGCTGTGAAGTGATTGCCTCCAGCTTTAATGTTGTTTAGCAGTGGTATTTAATAAAGTATTTATGATTGCATGGCAAGTGGGTGGGCAAATAGAGTAGATGGCAGACTGCTGGTTACCTTTCACTTAGGCTTTTCATTATTTAAAGAGAAAAATCCCAATCAGATTCACTTCCTATATGCCATGAGTATATAGGAACTTTTTAATAGGTTGTCCAGTGTCTGAAGGCATCTTGATATAACAAAATCCCCAACTGCCTACATCAAAAGAAATAAATATCAGCATAAATCTTCTTGTGCTAGTCATAGTTATTAGCTTAAGGTTTGTATATGCTACTAATCTTTATTCAAACTATTTCCAAGAACAGACATTGGGAAAGAGATCACAATTTCACATTGGTTTGCCAGTGATAGCAGTTGACGTATGCTTTAAATAGAATCCTCTTCTTTCTTTTATCCTTCTTTTTATCTTTTATCTTGAAGGCTAGAGTTGAGCCCTGATTGATTGGTGGCGGATGTGGTTATCTGCCACATCCATTATCCATTGTACTTCTCAAATGGAAGCATAGATATTCTTTCCAATATGCCAGAAAAATTTGAAAACAATGTCTCTGAAAACTATTAACTCTTACAGGAGACTACTTAAGTTTTAATTCATTGTCTTCAGTGATGACTTTTCAGGCATTTAATATTTGAGTAATATTTGGTTGTGAGTTGAATAATAGATAGGCAGAGTTTACAATAGCTATGAAATTACTATCTGATGATTTAAAAATTGCTTAAATAACATCTATTTTGGTGTTTTCCTGTGGCCAGACCCTCTGTATTGCCTTTGTTGTTACCTACACGCATAAATATATAATGGTGTATCAGGATTTAAGAATGTGTTGATCCCAGGGACTGCTAACTGTGATATTTGTAAATTCTATAAACATTTCAGAAGCTGTTAGGTAGGTGGAATGGAAGTTGTGTACCGTTTTTGACAGGTTTGTAACTGTTCACAAACTGGAAAGCTTAAATATTTGCAGGCATCTTTCTGTCCTGATTTTTTTGGAATCATGCTCACAAATATACACCCATTTTACAGCCAGAGTAACAGTCGAAGTATAAAGCAGGCCTGGAAATCATTTTTGTTATTATGGATAGTGCTACCACCAGCAATAAAGTCATCAGCTGATCTCCTATTTCTGTGCCAAAATCTAACCATTCCTGCTTGTATTTCTCCACATATGCAATGAAAAATAATCACATGTGTGCTTCCTGTATCGTGCACCATATTAAAATACATCTGTTTAATTATGTGGTACATTTAGCATCCTTGCTGATAAGTGCTGTGTAAACTAGATGGAGGAATAACATGTTTCCTAGAACTGTCTTTATTTTGATGAAAATATTATGGCTACAACTTGCAGCATATTGGGGAATAAATGCCCATCTAAATTCAGTGGGAATGGGGTGTGTAACTCCTCTTTGAAAATCTCTACTTGTTTTTTACTCCACTATTTTTATCAAACTACTTGCTTCAGAAAAGCTTAAATGGGGACACCTGCAGTCTTTGACATAGATCTTTACAAAGAGAAATGGATACTGGCTTTGCTGTGGCTGTAGCCATATCTTTTAGAGCAAGCCAGCTGTTTAGTTCTGCAAGAGCAGGCTCTGTATTCAAGATCTCGTGGCAAGTGAGATCCTGTGAGTGGTGCTGTGATGGATTTGTTTCCAGAACTATCCTGAGCCCACCAATTCATTTACCTCTTAAATCTTCTGCTGCTTATGGGATCTTGAGCAGAATCATAACCTGTGCTTTGTAGCCCAAGAGCAAGATCCTAAGTTAGTTGTTTCACGACTCCTGGTATTTGTGCACATGTGTACGTAAAGCTGTGTGAGTGCCCATGGCTCTTGTGAGCCTTGCTCGGTGCTACTGCAGGGGCAGTCCTGCAGCTTTTCATTTCCATGCCAGTGTTTTCTTAGCTTGGACTGACATTGAGTGGCAGGAATTCACTGTGCTCTTCACATCTTTCTAACTGTTGTTGCTACAGGCTGTAACTTGCATAAATGTATACATATAAACATGGTAGCTGGTCTAGGCAACAAATACAGCAAATGCCTGTGTATTGAATATGAATTATCTGTACACTGAAATATATTGCACTGTCAATGAGTTTCATTGTTGAAATGAGCAGATATCTAATTTCTGTGCAAGGTAACTTCAAGATTTTTTTACAGTTAAACAATTCATCTGCTAATCTTTCTTGCTAATCCATATCAGCCAAGACAAAAAGATAACTCATGGAATACAGACAATGTTTTCTTTGTTTATGGAGCAGAATGTCTCAGGGTGTCCTGTCACTGTGTTGAATGTGCTTAGAGTATAACAGGTTACCAGTATGTTTGCAATTAATTTGGAAATCGATTTCTTATCCTTCCTCCTACCATGCAGAGGGGACACTTAGGAACAGGCTGCAAACATGACTGAACAGAGCCTAGAACTTTTCTAGAACATTTTTTTTCCCAGCAGCTCTCGAAATGCATGTATTTGTGAGGTAAAGATACAGTTACCCTCTGCATGTCCTTTTAGTATGTACTGTCATGTGGGGCCCCAGATGTGGTGGTGTTTTTTAGAAAATCAGTATTGCAATACACTTTCTGAGCCCACACGAGTACTGTTCTCTAGTCACCTGTAGCTTTAATATGTATGCCTGTAAGAACCCCTTCTGCTGGAAGTAAGGCTGACCTCAACTCTGAGATTTATAATGCCAGAATCCTCATGGATTCTATCTAAAGGAACTGAAGAGTGAAGAGTACCCATGGTTTTGTACATCAGCTGGCATCAAAACCACGTTCACCATGGCGCATGCTACTGAAAGCTTTCAACTTGGCTGTACTAGGCCTGTGCATATCTGAGAACTAATCACGTGTGTATTCTATGTACTCTGAGCAGTTAATAGGAGACTAATGCTTCTGTCCTGTGTTTACTGTTTGTGTTTAGTAAAGCAAAAGAGGCTTTCCTAAAAATGCAGAAAGAATGTGACTTCCATCGGATGCATCATAACCGAGTAGTACAGGAGAAAAACAGGCTTATTAGTGACATTAAAAGGTAAAAAATTATTTTAATTATTGTACATGTGACATTTAAATACTTAAATGGAACACTTTCAGCTGCTGCCTGCTAATGAGATAACATTGTGGAATTCAAAGTGATAGCATTGACAATAGGTACCTTTAGTTAGTGTCCTGGTAAATAATAGTTCTGTCTGACCATTCTGCTATGTCTCTTACTAAAAAGAAAAAAACACCAAAAAACCCCAGCCAAAACACATAAGAAATTGTGTATTTTTCTATGGTGTGATATGGCATTAATAAACGTATAAAAAGTCTCATACTTGAAGATATGAGACTTTTTTTACAGAGTTCTTTCCTTATGTTCTGATTTCTGGGTTTAGATACTTGGGCCATTTTAAAGATAACAGGTGTCACACGCTTTTCAGAACCTTTATGGTCATGACTCCCATAGCTGGTATTCTCAATCATAGAATCATAGAACACTTTGGGTTGGAAGGGACCTTAGAGATCATCTAGTTCCAACCAGCCACTATAGGCAAGGGCACTTCCCACTAAACCAGCTTGCTCGAAGCCTCATATCCTTTTTGGTCCTGGAAATTCCTATATGAAATGTGCTGCATTGCCAGTAAGCTCCAACTAGCCCATTGGTACTGAGTTATAATAGTTTATTTGTTAACATGTAATTCCATGATTGTGTTATGCTGGAACTTGGTGCGTTTTGTGTGAACTGTTATGCTTCTTTCCATTGATGAGTAGAACTCTCACACTGTCTGAGGATTCTGGGTCAGGTGAAAGAGTAGAGTTTAGAATCACTTGTTTGCACATGTTTATGCTAGTGCTTACTTTAAAATAACATTGGAGAGTGACTGGCACCTGCAGCTCCACAGAAGTTACAAATTTTCGGCTTCTTGATATTGTTATCACTAAATGCATGCAGTAGCAGCTACGTGTTCTACAGCTTGAAATCCATATGTACTTATACAAGACAGTACTAGTCCCTCACAAGCTCTCTGTGATAGCTTTCTGCAAAACATGCTGGTTTTGAAGCTTGGTGTCCTGTGTTTCTCTTGAGATTATAGATCTGACTTTGAGTTGGTCTAGAGAGTTCAAGTAGTTAAGCATTCTAAAAGTAGTCTGTAGTGAAGAGAAAAATAGTCATCATTTTACTTTTTTTACATTTTTTACATTTTACATTACTTACATTTTACATCATTTACATCTTGAGATTAGGATTTTGGTTGGTAGTTAGATAATAGTTGCAATTCTCTTTCTTCTGATATCTTACCTCTGCTGTCAAAGTGGTTCCAAAGAATGTTTATCAATATGGTGACAGGTGCTCTATATAAAAAAATATAAATAAATATATATATCAATTTGCAAGAAAACAGGAATTAATACAAATTAATCTGCAATATGTGTATGAAAGATTAACAACAGGTCAAAACAGATGGATTGTTTTGTAAGATAGAAAAAGCAAAACTATGAAACCTCTCATAGAACTAACTTGGGATATTCCACTTGGGTGGTTCACACTAAATACCTTTGTCTCCTCTGTCTTGACCTCTTGGCACTTTGATTCTTTACTTTTATTCTTTTATTTGGTGAGGCAAAAAGTTACAGATATAAATCTGTTTGAACTCATCCTTGGGTAACCCTTTGTCCTCTTGTTCACAGGCTGAAGGCACATTATGCATCATATGAACCAGCCCTGAAGCAGCTGACTGAAAAATATCAGAGTATACTGAGACAGAAAATGTTAACTAGTTTGGAGAGGGACAGAGCAGTTGGGCAGGTAAAACTACAGTGAACATCACTTGCAAGGTTACAAGGATTGCTTTTGGTAAACACCCAGGGTATTGTTGTCAAAGCAACTCCGGCAGTAGTCTGAAACAGAGTATTTTAGTGAGTTGCATGTTCTGTGGAAAGATTTTAGTATTGAAGGTATGTGAAATTTAGACTGGATTCAGAAATGCTACTTGGTGGCACTATGAGTTAATAATGTTTTCAGTGTCAACTTGTCAACTGTGATATTCCCAAAGATTCATATGCTTCTATCTATGCTATTAGAAATGCTTTAATTTACTTTATTCCTATTTACTGTTTTTTCCTAAATATATCTGTGAATGACCTAGTTTAGGAAAACCCCCCCAAGATATCAGACATAATTTTTCTCCTATTCCACTCACAAGACAGTAGTGACGTGTTCTGTTGGTATACATGGCATTTTACCCCTTTAGCAGAAAGCAGATAGGATGGATGTAGAACAGGAAATTCTTCATGTGTTTAACAAATAGGTGGCTTGTTCAAAAAAGGAGGGAGGGGGAAGAAAAAGGAGCTTCTGAATTCCATATGCATTGCATTTCAACAGTAGTATCAATTATATGTGGGTAATATGAAAGGAATCTACCATGCTTGCATGCTCTTCCAGTAGTCCTTACGTATTGTTTCCTCTGTCCCTCTGCTTTCCAGTCTTTTACAGGTCATCTGAAAGCTTAGTTTTGAAATCAGTTTGAAATTTCTGTAAGCCAAATCAAATGTCCCAAAGAAAGGTTATTGTCCACATGTAGTTATGATGACTCAGGAGTACACAGGGTAGAACAGTTCCAATACTGTGAAACTTCAGGAACCATATGTAGGATCTATCCAGTTACAAACCTTAAGCGTCATCTGGACTGATGACCTCCTTGTAACACAGAACACTATTTTCCCATATGTGATATTTTCCCATATGTGATATTCTCTTATTTTCTTGTGATAAAGCTGTATGTTGTATTATGCTGCTAAGTTAAGGATCAGTGCAATGATTAGTCAATAAAAGTTGATGGTGCATTAAGATGCCTAGTATTCTGTATGCCTGTGTAGTTCTAATAGTGATGTAAAAATATTTTGGAATATTCTGGATGGCTTGTGTTTTATTGCACTGTTTCACTGGGACTTTACAAAACCTCAAATTAGGAGTAATGTTTATAACTTAGAGGCAATAATCACAAAAGTAAAAAATTATGGGTGGAATTTATGACTTAAATAGGCAGGCATAAATACTGTGGTGTGAACACTGTTCAAAATTGGTGTTTTCATATTTCTTGTTCTCTTATCTTAACATTAGGTTACAGATTTGCAAGCCACATTACAAAGCTTAGAGTTTGGATGTGCCACTCAGATTCCTGTGACAAAAGGTAAAATACTCCCATCACTAAGCTCAGACTGGGTACGGGGGTCTTGTTGTCGTGATGCATTAAAAATCTGTTGTAACAGTAAATCAAAAATATTTCCACTATAAACATTTTTATCAGTTGTCTTCGTGACAGAGCAGCAGTTTTATCATTTGAATATTCTGAAATGTAGCCACTAAGGACAGTGAGACTGCTGCTGGCAATATGAAATATGTGAGTAACTGTGGAAGGACTTTGTCCTAGAAATCAATTTTATATCTGATTTTGTTATTTTATCCATTAATACTCTTTTAATGTGAGCATTCTTTCTCAGCTCACTGCAAGAAGGCACATAGGGTGGTCTGAAAAAAATGTTGAGAATAATGGTGTGATGAAATCCAGCCTCTTATTTTAGCCTCTGTCATTTTTTTACAGGAGGTTATGAAGGCTATGTAATGCCTGCCAGAATACTAACTTTATCTGTATGGTACTATGCTACTTCAATGGCATTTTAAATAAATGCATAGTTATTAAATTGTTTTTCTAACTCCATCAGAAAAAAACCCCTAGCACCTCTGGTTTCCTAGGTAAATGAAGTCCAAACTATCACATTCTTTGGGAGCATCACTCCCACTAAAAATTTTGAGCTGATTTTCCAATTTCAGCTACATTTCATAGCAAGATAAATCTCAGACCAGGTTTCTAAAAGACTCCTGAAAGTAGATGAGATGAAAAAGGGAAAAGGTGAGCTGTGCACTTAGACAAGAGTATTCACGTGAGAAGGGGGTGTTGAAGCTGCCTTAGTCTTGAGCAGAACTCCTGTTGGAGACTGCAGTTTATTTTACTTTAGGGAACCCCAAATTTCTCAGCCACATAGGTGGACAGGTATCAAGTATTATACAGCTCCCAGATGCAGTATTTGTTGCAGCTAGGACACTTTCATATCTGGTTCTTTGTGGGTTTTTTTTTCTTCTTCCCCCCTCTACACCCCAATGTGTTTAAAGGCCTAAAAAAATCTTGTTGCACTGGCCAAAAAGCCAGTGGGTTACCCCAGCCGTTGAAAATCAAGCTTAGTTGGTTCCAATGTTACTTCCACTGTGTAAAATGCCTGTACAAAAGAGAAGGCTGGTAGAATAGTAACCACAAACTTTTTTGGTTTCTCTTTTGGATTTGTAGTTGAGTGAAGAAGCTAGCAACCACTTCCATATTAAGATGGCTTGTTTACTATTAAAGCAGACTCTACTGCTGTTCAGGTCTTTGCTACTGCCTGCCTATTATGAGCACAGCATGTAATTGCTAATTTTTCCCTTAAAATTCTATCTGATTTAGGTTAAAGCAGTTGGTCTCCTAATTGCTATGAGCACTAGATTGAAATCTAATTGTCTGAAAGATGCACCTCATCCTAGCTCAGGTCTTGGTTTCCTTGTAGCAGTGTGAGACTTACACAGCTGAGCAGTCCCTTGGAGCATATGCTACTCCCTTTCTAAACTACTTTTTATTTAAGAGCATAGCTGCTTTTGCTTCTGGGAGAACCAAGAAGGGTTCTGTAATCTTACCTGGTATAAACTAAGTATGGATTTTGAAATTTTATTTTGTGTACAAGTAAATACCTGCTATTAATTTCTGTAAATACAGATTTTTGTATGTTAATGTGGTGGAATGCTTAAGTACTGTCAGCAGGTCTCTGCAATGTTCAGAGTATCTTTTAGGTTTTGGGTTCTGATGTCTCTTTCTGTATGAGCTAGTATTGAAATCCTCACAAGGCACATACCAGGCTCCCAAAACACCTTCCTGTGGCTGTATGGTATGCACTGGATAGCTAGCTAAAGAGCACAGTGCTCATTTTCATCCTGCTGTAGATAGATGCCTCTCTGAGAGCGAGCTTTTATTTCATGTTAGTTTAGCATTCAACTTTTCATTATACTCTGGCTTGAGGATATATAGTATGGGTTCTTCCCCTGTGCTAGTGTTTTACAGTATAGGTGCCCCATCTGTCTCTTGTTCATATTACACATGCTTTCATTTGTTGTTTGAGTGAATCTAAAAACTGCTCTCTGGCTGTTTACAGTACTTGTTTATTCTCCAAAAATCTTGAGAGCTCTTTATAATACCAAAAAGTGACAAGCAGGGGAGCACTTCATGAATAATAATGTTAAAAAAAGCCGCTTTTTCTCCAACACAAATTAAGCTCATCAGCCACCCACGTGCTTGTATGATCCTTAATTTGCTTCATAGCTTGTGTATCATAAATGGAAGTAGTATTTCAGTTCACTTCTTTTCAGTGCTTTGTCCTCTAATGCTGCATAGTTTTTATTGCCCTCTGTAGGCTGCACTCATATCTCAGTGGGCGATATTGTCATCCTTTTGACATCCTCTGACTTTCTGCGTCCTTTTGAAAGATAGTCATGTTCTGTTGCCTCTTGAATTCTTATTCCTGAGACAGTATAAATGAAACCTTGAGGAGCAAGCAGTGTGTAAATACTGGAGAAGTGCTTCCTGAGTTTTTTTCTAAATTTAAGTTCTTAGTTTGGAAGGATCCAGCGCTGTTGGACTTGCAAATCTCTGCTATAAGGACACTTAGAACTGCATATTTTCCCCTTGCTGTCTCTTCAGTGCTGAGTTTTGTACATTAGTACATTGGTACATTTTAGTTAGAAGGTAATGAACGTTCAGACTGGCAAGTTATCATTTGCCAGGGTAAGATGCCTTTTCTGGTCAGCTGCCTGCTCTCACTGCAGAGCTATCATGAAGGAGCAATAGTAACGCTTCCTGGCAGCAGGAGATGGCCTGTCACTGCTGCTGATCCTGCTTCTGTCCTGCGGACTGACTGCAGAACCCCAGGAATGCTGGCTTTGGCTGGAGGGCACAGAGAGCTGCTTTTTATTAGCTGTGTGTTTGCTGAAGTGTTTGTGCTTTTGAATAGTGGTGGTGAGATCTGGCACATCCCATCCAGTGGGTTTGGTTTTTCAGAGTCATACAATGCATAATGAGGAATAAAGGGAGGCTTTGTAGTGTTCATGATGAGATGGCACTGTAAATGTGCCTGGTGGCTAGGTGGAGAAACGATAATGTGAGTTAATGTTTGTTATAGGATAACTGTTCTGGACTTGTTATGCCAGATTTGATACAGGGGCTTTCAGCCTAATACATTTCAAACAGTTAGAGGACAGCATCAAGACCACAGAGCAGAGTGTATCACTTATTTAGTAAGGTTTTTTGATGTCCCACTGCCAGGCTGCTGTTGCAAACAAGGCTTTGCACACCAATCCTTGAAGAAGTTGTTTTCGTTAGATGTCTTAGAAGTACTTAATTTCAAGTTTTCATTTCCTGTTTACTAACCTTAAAGTTGATGCAAAGGGTACTTCATAGTGGGAGGGAAACTAGTTTAACAGCTATTAAGATTTAGAACTCAGTCATTTTGTAGACTGCTTCTCTGTCCCTGCTATGCTCACTCAGAAGTCAGCTCTGAAAGAAAAGTTGTCACTCGAGTTGAGATTATTGTTTTTAAAAGGATTGGATGTTTTGTGTAAGATTTGCCTTAAAAACTGGGTTTGTTTTTGTATTAAATCTGGTTGTCCCTGAATTGGTAGCAAGATCATACATAGAGGGAATCAAATTATCAAAGAAATAACTGATTTTTAAAAAATTTAGGTTATTGGTGATATTAACAGAGCACTTGCACCCTTACTTATGGATCAAGACACATTAAGTGGTGCTCTGAACAAAGACCACTTTTGCCTGAAGGAATTAAGCAATGTTCATTGTGGCTTGCTTATAAACCTAAGTGAACACTGATCTAACAGCTGGTTCTAAAAACATAAAACTGGTACTTGCTCAGTACATTTCTTGCATTTTCAAAAAACAACAGCTGCTTATTTATTACCCAATTATATTTGAAAGTTGAACTCAATGATTTTCTTTACTCATGGTTGAATTAACTCATTGCTAAGCCTGTTAACAGTGTTTTTCCTTTCCCTGATGTGATGTAATGTCTGTTAGAAGGTCATGCAAAAAGACATTTAAAATGTACCAGTTAAAATACTGAAACCTGTTTGCCCTCATTCCATCTACACTGCAATCAGAATAGAAACTCTGTACACATGAGTTGTTGACTTAATGCAGTTGTAATAGTTCTTTAGAATTTGGGTTTTTTTAATGGATACTGACTTGTAAGCTCTTCAGGTGTCATAATTCAGTTGGCTTATGTGTATTTCAAAAGCACCAACAAACAAATGCTCTGTGAGCAAGGTGCTAGTGAGTAGCAGTTACTGAGTGCATAGAAGGTACTTGACATATAAACCAATTTTCAGCATAGAGTTCCTCCAATGAAGTTGTTACTGAGGGTATCTGTGACAGATTAACTTTTTAAACTTTTAAAGCAGTAAGAATACAGGCACTTTTTTTAGACTAAGCACAAATATTCTTATTTAGTTTTACTCAGGTTGGGTTTGTTTGCTTGAATCACTTCATTGCCTAAAGAGTGAAGAAGTCTTTTCCCTTCAGAGTCAGGAAGCTTGCATTTTGGTGTCAAGGTCTCAATTAAAGCTGGTTTAGCACAGCAAACATTTAGAAGCACATAGTGTGAAGTACATTCATTTCAGTTAGGATTCTAGCTGTATAGTGTGTGTTTTCAATTTGAGACTTTTTCAAAGAACTGGAGCCATGCAAGTGACCAAATCCTGTTGGAATTTGGTATTCTGTTCTTTCCTGTAGACCCACGTACATGCTGCAACAAGACACTGGGATCCCAAGGGACTGTATTCACTAGTGTGAGCTGCCAGTGCAAAGGCTGTCAGAGAATACAATGTGTTATGCCAGATCATGGCAGATGCATTGTACAATAGTCCTTATGTCCTATATTGTTGCCCATCCTCCTTTCAGCCTGGTCTGATTTAGAACTGTGTTCCCTGCTTAGGAGTTTTTTGCAGGGTTACCTATGCTTAAGTAATTCTGTGTTTGAAAAGTGTGCTGGGAGAAAGTGTAGGGAAGCAAAAGGGAATGCAGGCTGTAAGTCAGAAAAATGCATTGGTGGTGGTAGGTGTTGGGTAGGATGCAGCAAGATGATGTTTCTTCTGGCTCTGAAGGAAAAATTGTGTCCATTGTACTGTGATACTCTCCTGTACTGCAAGAGTCAAAATAATTGCTGCATCTTGGGGTCAAAATCTAGGGTACTGTTAGTAAGCTGAAAAGCATCACACCAAAATAATTTGTGGAGTAGACTTATATGTAGTCTTGGAATGCTTTATATGGAAGGCACAGTAAACTGAATATCATTATATTTCAAGTGTTGTTCCTTTCAGAATTTCATGTCTACCTAATATTAAGTAAAGAGACATTTTCCAGAAGAGTAAGTAAAAAATGTCTTCTGATTTATATTTTTTTTGGCTGTATTTCATTAGCAGACAAGGAACATCAAAGGAAGAAAGGTCTGGAAGGTCCCACCCAGAAAGCTCTTAAGGAAGCCAGGCAGCAAAAAGTCTTTGCTGGAAGCTCTTCATATGGTCTAGTCAAAGATGCAGAGAAGAAGAAAATAGGCAAGAGAGATGCGAAGGTATGCAGCATTTTTTGTAGTTGCTTAGTATCTAATCCACTTGAAACTTTAACTAAACTGTGAGGAGAAAACCCACTTGTCTAGCATGATTGAAAGTAGTCTGTCATGTAGTGACAAATGCTTACTAAAAGTAAATAGGGCAGGCAGGCAGGTAAAAAGCTTTTTCTTTAATATAAGTTTCTATTAAAAGTAATTTTTCAGCCAGCAGTAGGAAGTTTGATTAGTTGAAGCTAACAAGCTGGTTTTTGAGAACCTGATGTAATCACCCCACAGAGGAAGAGCACTGGCTATAAATGCTTGTTGCTCTGTTAAGTTTCTCTGACAACTAGAGAAATCCTGACCCATTCTGTAGTGCTTGCAAACTTTTCAAGCATTTCCAACTCATTCAGCTGGGTCTAAAAGATGTGACATCTGGGAGACTGAGTGCAGTAAATTGATGATTTCTTAGTATCCATGGAAGCTTCCAAAGGTGTGTTGGTGTTCCAGTTTGGAAGTTGTGCAAGATCAAAATTAATTCCTGATTGAATATTTTATTGTTGAAAGGAATTGGTTTTCTTCACTTCCTTTACTTGTTTGTTTATTGAGGTTGTATTTGGGGACAGTGCTTTTTATTTTTCCAAGTCAATGTAAACATTGGAATATCTAAAGTTTCTTAGGCTCTTAAGACTGGTACACTGATCTATTCTTGTTTGACACAGCCACACTTAAGAGTGTAGGCTCTGCTTTTTGAAAAGAAAAAAGCTTGAATTTAGGCTCACGTAGTTGAATCAGCTTTGGTAATTCCTTTGTCTCAAAAATATGTCCATGGGATTTATTTTTTTGTACATTTCTGTTTTTGCAAAGGTATTTCTTCAGTCTGACAATGGCAGTGCACCTCCCCTCTGACAAACATACCACTGTGTTTTTGTTTTCATCCCTTTGCTTTCTCTCAAACCTGCAGATAAATAAATCATCTATACTCTGTTGCTTTCTGAAACACTTTTCAGTACCTATTGGAAAACAATTTTCTGTACTGTCTCCCACCTATTAGTATCAGAGTATCGCTGAGGCATCTGCCAGTCGGTCCATCTCTGCTTTCCCTGTTCTTCATTCAGTGGTTAGAAACTTCCAGCTTAGACTCTTAACAGGTATCTCTTCTTTTCACTGTGACTTGTGAACAGATGAGTATTTCTTGGCTTATAAAGTCTTATGTTTTGTTCCGGTTTCTACCGAAATCATCAGAATTTTTATAGTAAACTTCAATGGAGCTGTGCTTCACCCCCAGAATATATAAACTCTGCACAGGTAGTATGCCTGTCTGGCTCTCAGTCTTTGAAATTCATGAGCACTGTTAGTTGACTGGTTCTGGCAAGCATCTGTGTTTCTGCAGATCTTATGTTTCCCAAATGAGTCCTAGCAGAGGCCCTGATGTCTTTATTTAATCAATGGATTAGAAAACTGGAGGAGCTCCAGAAATAAGATATCAGAAAATATGGGCGTGCTTGAATGTACTAGGCTTTACCATGGCTGAGCAATAAGGTAAAACTTCAGGTGGGAGACTAACACATTTTCCAACAATAGAACCATATTGTTTTTCACTTTGAATTTTCTGGAAGTATTATTTCTAAATATTTCCCTTTCCTTTAACAAAGGGTACTACCTTAGATACAGCATACAAATTATCTTAGTTTTTAGAGGGAATTTAGAGGGTGTGGAGCATTTGAGCCTGTAGAAGGCAAAGGGGTGAGTGAAAATTATGTAGAAAACAATGATACTCCAGAACTGTCCTGAGGTGAACATAAGTTATTTTTTTAAGTAGTGCATTCTTACACCGCAGGTTAGTTGACTATTTGTTCTAGTTGAAAGGATTTAGGTATAAGCAAGTGCCTTGTTTGGGATGAAGCTTCTGTGTGGTGCCTCATCTTCTTGGCCTTATATCAAAAGATTTTTTCAAATTCTGCCATGTTTTATGTGACTTATGTTCTTCATTACAATGGTTCAACATGGTGATGTCTTGATTGAAGAGTGTGCCATATATAATACTCCTGTGCTCAATTACAATAATAAAAATAACACTTTAAATATGGGGTATTTTGGGGCTGAAATTGTTTTACGTGTATTGAGATAAGGACTGCACTTCAAGTTCTCTTTATACCACAAAGGAAGTAAGAATCAGAACATAAATTGGTCAGTTCTGTGGAGTTCAGGTGAGGAATATAGGCAAGTAGTAATCATGTATTCAAACAGTGCATTTATTAAAAAAATAGGGAGAAAGAAAAAGTTGGTAAAATCTGGATAAAAATCACTATCAGTTATTATTTGGCTCTTTTCAGAAAATGTAAGGGAATGTTTTAAGCTTACAAAAGTTCAGAGTGAACACTTAATCCAACTTTAAAATGTAGGCATTTGGACTGTATTCTGTTCTGTAAAAAGAAAATATATTGTCATGAAATCGTATCCTTGGGACAAAATTATAAATGTTTGTATTAACTGTGCTGTTAGATAGGAGTGAACTATGGTGATGAAAATGATTTAAAATCTCTTCTGTGACTTGCAGCTAAATAGTGATCTAACAAATGCCTGTGCTTGCTTTTAAGTAGATGCAAATATGACTCATAGCTGAGCTAGAACACTTACTTCAAGGACAGACATATATTGTGTTATTGTAATATCCTGTAAAAGCTGACACGTAATTGAAAACCTAAGGTCTCTTTGATACAAAGTTTATCACTGAAACAGTGGAAAACAACTGGAGATTTGATGAGAGGATGTATTCTGATTTGAAAGTCTTTGTAACAAGACTCAAATCATACAGTAACAGGCAATTAGGCTAAACTGTTTACATTTCTAGCCCTTAATAAGCCAGTATCAATAGCATAAATATTCTTAGATTAAGAATGTGCATAGAGCACTGCTTTAAACATTTAAATTAATTAAAATGCACTCACAGGTCATAAAAGTTGCAGATAACCTTTGATAATGTGATTTTCATTATCCTGTTGAAATATACTTTTCCTATTTTCCTATTTTTATTCTCTCAGATTCCTCACAGAGTACACCCTATGTTTGATTGCCTTTATTAGTTATTAACAGGGTGATTGCAGCTTCTTTGTTCAGTAAATGTTGTTTCCACATATAATGTATTACAGTGCAATTTCATTTGCCTAAGATTTTTGGTGTAAAACATTATCAAAGGGTGCATTGGACATTTCTGGAGTTGGTGCATTCTCTGTTTCTGTAGAACAGATTTTGGAACTATGGACAATGCTATATTAAAAAATTACACGAATGGAATCATATGATCATAGAACCATAATAGCTTTTGTGACTTAAAACAAATTTGGATTGAAACAGTCACATGTGTGTAAACACCAAACTTCTGTTCTATGGAAGAAAGCCTACAAAATTTAGAGGAACTACTGGTTCTGTGCTCAAACAGAAGAGGCAAAGCTAAAACCAGGTGATGACTTAATCAGGTTATTGAGCTTGAATATAAATGAGCACGGGCATATTGGGATAGAATTGGAAAGATGAGGTCCCAGAATAGTTAGGAAAGGTCGTAAATGAAACAGGCAATCATTCTGTGTTTGTACTAAGGTTACGAAGAAAGCACTGATTAGATATGCAGTAGAGAGAAGATGACTGACAGGTAATACTGGGAATACTTATTTCTACAGTCCTTCGCTGGTATAGCAAAACTCCAGACAGATAGCTAAGAAAATTAATACTGGTTACAAAGATATAAGACCACAGTCTAGAGGAGGAAAAATAGAATGTCTGTATTTCAAATGAGGGGAAAAGAAAAAGCTAAGAAATTATAGTCTAGACAATGTAACTCAAATTCCCAGAGGAATTTGTAATGAATAAATGAATTTTTATTGACCATCTGGAAGAAACCAGAAAAGACGTAACAGTGAAGATGGATTTGCAAGGGAAAAATGCATCTATAAGAGAGTAGAAGGTTTTATGGATAGAAGAGGAGCAGTAAATGTATTTTCTTGTTAAGATCTAAGAGCTCTTGCGTTTTTGCTAAGGCTCTGGAAACTGTCTTTCAGATCATACCTATTAGCAGGTGCAGAAATCTGGTCTGATGGAGACTTTCCTGCATCAGTAGGACATATGTGGGAAACATGCAGATGTATTGAATAGACTTTTGCTGGGATATGCTGTCATTGATGAGATTGGAAAAGGAACAGAAAATGCGTTGACTAAACTTGCAGACCCAGGTCTAGGTTTGGTGGGAGTGCAACACCAAGTGTGACTGAGGACAGGAGTACATTCAAAACTTGACCTATTGGAGAATTGATCTAAAGAAATAACATATGATGTAGGAAAAGGTACAAAACTTTGCCTTAAATATCAAATGTAATGATACAGAACAAGAAAGTTACTCAAATAGCTTTTCTTTAGAATGGACTTCAGGTTTTGCTGTATAAAAGCAGCTAGCAACATTTCACAAATGACATAATATTGCAGAATAGCTGAGCATCATACTGCAGAGGAAACCAGGAATGCTGTATGGAGGATACAGAATATTCTCCTTGCTTTGTTCAGTTGGCATGTAGCTTTGACTTCTTAATGTCTTCTGTTTAGGTTGATCACAACTCTTGAGGAGACAAGTGGAGCATCTGTAAGAGAGCAATAAGAATGATTAAATGCTGTGAAACATAACTGTCTAAGAAAAGGTGAACAGTGAAATTGTCATCTACAGAAAAGAACACTGAGGTCAGGCAGGATATGTCTTTAAAATCAAGAGAATTTACAAAAAACCCCTCAACAACAAAGTAACCTATTAGAACAAGAAGTAATAAAGGAGAAAGCCAAAAAGATTCAAATTACAGATTGAATAAAATTTATTGTAGTAAATATAGTGAAGCCCTCTTATAGATTCCCTAGGGAGCTTGTGTTACTGAGCTAGGGTAGACAGATTTTTCTGTGGAATAACAGCAGTGCAGTGTCCCCTTGGGAATGTTTGTCCAGCAGAGGATTTGCTTTGCTGTCTAGCTGTCATTAATAGTTTGATTTCTTCCCCCAAAAAGTTGTAATTAACAGAAAAAACTTTCTGCCTCACCCTAAAATAATGGGCTATGCCTAACTTTCTACAATATGCCAACAGTATTAAAATAAGTGGGGGTCTTTATCATTCCTGATAGACTTGATTGTTGGGAGAAGGGGCGAGACTCTCATGAGTGGCTGGGATGGGAGATCCTTCAGAAGATATGCGAGCCAGCAGATGGGTGTTTGTGAACTGATGGACATCACTGTAGCTCTAGAAACAAGTACAGTGCTTGCAGCTTCTTGTCTGGTGGGCCTGGCATTAGATATGCAGTTGAAAGCTGGTGGTGTTGGGGCGGTGGTGGGTATTAAGGGGGTATTTAGGATACATTGGAGATATATCTTTAAAATGCAATGCTGCTTCCACTTAAATTAATGTTCTGTGACTCAAATGTTAAAAATATGATCTGAGATGAACAGGATATGAGCTCAAAAGTGTTCTTAAGTTGCTTTTGATAAAATTTAAATAAAAATTATGTATTTCATTCGGAGATAATTTATTAATCTCCCAATAGACTTGAAAATGGTAAAAGAATCCCACTTCCTAGACCAAATCTGTGCTTTTGTATTTTCTCTGATACTCTGCATATAATAGGTGAGGTAACAATGGCTTTAGCTTTAGGCTTTGCCAAAAAGTTTTTAAAAGACAGACCTATAAGAAAAATAGTTAACGTGAGGTACAAATAAAGCAGTATATACAAAACTTTCATACATTTGTAAGAAATTTGTAAAAGACAACATACTTCTAGCTCACCATCCATAATTGCAGCTTTGTTAATTAAGACAGAGAAAGCTGTGCATTTATAGAAAGAAGTTGTTTGGTATTTAGAGCCACTGATCCTTGATAACATTATCTTACAGAGCATCCGAAGGCTTTCTGTGAGCCAAAGAACATTGCTTACTTTGAGTCATACATGCTGCTAGGAATAATACAGTAACAGGCCCCCCAAGACTGAAAACAAATACAGAAGGATGTTGGAAAACGAGATGCAGTTGATCCTATTTCTAATTGTAGATATGCTTTGCATATTTATCTATCTTTCTGTAGTTGAGTGTAAATAGTGACAGACTTTGGAATAATAGCTTGTCCTTCTGTGAGTCTGTGAATCTCGCTCTTGCTATAATGATTTGTAAGAACTGCCCATTCTAAATGTGCTGATTGATTTTTTTTTTTTTTTTTTTCTATGCACGTGCTTTGATTTTCTAGAAGAGGGGCTTTCTGAAATTATATTTAAGAAAAACTTTGAATATCGCTGAGAAAATAAAAAAAAGCTAAATACAAAATATGTAAGGACTTCAAAATGCTTGTTTGTTGTTATTTTTATTGGTAGCTGTTACTATCCTTCTTCAGGACAGTCAGCCCTGTCAGATGGGGAGAGCTGTCTGTAAGGGTTTCCTGTATCCTGCAGGAGTTCCTGCTGTGTTTTCCCTCATTCACTTTGGGTTTTACCATAGGATTTGGCTTTGGCAGCAGGGTGAGAGCCTCAGTGCAAAAACACCCACAGCAGGTGGTAGGATCGTGCTTGTACAACCACTAGTAGTGTCAGCTTTGTTTGGAATTTGAGACCTTAATTGGATAATTTCATTAATTCTGGAATAATACTTTTTTTTTCTGTTAAAGTGCCAAGACTGTTAAATTTCTCTTGGAAATCATTTGGGAATCCTGGAGGGCTCAAGAAGGAAAGTGGTTCAGTTCTTCCTGATCCCATGCTAACAAATGGAGACAGTGCTTATATCACTTCGTTTTCCCAATATGCTCAGGTGAAATACCACTGAACAGGACTCTGACAGTACAACTTCTCCCTGTAGCTGTGCATCTGTAATGCTCTTCTGGATGTTGTGCTCTTGCCAAGGTGCCCATTTGTCTAAAGGAAAGAGAATTCACAGAGAAACATTAGAGTGCACTGCACAAGCCAGCAGCGCACGCTTGCTTGGGTGCCTTGGGTATGATCTTACTGCTGCAAAGTTCATTACACCTGAAAAACATTGTTCTTTAACAAGTGATTTGGAGGGGAGGGGAAGGAACCCCCCCACATGCCACAGAAGTCTGTTTCCAATTATAATTCTGTTATTTATGGTCTGGTTCATCATAAAAAATGTGTAGTGCAAGAGGTAGGATGAGTTATGTAATAATTTTGGAACTCTACATAGTTTTAATTTCCAATACAACAAAACAATCATCTGGCTTGGTGTTTTGGGGTATTGATAAAAAACTCATGCAAAATGTTAATTGCAATTGATATGTGACTGCAAGTGAAAATATTTGGAATGGCAAATGTATTTGAACTGGGGGAATAATCACTACTGTATTCTTAAAGAAATCTTCTTCAAGAGGAAACATTTTCTATATGAAATCCAGCAGTTACCTTGTGTTGGTGCTCAGGGTTGTGCCCAAATAGGGTAATATGTCAGTAGGCCAAAATTAACAATGCTAATTGTTTGGGATTTTTTGGGTTTTCTTCTATTTTAATATAGATCAGCTGAAATTATTCAGGCATAAAACTGGATCCCTTTCCTATTACTGAAATGTGATTGAAATATAAAATTAGCAATCAGGCCCCCTGAAATCCAGAAGGAAGGGCTCAGGTGCTTCCTGACTAGTGTTTATATTTAAAATTAACTACTCTATACTAAGATATGGATTTTCATGTTTCAATCTTTCTCCAATTTTTAAACAAAGCCTTTGCATATGTAAGCGTTACTTTAAGGGATATGAAATCCAATATAAGCATTTAGTTTTCATGGTAACGAATCTCTCCACCATACTATAAGTACTCTGGCAGGAACATGTGCTGCTCATCATGTTCAGGGTTGTTTGTTTATCCAAACAATACTTCTGGGAGCAGAAAGTGAAGTCTTAATTGTTTTTGTTTGAATGCAATGAAATGAAATAAAATGCTAAGGCTGTATTCCAAACAGCTTATGAATTAATAATCAGACTATTTTCTCCAGAAAAATGTAATTATTTTTTCATTGGAGTGTCACATACTTTGAAGATAATGTTAATGGGTCACAGGGCTTTTCATAGTTGGGTTTCCAGTTCAAATCTAGGCCTGACAAGCTTGATCATGATTAAAACTAGCTGCTGTGCAACTATGGATTTGTTGATCTTACCCTCACATGCATTAAGCAGAGGGAAATATCTGTCAGCAGGGAGACTGAGTAAAGTATCCCTGTCTTCAGGAGAAACAGGAAAAGACTTCTAAGATGCTATTGATGGTCTTTGTGCTGTTTGAGATGCTTTGAAGTTGGTGTCCTCCACCCCTTAATACTTTTTGTCTTTACTGCCTGCTGATTTTTACTGATCACTGAATGGTTATGAGTGGCAACTCCCATGCTGCTGCATCCAGAGCTTTGCTTCCCTGAGGAAAGGTTCCTTGGTGAAGAGTTGCTGCTGGAAAATGTCCTGGGCTGGTGTAGGAACAGGGTGGGACGTAATGCAGGTGGAACAGAAATAATACCCGAGTGGTGTTTAGACAAGGAAGGTGGGTCGCTCCTGTAAAACGCAAACACTTGCATAAAGCATGGCTGTTCAGGCTCTCCAGCAGGAAACAGTTTTGTGGATGCATTAAGAATGGTTTCACATTGTTATGGAAGTGTTAGTTTTTATACTAATGCAGTGTAGTGGCTTGCTGTGGAGTTCACCCAGGCTCTCTCAGTTTTGTCTTGAGGGGGGGGAAGCAAAATGTATCTTTTTTTTACCCTCAAGTATTTTCAAGTCTCACTTGAAAGAATTTAGAGCAATTACAGGGAGAGGAGAACTAGGAAAGAGTAACTGTTAGGGAGAAGAAGGGATTGAAACTGGAAAAAACCCACATTCTTTTAACTGAGGTCCTGAATGAAGAAGTCATTTACCCAAGTTTGGAAGTCTACTACAGGATTCTGTCACTCAAAACATGCTGAAGCAATTGCAATGTTATGATATTATTCAGGAGACAGGTTCAGTTTGTGTCTCTTGTATACTTTGTAACATTTTCTGTGTTTGTTTACAGGATTACTGTTGAGATAATGTCTACATATATTGTAAATCATCCAAAGCAGATCACCCAATCAGACATTTAATTTACTACACATCTGAAGCTGCTTTTATTTTTGCAGGAAGGCTTCACTCATGGTTGAAAGCAAACCTACCCTATGTTTCTCTAGCACCTGTGAACAAATGCTTCTTTTGATGCAATACAGCAAAAACCCCTGTGATTTCTTGCTGTGACCTAATTTGGCAAGAGGTATTTTCACAAATTTTATAGCTTAAAAAAGTAAAAGAACAAATAAATGAGAAAAATTCACTATGCAAAGTGTTTTTAAGAATAGTTGTGTGTACCAGTATTGGTTAATGTGAATTCTTTGTGTACACTGCACTTGCACACTTCTGATGGATACTGGTGATTATTATGATTATGTTTTATTTTGCTTAGAATACGCAGGTCTTACAGCTGATTCAGAACAATGATGTAGCTGTGACATTGGTCTTGGCTCTTTCTATATACATGCTTCTTGTATACAGTCTTCATGTGAAAATTGTTACTCTTCTGCATGGTGTACATGTCCTAGCTTGGACCCAGCAGGAAAAAATACCCAGGAAGAGCATCACACATCCCTGTTAATGCACTAGTTAAGAAAAATACCCCAATTCTGTATTTTAGTGTAGGTCACATGTTAATGTAAAGGTGTTGTCCTTGGCTTTGCTTTATTATAAATAAAAAAAAATAGTAGGTAGTTCCTACTTCATGTCTTCTCTTTTGAAGATTATCCTTTGGGAGGGAAAATCCTCATTTTGAGTGTATTGTACTTGGAATTTTTGGAAAACACTCAGTTATTAAATGACTAGTTTTGTCCAAACGTAGTAGTAATTTGAATAGTATGTTCTCTGAAACTCCAGGACGTGAGGCTTTGGCAGCTTTTTCTTCTGCTGGTCCTGTTCTCTGTTGTTGACTGAACTTTCCCCGCTTTGATCGTGCATCTTCAGCTTCTCTTCTAATAATTCATGGCCAGTTTTTGCCTGCCACCAAAGCTTTGAACAACCAGTGTGTGTAGACCTAATTTGTTCCTGACCTATGCAGATTAAAATAGTTTTGGAAATTATAATGGGGAGGACCTGAAAAGGTTTTCTTAGCACTACTGGTTTTTTTATGAAGTTTGGTTTTGTTTTAATGGGAGACAGTGTATTTTGTACTTAAGTCTTTTAAAAACTGTAAATATAAAAAGAATGAGAAGGGAAGTCTGACAGTATTTGGAGCACATTTAAGGTTATTTGGATACACCCCATATTGTATCCATGACTCCTTCATTCTTTCTAAAAGCACATCCAAAATGACTCACTTGTAATCCTAACCTTGGTGCTCATTGAACTGATTTTTGGTCTGACAGCCATAGCAAGGAGCTCTTTACAATCTGTGTGTAGTTTATTTCCATTTTTGTCAGGATACACACAGAGTAAGCTTCCAGACCCCATCTGGTAGTCTGAATGAGTAGACAGGCTCAGTGGCAGTGAAACAGGCTGTAAGTGCCAAAGCTGTGGTTAGCAGCCTGAACACACCAACACCCGAGCAGCTGACTCTTCTTACCCAGCTCCTCAGCGATGCTCTAGATTTTTCAGAGGGTGTAAAATTTAAGACATCCCTTTCTGTTTCTGTGGAATAAAAAGTTTGGTTTCTTAAGTAATTTATGAGTGTTCTAAAGCCTTTAAATTGGAGATTTGGAGCTGTAATTATTGCTCCTAGTATTACAAATCCTGGTTTTATTACTTGAAAAAAACTTTTTACTAATTGAATTAATTGAGCATGGATTTCATGTCAGAAGTTACTGTAATAAAAGTAATGAGAGAAAACAAGAAAAGGGTAACCTTTTTGTTTGTCTGGCCAGCCAAATGTATTTGAGTATCACTCCAGTATGTCATTGGATTGTTCAAGTCCATATGACTCAGCTGGGCTTTGATTTTATTAGTGCTATCTTCTTGGTGAGTCTGCATCGACTCTGTTTTTTCTGGTACAGTTACATGCCTGTGTTTTGTGACTGAGTGGTTGATCTACTTGTAGTTTACATCATCTCAATATACTTTAGCTGCACACTCAATACATGTAAAGCCATTTACCAATGAGTTTTAAAGTTTTCATATATACTTTTTTGAGAAAAACTCTGCTAAGCAGCATTTAGTATGTTAAGCTCTACGAAGTTGTCTATGTTCCCTGTCATAGATGTTTGTAGGAGTAGATGTCTCGATGCTTTTGAGCATTTAAGGCATAAGCTGAAATCAGGTTGATATTATTGTCTAAAAATGTTTCTTAACCAAGCTGAAGGGTTAAATATGCAGCTTCCACTTAAAGTCAACTATCATAATAGAATGTTGTACCTTGAAAAAGAATTTTCTGGTAATAATCATTTAAACAGGTCTAATGGCTTGATGCCACTGACAAGGCTCCAATTTTCTGTCCTTATTTTCTCTCTTCTCCTTTCATTCTTTACAGAGAAGATCTGTGTTTCTGGTGGTGGTTGTTTTCTGCTGGTTTAGGTGAAGAGGATCCCAGTGGGACCAAAATACACTACACAGTGAGGGAGGTGAGGCTGCATTAGCATGTGAGGGCACAGGATCATCTCCATGGCTATTAGCGTAGTGTGTTACCTGAAATCTCATTTTTACTTCCTATACCCTGGATAGTGGGTGACTGCTTCTGGGGGGCAGTTTCAAGCTTGTGGTGGTGCTTACACATCTGAAAAAGCTTTCTCTATCTGGGATAGAATTCTGCTGAAGTTTTTTGGGAATGTGTAAGCAAATCGAACCAATGGTGACAGCTTGTCTAGCTGTCAAGAGGATTTTTCTACCTCTGTTTCTTCTGCAAGGTTTTGTCCTATGGATAAGTGAGGCATTTTTTGTTTAGAGTTTCAGCTTTCTCAAACCAAGAAAAACCAGTGTGATGATCAAATCTTACTGCTGTACCAATTGTTGATTTTTACCTTTCCATTGAAATGTGCATACCAGCAACTAATACAGAGACCTCATAGGTCAGTACAAAAACCATGTTGGTTTTTTAGTGAGACCTTCTGTTCAGTGTCTGTTCTGTAAGTATTGGAACTGTTGCTCTGTCAGTCCTTTGAAGGCTGGTTTTTTGTGGTGGTTTCTATACCACCATTCCCCTGGAAGTATATCCACAGTTAATTCTGTGCTGCTTTATCCCCGTGGCCTTTATGCAGTACTATAACTTAAAATTTTCAAGCCCTAAATTAAAAAAAAAAATTTAAATCTGACACTTAATGGTTACTCTCTTGAGTTTCTGTGACAACAGCAATTTATCTTCTGCTTTGTTCTTTACATTCTCTTTGGATTCTGAGGTGAAAAGAGAATTTTCTGGAGAGAATGTACTAATCAATCTGACAGAAGACTAACAAAACTGATTAAGGTAGTATTAAGGTCAGACACAAATAGTGTGAGTTTGTATTAGCAGTAAAACCTTGGATGAAAAATTCTACGTAGCTTAATTTAGGTATGTAAGTGTGGAGTTAGGATCCTGCCTCTCAAAAATGATTGTGTAACCTACTTTAGTTGTCCTCTTGCACTATATTTTTTCCTCCCTATTTCATGACAATGTGGTTGTATGCCATACATAGGAGGCTTTTCCCATAGGACTTATCACTGTGTATCCTAGCCATTGATGCCAGTACCAAAATACTTAAGGAATGAGGTCAAACTTTTACTTCACTATCCAGGGAAAGGGAGTACTAGGACCTGACTCAAAAGATGAGACTTAAAAAAAAGGGGAAATTCTTGATAGGGTCCCCTCAGTGCAGTAATGTGTCTGAGTAGGAGACTTGACACCAATGAAAGGACTATAGAAGTGTGTTAGATTTGCTGGTCTTCCTGGCTAGTGTATCCATAATTTGATGGAGAGTAGGTGTTTGTGTAAGATGTTTCTTAATTTTAAAAATGTGTGTGTACTGAATAGTTTTAAGAAGCTATTGGTCTGAAGGTGATTCTGAGAGAACAATCAGATGCTGTAATCTTTTTATTGAAATTTGTCATGTGTAGAGTTGATGTAAGTTTAACTCCAGAAAAAGAACAAGTATGCATTGAAGTGAGGAAGGATAGAAATTGAGGAAGGAATGATGTTTTATATGCTTTAGTGAGCATTACTTTATGTAGTTGAACTACAGTCCTGATTGTATCCTTTGTTTTTCCTACACAGCAAAAAAAACCCCAAAAACTCTGTAATAGCTAAAAAGTTGCCAATGTGATTCCAGTAAATTTCAGAGTCCGATCTGGAGGCAGAGTATTACAGAATTTTTCAGCAGCTAGGGGCTGGAAGTTGGAGAGTTTATTAGGGCTTCCTTCAGGGCAAACACAAAGGGGGTCCAGAGGTAGTTTATGGCTGAAACATTACAGACTTTTTATGTGATGTGCAGCAATGGCTGTGATCACACAGAAGAGATCTTTAAAAACATATTAAATGCCTTTAGTAACTGCCGTTCTTTTGAGTAAAAATTGTGTTGGCTTTTTTCCAGTCCTACTGTGTGAAAGCTCTTGCCAAATATTGCCTTCAGTGCCTGCAGGTTGAAAGCAGAAGCACAACAAAAAATGAAATGATTTAAGGTGCTGCTGTGACAGCTGAGGGTAGAAATGAAAGGACATGTAAGGCTGAAAGGACAGATGAGGAAGACAAGGTGGCCCTATGAGTAAGATGGCTGGATCTTTGGGGAGGTTAAAATATAGAATCATAAAATCATAAAGGTTGGAAAAGACTTCTAAGATGGTAAAGTCCAATTGTCAACTCACCACCACACTATACTGTGTCCCAGTTTAGTAACACGTCTTCATGTTTGTTGAACACCTCCAGGAATGGTGGCTCCACCACCTCTCTGGGCAGCCTGCTCCAATCCTTGATGTCTTTTTCAGTGAAGAAATTTTTCCTAATAACCAACTTAAACCTCTCCTGTTGCAACTTAAGGCCACTTCCTCTCAATGTTAGCTACTTGGGAGAAGAGACCAATGCCTATCTGTTGGGTAGAGAGCCATAATGTCTCCCCTCAGCCTCCTTCAGACTAAACAACCCCAGTTCCCTCAGGTGCACTTTAATGAGAGTTGTTCTCCAAACGCTTCACCAGCTTTGTTGCCCTTCTATGGACACGCTCCAGCAACTCAGTGTCCCTCTTGTAGTGAGGCACCCAAAACTGAACATAGTATTCAAGGTGCAGCCTCACCTGTGATTGTATAGAGGGAATTCTATATATATATTTATTTTGCTTGTGTGTATTTATAGGTAATGCAGAAATTAATGCAAGCTTGAGGAGGCACAGAGAACAGGTGACTCTGAATCTTGTGTTACAGGTGAAAAGTGAGCTGTCACAATCTGTGTTTGCTTAAATACCATAAAGCAGAAGTTTGCAATTGTGTGCTCTAGATCAGAAATGAAAAATTGAAGTTGACCTGCCAGTGGGGATAGGTTTTATACCCAGGTTTAAAAACCATTTTCCAGAGAAGCTATTGTTTCTAAAACAACCGCTGTCCTTACGGTCATTGTTTCCACTGTAAGAACACTTGGAAATAAGTGTCAGTTGGAGTAGGACTTAAAATGGGAAATGTGGCTCTGCAGGTCTTGTTCTTTCTGCATAATGGCAATAATTATGCTCTGTGTTGCTTTCCACACACCACATAAGCACTAAGTAATACCTGGGAGCTAGACAAAAAATCAGAAAGGTTGGTAAGAACACTGCTGATGACTGTGAGTTGCCAGTAAACAAAAAATAAGGCAACAATACAGATTATAGATGATAAAAAATAAAGGGATAGAAAATTATTATGATTTAGAGTTTCAGAGGGCAAAAGTAGAGGAAAAACCTACAGTTAAATTTGTGTGTCGAAAAGCATAGTGGAATTTTTGATGTGAAAACAACAGAATGAGAGAGGACTTGTGATGTAGGAAGAATGCTGGCAGAGGAAATCTAATTTGCCTTCCAGCTATTTGGGTTTTCTGTTCAGAGGTGGGTATTAAGATGACTCACTATTCTCAAGCTTTTACTAAAGTCAAAGAAAGATACCAAGAAGATGTGGTAGAAGATGGCCATTTACTAAAAAAAAAAAAGTTATTTCATAATACAAATGGGAGCAAAATTCAGGTTTATTGCATTTTTGTATGGTTATTACTGTGGATAAGGGAGTCATACCTGCTCAGGCATATTCAAAGGGCAGTAAGACAATTTTATCACCAGTGAATCAGGGCTTAAGGGAGAGTTTGAGCCACTGTAGATTATCAAGAATTGGGAAGGTTACTAGAAAAGGCCTTTGCTTAGGGGATAGATAAAGGAAGAAAACACAATAGGTTAAGATATATGGATAGTCAAAATAACTTGAAAAGAGAGCACTTAAAAAGCTGGGTGTTATCCCTTGTTTACACAATTTATTTAACTTATTTTTCTCTAAACTAATTCTGTATGCTGGTAGGTTCTGTATGCTTTAAGACAGAATTCTCCAAAGTGTCCACTTTACAGCTTGTTTTTCCCCCAGTGTCTCACTCCCCTTACATCCAGACTGTATTTTTAGTTTTTCTAAAGTGTTTTTTATCTGGAGCTTATCTCTAGAAAATATTCTGTGAATTAGAATAGGCTGGTGCAACCTGTGATGAGATAAATTTTTAATTTTTCTGGGCACGGCTGGGTTTTCTCTTTCTCTCTGTGGTAGATTTCTGGTATTGCCTGTTCAAGCATTAGGCTCCAAACTGTGGTCAATAAATTTTGTGGGCTTTTACCCACCTGTACCTCATAACTTGCTATACTGCTACTCTGAGCCCACAGAGGGATGCTGACATATAGCACTCTTAAAAATTAATAAAGCTAATGCCCCCATTCTTCATACTCATCCTATGCTGTAGGTACTGATGGATGAAACTTGACATCTTCAATAAAAGCTTTGAAACTGCTAAGGCAGTGCCCAAGTGCCTAGACTTAGAATGAGATTGCAAGTTGTCTCAGATCTCTGTGGATGAGCGTTGTGGAGAACTTGTTTCGGATATTTCCTCTGATGTTCTCAGAGTGGATGGTACAGAAGGGTGCTGTGTGTGAAAGGGTAGCTCCATGCTTTGAAGAGGGAGACCAAAAAAGACAAGTAGAACTTAGTTCCATTTCAAATTAGAGTTGGCTTTGAGGGGCTGATTGTAATATAAAGCAATACAAACTGTTACTCACATTGTTCCTAACAGGGGTATATGATTTTGAATACTGAACCCCCAGATCTATTAGGTAAACCATTGCTGGTTTACAGAGTAAAACTCATTTTAGGTGCCTATGCCATCTGTCCTAACCCACATAAATTACATTTTCTATCGAGAGTACGTGGACTGGAATTGAATAACATCTTGCAGGTTTTGATATCCCCACATGAAAGCTCAATCTGTCTTTTTTTTTTTTTTGTAACTTAGGAGTCAGGTGGTAATAAACTAATTCTATTGTTTTATCTCCTTCTGTACTAAAAAATTGTCTGAGTGAGATTGTGCCAGCAATCTGTGGATACTCCCCAAACTATCTGAGATGTAAAAAGTGACTCCTGAAATGAAGAACTAGAATCATGCAGAGAATTAAAACATACTTCTAATAATACTTATTATCCTATGATTGTGGAAGATAGATATATCCACATTAAACAATTGTACAAAATCAATATAACTAATGCTACTAATATGGAAACATCTGATACGAAGTCTTAAATGGAGAATCAGCAAATATTTCCAGGCACTTATTTTCTCAGAAGATATTTAACATCTTTATATGTGACTTAGAAAAAAACCTAAAAATTTTCTGGGTAGGGTTGATTCAGATGATGGTAACAGATTGTACACTGGAGACCTCTTGTTTCAATAAGAGACTGAGCAAATGAAGAGGGCAAATCTGGATCACTTGATAAACTAAATAGACATATAAAAATCTACTTTTAAACTACATTGTCTGTTAATGTTCATAGTGTGAGTTGGAAGTGACCTTGAAAGGTGACCTGGTCTGTATTGAACTAGATCAGGTTTAGTTAAGGAGTTCGAAGTTGACTGTGACGAAGGGAACAAAATTTATTCTTAATAGGACTGTTTTCTTAGACAAAAGGAGAATAGGATTTAGTAGATTATAAGTGAATCCAAGGACACTGTAGCTTAGAAATAAAGTGCTGATTTTTAACAGAGAATATTGTTGGGCATTTCACAAATGGGCTGACAGGTGCAGTAAATTCTTCAGTCTTGAAAAAATGGACAATTTCTAAATAATGGCTTTTTAAAAAGTATATCTAACTCAAGTAGAAATTAATTTGAGAAAGTGTAATGGCTTGGGTTATATGTGATCCAAAATAAATTACAGACATTGTCTGGGCTGGCTTGATAATGCACATCTTGACGAATATAGAACAGCCTGAGTTCCTTGCACCTTAAGGCAGCTCTTCGCAGTTTGTTTCACTGCTGGCAGGTTTGTGAAGTCAGTCTGGCAGCACCTGACTTATATATTCTGTAGGATCTGCTTCCTGAAGCCCTGAAAATATCTGTGCTGAGTTACAGTGATTGATAAACAGCATTAACACTACTTGATATAGTACTTATAGCTAACAACTACTGTAATCAATTAATTAGCTTTTTATTATAAAGAATCCATTTTTCTCCAGTATTGGCAAGTTGAGTGATTTGTACCTGTGTGTCAAAGTACTCTTACAGCTCTGTTTTCATTATTTATCATTATATGAAGCTTGGAATAATGGTTACTACCTGTCCTGAAACGGAATTGATATGATTAAATGCAAAGAGGAGTAATATGGACAGCATCTGTAAAGGATAATAGCGAATAAATCAATAACTAATGGTCCCTGAATGTGTTTACTGGTTCATTGTACTGATATACAGACCTTTGTAAACCCTATGTGCCATATAACAGTTACTGAGATGATGGCAGTATGTACTGTAGTCACATGAAAAATTAGTGTATACTGGATACTGAGAATATAAATCTGGGTTTTGATGTTCCTCACAAAGCCTCAGAAGTAGGGTATTAATTTGAGAAAACATGGAACTTTGTTAATATTTGGGATGTTAATACAAGATTGTTGAACTTTAAAATGTACTTGAACCCTAGCATCAATATTCAGATGTTGCTAGTGGTAGCAGTATCTTTAGGAGAAGATGTATGTGTTTTGGTTCTTAGAAGTGCAAAGTAGCATCTTGCCAGACTAAATCCTCTAAAAAAGTCTAGTTTTCCCCACTTTTTTATGGGGCTGGTACGTGTATGTGAGGAAAATCAAAATGAATTCAGGTGAACAGTACTTTGCACCACACAGAAATGAACATACAGTCTTTTATTTGCTTCTACAGAAATCACAGAATCACAAGGTTGGAAAAGACCATTGAGGTCAAGTCCAGCCATACCTGTCCTCTACTAAACCATATCCCTGACCACCTCATCTACCCAGCTTTTAAATACATCCAGGGTCAGTGACTCAGACCCCTCCCTGGGCAGCCTGTTCTAGTGCCTGATAACACTTTCAGTGAGGAACTTTTTCCTAATGTCTGATCTGAACCTGCCCTGGCACAGCTAAAGGCCATTTCCCCTCATACTGTCACTTGGGTGAGCACACCAACACCCACATCTCTAAACCCTCCTGTCAGGTAACTGTAGGCAGTGATAAGGTCTCCCCTCAGCCTCCTCTTCTCCAGGCTAAGCGCCTCCAGTTCCCTCACCCTTCCCTCATAAAAGTTTTGCACTTTTTTCTTTCTCTGCTTCAGTACTGCCGTTTCTGTACAGTTTTCTGCTTGCACTTATGTGATGATTTGGCAGGGGGTGGGGGTTCTGACACATTTTTGTCCTCTCTTATTTTGCCCAGATTTTGTGAGGGATAGTGCTAACAGTTCCAGGACTTGAAATGTGCCATTGCTGCTGCTTAGCTTCAGTGGACAATCTTACGTCTCTCTAAAATTGCTGGTAACCCTGGAAAAACTGCATGTGAAGAACAACAACATAGCAATTTTTGGATAGGGTTTGAGCTTTGTGGTAAATCTAATATCTTAGATTGTGCTGTTATTTCAGAACTTTTAAGCTTGTAATATTAATATCTTTGTCAATGGGAAGATATTACTTCTGACATAGCTTGTAGAGTATTTTACACAAGTGAGTAAGCTTCTGCCTGGGGCAGAAATACAAAGATGCATGGAGTATGGTTGTGGTGAATGAGGTGCGAGCCAGGCTGGAGGCTAGGAAGAGGAGGAGGCTTTGAGCTCCTCAGGCTACTGACCTGACCAGAGCTTCCCACACAGTCCAATGCTGGCACCAGGGACAACAGAAATATGTAGCTTAAAACTCCCCTCCTTCCCAGGGAAGGTGAATGGCTGGCTTTGTCTTGGTGATGACATCAATACACTGAGTTTTCAGAGCAGCACTGTGCTGTGCTCGAGCCGCGTTCAGAAGAGTATTCTTCAAATCCAGAATGTGGATGAAATAGTTTCATTAAGCATGCCAAAGTTGGTTTTCCATTCAGCATGTTTTCTTTTTCACTTTGACCTCAGGCTGGCAATACAAATATTTCACGGTAACTTATTCTATGATGTGTTCTGCTTTTTGTGTGTCTCTCTTCATATTTGTTAAACATATTTGTTCTTTTCATGCTAGGTTCCCAAGCAGTGATCAGGCAGTAAGCTAGCTGTTACTAACTCTAACTGTAGGATCTTTAAATCAGTTGAGTATGGAAAAATCATATGTGCAGTATGGATTTGGTAGAGGTTGTGATTTAACAAAAAAGATATTGTGGTATCTGTGATACTGTACCATGTATCGTTATATGTGATCTAGGGGAGTTTGTGTACATTTAGATCTGAACAAGTGATGTTTAGTAACTAATTTCTTCATATGGCTTTTCCAAAGAAGCAAACAGAAATTAAACAACTTGTTTCAAGAAAATATCTAATTGTAACTGACTTCTGTAGTAGAGAAAATTCATAAAAATCACTGTGAACAATTTGAAAAGAAAAAAAAGACAATATTGCAACACATTTTTGAGTATATCAAATTGAAGCAACTATCCTATAATCAGCATTACCTCTTTGACATGCCTAATTGAACCATATGGCATATGTAGCATGTGGTGCTGTAACTTAAAATATCTCTGAAATGTAATTTCATTGTAATAAAAATTTAAATCTGAAAAAAAAAATTGTAATTGGTAGAGGTTTCTGTATTTTATTGGGCCACTGCTTACTTTAACATTGATCATAAATGTTGTAGCTTTTTCAAACATTGGCCTTTTAAAGGAAGGGAGAGGGAAAGTCTTTGGGAATTTGTGGTTATTTGTGACTTAGAAACCTACTTTGAAAATTCAGGCAACCAAACACACTCCAGGTATCATCAGAATCATCATCAGCGTTTTTATTAATTTCTGAGCAAATAAGTTTTGTAACAGTGTTCTCACTTGTTAATTTAAGATTGTTCTATCCATAGTTGTGCTGTGCATCTATACAGTACAAGCATAGATATTTTATGCTTTGTTAAAAGGCTGACTGCATGATAGCTAATAATATTTTGAAAAACACATGGGAATATATTGTTATGGTGTGCTGATGCTCTGATGACAGACCACTGCATTTAGAATTGCTACTGGCAAAGTAGTACAAAATTCTTTCACAGTGATTTTTACATTCATATTTCCTATTAACAGTAATTAGAAGGAGCCATTGAAAGTTTAGATGTATCAGCACTGTTATCTTAAGAATTGTATTATTGAATGGCATAATTTTAAATGAAGAAATCAATTTTAATTGCATGTATTCAGTTAAATGCCCCCTATCAAGGAGTGGTAAAATTAAATTTGAGTGATTGTGATATTATTTTGAGACTGTAGTTTAACTCAGTTATTAGTACATTTATGTACTAGAGGAACTTCCCTGACTCTTCACATTATTGACTTAAGACAGTTGGTCATGCTATATCCTGTACTGGGCTAGATTATGTGAGCAAAAGAAGGGGCTGAAAGTACATTTGAGGTAGCTGGGATGGCAAATGTGATGGAAAAAGCTGCATGTAGTATTGCTGCACAGCACAGACATCCTTTTATAGTTAGAACAGGGCTTCAACATGTAATTTCTTTCAAGGAGTTTCTTCTCTGGAAAAAAAACCTGTTCATCTTTGTAAACCTTAAGGATTTATGTTCCATTTAGTGTGAGTGCAGTGTCTAAAATCTAATTGTTCTGTCATCAGTTTGAGCAAGCTCAAGGAGCTATTCTGTGGTTCTCTGCTCTTGGTCCTGAGAGTTCAACCTCTGTTTTCTAAGCAGCTGTACAACTCATTGGGCTGCAAATTCACTATATAGAATCAGAGAATAGACTCATGGAATGAGTTAGGTTGGAAGTGACTTTTAAAGGCCATCTAGTCCAAACCCCCTGCAGTGAGCAGGGACATCTTCACCAGATCAGGTCACTGCGATCCCCATGAAACCTGACCTTGAATGTCTCCAGGGATGGGGCCTCCACTACCTCTCTGGGCACCCTGTGCCAATGATCCACCACCCTCATAGTGAAGAACTTTTTTCGTAATATCCAACCTAAATCCCCCCTTTTCTAGTTTAAAACCATCACCTCTTGTCTTATCACTCCACACCCTCAGGAGCAGTTCTTCCCCAGCTTTCATATAGACACCTTTCAGGGACTGGATTACAGGCACCTTTCAGGGACTGGAAGTCATAGAATCATATATGCCTGGTTTCTTATATGTTGACATGAACTTGTAATCTCTGACTGTTGTGAATCTTTAGAGAGATCAGTTTCTAAAGCAACATGCTCTTGAAATGCCCATGGATGCCTACAGTGTCAGTGGAGTCCCTCCTACGTTTCTGTGCTAGAGTTTGGCTTTAAATACTGAAGTGAATGTTTCCATTTGTCTCTAAAGCACAAATTAGGTTACAGTGACCATGTTTGAGTGTTGTGTTTCTTCCTTAGCAGCATCATCCACAATCCCAGTGTTTTGAAGAGAGGAATATGATTTACTTAAGTATTTGCTAACAAGTTTTTCTATTTTTGCAGAAGCTTAAATGTCACAGTTCTGTTTCTGTAGGGTTGGGCTATATGTTTTTCCTAGATGATGCTTTTCCATTTATGCTGTTACTTTCTGAAATAATGGCAATAGAAGTTAAACAAGCTGTAGTACTAAAAACTGGAAGTGATGGATCTTATTCTAATGTTAGCTTCCTCTTATTCCTCAAGTCTCTAGGGTTATAAATCACAGAAAAATATGATTTTAATAGCCACAATCAAAGAAACAAAACACTATTGAAGTGGAGCAGCTTTAAATCTTCAAGTTTATCCCTTTTATAGTAGAGAATTTCTGTAATTTTTTGTAAACTTATCAATGCTGATAGAGTCAAAAGGTATCAAGTGTCTGTGGTACAGTTACACACAGTGTCACTGCTTTCTAGTTGCTTTATTGCATAGGCTATGGCTCTAGAAAGTCTTGACTTGACAGACCAGTAAAACTGACATAGTCAGGAGGAGTTTCAGGTTTAAATTTACTTTTAGCATCAGTTCATGAAGTGTCTCAAGAACTGTGTCAATACACTAGCCCTGAACATGAAGACAGAGTTTTATCATTGTTTTTTAACTAACCTTACTTTTACTACCTGTTACGTATTATCTTCATGTTTGGGTTTTCTTTTTTTTTTTTTTAAGAAAAGGGAGATTTGTCAAGGTTATAAACTGAAGAAGGAGGATTTATGTGGGCACAATCTTTGTAGGTGATTTTTATATTTTTTTATTAGCAAGCCAAGCAAGATGTAGTATGCAATAAAAGCTTTACTATGCTTGCCTGCTATTGCGTTCAACTTCCTTTCCTTACATTTCAGATGTTGGTAAAAAAAAGTGATCATGATCAAAATAGTGAAATAATGTGCAAATGCATTGTAGTACAGGTGCTATAGACACTGGCACATGTGGAAATTGAGTTGTACATTTCTTAATTCTGGAAAAACATTGGCTTCTGAATACTTTGCTGATGGCATTCTGTTCAGTGGGAGTGCTAAGCACCTCCCTTTTTTTTCATAGCCTGCTAGAAGATGATACCTTATTCCTTCAGCTACAGAAAACGTGGAAAGATAAAATGCTTGGCTACCGTATTTTAAATAAATTTTCTGCCACTCTTGCAACAAAGTACTCAATGCTAATTCATCGGTTTCCTGCTTACTATTTTGTTCCTTTTGAAGCCACCTATCTCTGTTGCACCATACCTAAGCTACTTGGAGAACAGGGTGGAGTGTCAGGATCATCCTGGCAAAGGGGGAAACAGGATCAGGTTTCAGTTTCTTTTGAAAACTCACTTTGAGCCTCAAAATAAATGTTGGTGTCTTATGTCATCTTAATATTCGTCATGATTCACATCTTTCTTGAGGAACTGTCAGCTTTTTTTAAGAACTCAATGTTGAGGAAAAGTAAACTAGGGTTTGGAAGTCTCATACTGTCGTTTGCTGTTGCAAATGTTTTTGCTTATTTCAGATACTTTTTTTTTTGATGGTCAGATAACTAAGACTTACTGTGAGCAACTACAGCCAAGACTATTTTGATTCTTATTTCTATATTGGTATCTTAATTCTCTTGTTTACCTCCAGTGTTTCAATGGGATTTTCTCTTTTGTGGTTTGCTTTGGTACACGAATCAATGAGGTCTTAAGGCAGAGGAAAGTTTTCATGAGTTCATGCAATCCTTATTTCACTAGGGCTCTCTGGGTAAATCACAAGAATCAGCAAGAGATCCTTTTATTACTTGGGGTGTGGGTGGTTTTGTCTTGTTACCTTTGCTAAGGTAATGTCTTCCCTGTGCCTACAAAGTAAATGAAGATAACGATGCTCTCTTCTACTACTATTTTGAGCTATATACAAACATGTAAATGGACTGAGGGTCATAGTTAACTTGTTATGTGCAGCTGGCAGTCTTACTCATGTAACTTCAGATAACTGATGGTATAGTTTGAGTGACAGTTTGGGCAGAGACGATGCAGCGTTCACTTCTAGTGTTGTTGGTAACTGAGGACGTGCATTTGGAATGGTTTTGGTTCATAGAGATGCTTTCTGAGACATTATTTTCAATGTAAATTAATAAGATCTTTAATTTCACTTTCTCTTCTATACTGATGTAGGAGAAAACCTTAATAGCTTCCTGTATTTGTAATGGCTACTGTCTAGTACACTGCAGGTACGCATCAACCAAGACCACTATCTATTGCTTTGGCTCGTGAGCACTCTGCACATGCAGTTCCCTGGTTTTGGCATGCTGATGCTGAAGCAGTGTCAGTCTTAGCAAACACTGCTTGTAATAAATACATTTACAAAGCCCTGTTATGCAAAATCCTAACTTGTGTAGTGGATTCTCTGTTACCCTTAGGATCTAGTGATTGTAAATGATAGAACAAGCATTAAATAATAACCCTTCGTTCCTAAAATTTTTTGGGGGGGGATGGACAGGAAGGGGGATGATGGAGAACTATCCTGATGGTAGCATCTGTGAGCCTTTTTATTGTAGGAAGGTTGTAGGGTAATGATACCATGTTTCTTTGTGAAAAATATTTCTATCTGGGATAAGTAAATCTACATTCACTTCTAATTTCACAGGTAGCTTGTTTGTGTTCCTTTTGGGGAGCTCACAATCTACTTGCCTCACAAATTGACATTCCAATGAAGCTTTGATAAATCAATACAGTAAAAATATATTTGGAAAATGGTGTGAAAGTACACTTTAAGCTGCTGTTTCTTCTGAACAACTTGGTAGCTTTCTCAGGCAGGAAATCAACTTGGCAACAGACTTGATGTGTTTAAACTGGGGAGCTAATGAAATCCACAGGTTCACAAATGATACCACGGTTCCTGCCATTCAGACCCTGAAGTCTGAACCACAGGTATGAATTACCTCAACAACTGAGGCTGAATCTCATGTTCAAGTAAAATAAAAGATTATTTCAGCCAAGGAGGTGAAAACTCAATTTTCAGAAATGCTTCAGAAATTCAGTAAGGAATGAACACCAGTGTTTTTATATCATCCTATTATTTCTGCTATATTAGATTGGATATTTTAAAAAAATTCTTTACTGGAAGAGCTGTCAGGCATTAGAACAGGCTGCCCAGAGAGGTGGTGGAGCCACCATCCCTGGAGGTGTTCAAAAATATGTCGACGTGACACTTGAGACATGATTTAGTTGATGTGGTGGTGTTGGATAGATGATTGGACTTGGTGATCTTAGAAGTCTTTTCCAACCTTAAAGATTCCTTGATTCTTTGAATTTTATAACAACAATTTACAGCAGTTTCTCCCAGAGTAGTACCTGAGTTGTTTGGGGTTTTTTTTACTGCAAAGTGCAAGACTTTCATTCACTTCTATTCAGTGAGTAGGATTTCCTAGAACTGGTTCACTTTGAAATGAGCAATTCTGGTTACACTCTGGTTTTGTTTCAGAAAGTGAATGAAGCACGGTCTACAAAAATCATGCCCACTGTCTGCTTTGTTCTAGCTGTTTGGATTAGTAACTGGGAAAGGTAAACCTTCCTAAGGCACAGGGGCACATAAAGCTTCTGAGATTTGCATGATGGCAGTGAGATTATACTTGCTTTCAGTTAACCTCTTTACTCTGCTCTTTACGCTATGTATAGTAAATGCTACAGACCTATAGTGTCATGGGCACCACTACTCCCAAATTTGGAAAATATATAGTTTATTCCTGAACATCTCTGAAGCCATTTTCAGGAATATTGTGTCTGAAACACAATCAGAATGTGACATGTATTTCCATCAGAATGTGTAACTTTATCCACAAACACATTATGATTTCTCCTTGGAATAACAGTGGAAGATAACGTCCATCTTTAATTTGTCCTTTGCATGGGTACTTCTTAATTCTGAATGTTTCTGATTCCCCCACATAATTAACCTTTTTCTCCAAAACCGATTTGAGCTTGATTTCCTTTATAGGCTCCTCTTTGCCTCTTGGTAAACACATAAGTAAGTGGTGATACAGAAAACTATTTAAACATGTAGCTAATCTATGTTCAATGGCTCATTTAACACATAGCAGTTTAGTTAGCACCTTAGGTATTTATTAACAAGTTACCTATATCTTGTACAGAGTTAAGACAGCAAAGGGTGCTTTCTATCATCTGCTCTGCCTGACTTCCACATTCTGTCTTCATCTCTGACAGATGAGGAGAGTTAAGATTGCTGCCTTATGGCAGTCACCATTCTAAGTCCCTACTATTCCATAGAGATGGTCTCCTGTGGTCTGGGAATGGGATTTCTGAGTATCCTTAAGGCATTTTGAACCTCAAGTTTTGCCTATCTGTAAATGTTTACAAATAATAGCATAGGATAGCAATATTGAGATTTTCTTCTACAGAGCTCTGCATTCAGGTTTTTGCCTTGAAGTAACATAAGTATGGCTTAGACAAAACAGAACTTTAATAGTGAGCTTCTACAACTTGTGCCAGATACAGTATTTTTTATAATCAAGCATGGAAAAAAATAAAGACTAGGCTTTGGAGTGGTTCTGTTAGGCTGTGCATGTGATAGAAGGCACAGTCTACTTGGGGAAAATAAATCTTTGAAGTCTTGGGTCTGTAAATAGATGCACTTGCAATAATCATTAAGTCATCAGCTTGATAATTTCAATAATCACTTTGAAAGTTTCACTTGGTCAGTCGCATCTTTCTTCCAACATGTGGCTTCGAGAGCTTCTGAAATGAGGCACAAAGTGCTATTCTTTGGGTAGTCTCTAGCACTGAAATTTGCTGTATCCTGGCTCCTGCAAATTAACAGAATGGCTGCCATCAGGTTAAGTGCAAACAGATTCTAAAGGAAAGTTAGTGGTTATCCCTGCTGCGTGGGTGTATTTGCCGATTAAAATACATTGATTTGATTCCATTTGGAATCTTAGTGGTTGATGGGCATTTTAAAGAGTGGTAATTTCTGTCTTTCCTTTAAAGCCTCTCACAGCGGGATGCTGTGAAAATGCTGCAAACATAAATGATTAGCTAAGTCTTCAGAAAACTGTATAGTCTTTATAAGTGCTTTTCTAATGACTAGTATAGTCCTTGAAAATATATTGTGCGCAGTTACCCTCCTTACATTCTTTAATGACAATCTATTTTTAATAAAGCCATTTAGCTTGGTTAATTAGAGTTAGTAATAAATCTCCTAGTCTGCTGACTAATCTTCGAAAATATCTTAGACCACACTGATTGTAAATGAGGCTGCTGACTCTATAGATGTATTCTAGCATCCTATCAGCATTATACTTCAAAAAAAGAACCTTTTGAAAAAAAAATCTGCCTCAATGCAAGTCAGAGAGCTCACCTTCCTGCAAAAAGTGGTCAGGGGAAAAAATAGCCCATGCCAGTAATCTGACAGAGTGAGGCTGATGGAAACTTTCATTCGCAGGCTTACTCCAGTGTTTTATATCAGCAGTGTGCCATTTATCTTGCTCAGCTTTTTCCTTGAGGCTTCTTGCAACCATTGAAGCTTCCTTCTTGCCCTGTGATACATCTCTTCACTGCCTGGTATATCTGGAACCTTTCTTGCCCTTGTCTTCATCTCCTAAAGTCTCAGGTCTAAGTAGTTCATGGTTAGTACCACCCACGCTGGCACCTTCCATCACATTGTACTAAGTGTGTGTAATTCACTTTTGGGATTTTGAAGAGATTTTTTCATCTTTTCTAAGGATATCACTGGAGCAGACTGTGAGGCCAGCACAAACTTGTAGATATTCTCAACTTAGTACTATTGATTGTCATGGCAGGAGTTCTGAGTACTATTGTATGCTGTTTACCTACCTAAAAACATGTCCTGGTTGTAAATAAGTGCAGATGGTGATGTCAAAATAGCTATTTGAAAGTACTCTGAAGTCTTCCTTTGCTTTAACAAGCCCTTCACATTGGCATTTCCTCTAATTCAGGGCAGATTTCTTTATGCTGAATTTCCTAGTTCCTTATTTGAGGAAGCAGATGTGTTTGTTTTGATTCCTTCCATAATCCTTTTCATGCTGCAATTCCCCCTGCCCGTTAACAGTAAGAACATCTCTGCTGTGTTGAGGGAACCAAGTTTTCTTTTCCAGTAATGATCCTGTGATGCCTACCTCTCCATGGGGCTGAAGAAAACTAGGCTAACAACTCAGGGTATTTTAGTATTCTGTTGGTGTTCAGAGTTTTTGCATTCTCCTGTCTGCTCAGTGTATTTTTATTTATATATATATATATGAAGGATTTCAGCCTTCTTGGGAATCTGGTCCTGGAGTGGATCTTTAAGCATGTTATCCATGAATCTTTGAGAAATCCACTTCAATCAACATCTGATTTTTGCCTTCCATTATCTGATGATGAGAATGTTTTTCTTGATGATTGTAACTTCTACCAAATGAGAAAATTCTGCATAGCATACTCTTAAATTGTCGTATTCTACTTATATAACTTTATCTTCAGAGTTAATTGTAAATTCATGTGTAATGTATAATTAGTTTCATCTGAATTATAAAATTAGCTTTGCTGTTTGCTCTTGAAGCCACAGTCTTCCAGGGCTGAGAGCTTCTGAATGTTAGGGGACAGTCTTTGTATTTTCATGATGAGTGAACAAAGCCTTGAAGAAAGGACTTTGCATCAGCTCTGCAACTGATTCCTAGAAGCAGATGCTGTCTCCCTGGGTTGCTGCTTTGGAGAGGTTGTTAAAAAGCTGCAAATCTGGCACTGTCTGCTGGTGGAGTCAATGCTGTTGGACAGCATCAGCAGCTGATTTGGAAAATTTCCCCTCTGAACTGCAGCCTGGAGTTCCACTTCCCTCCTCAAATGCTGATGTGTTGGTGAATGTGTTGGATTGTGGTATGGGTGAAACTGGTCCATCAATCTTTATTCAAGTAGAGAAAAGGATCATTTTAACCAAGTAATGGTGATCTTTGGGAAATACTACCTGGAGTTATTTATAGTCTAGATCTACATACGTACATGATGTCAAAGGAGAATGTTCTTTATGTGTAGCTGCTCTCCTTTTGCATCATCCTCTCTGCCCGATTCTTTGCTTATCGTAGCAGTGGAAACTTTCATGCAGTGATTATACTGCAGATCCGCTGTGCTGAGCTTGATAGTAGGACTGAGCTTTCAGTTTCATCTCTAGTATGGGAGGTAAGCATAAGAAAACTTTAGAGAAGGAATTAAACTACAAATGGAGTGATTTGGACGATGAGAGTTGTTCTTCCATGCCAGCTTTCCGGTTGCCAGTTGATGAAATGGAAAGGTTTCTACTAATTAACTTCTTTTAATAATGAGGTGGTGCAGTGCAGGGTAGATGACTGTGTCTTAAATTGGTAGTTTTAAATGTGCTGTTAAACAATTTTAAAACCACTTTTTCTGCTTAAGGAAAGATAATTTATTTACCTGAATTGTCTTCCACAAAATACTTAATAAAAGCAGAGATTGTCCTAAATTTAATATAAGGGATTTTATGCTAACAATGTGACAGCCTTCCTTTTAATACATCATATCTTCTTCCAGTAGCAGGTACATAAAATACTTTAACAATGAAAGTATCAGACCAAGTTTGTCACTTTTGCCCACGCTCTTACACAAACTTTATGAGTATAAATGATAGCAAAATTTTATTTGCCATTTCTTATGGTGTCTCCTTATCCATGATGTCAAGTTGCTTCTTTCCTGTGGCTGTTACATTGAACTACTTAAGTGGGGTGGTTTTTCCTATTTTAGGGGAAGAAGGGGTTTTGCTGGTATAAGCAGGGAATTTATATTTGGTAGCAGATACTGATTGGTACTGATGGTTGGAAAAATAGATAAAACTGTGGTTTCAAAATAGTGACATAGTAGTAAATTGTATGCACTAAGGTGGTATTTATGATAACTTTTTTTTGCCAGGATTTAGAGTTCCCTGTTGATGCTGAAGTGAACCCAAACCTTGTGCATGCTAAAGAACATCCCAAACCCCTGAAATCTGGAGAGTACAAACTGAGCAACATTTTTAAAGTGCATGACTCAGCAGTGAACTGGTAGGAACTGTGCATGAATTGTATTGTTTTATACATGTGGAGTTTTATTTTTCAACAGGTCATTGAGAAGCATTTGCTTTCAGTTTCTGAAAAACTACTGGCAGCAGTCAGGGGACACTTTCTTTGAAGAACTTAAAAGTAGAAAATATTATAATGGCATTAAGTGGGAGTGTAGCTACAGTAAAATATCTCAGCAGAGCTCTGTACAGATCGAGAGGCATCTTTTTTATAAGAAGGGTGGGATTTGGGTAGTGATATCAAAATGGGAACTGAAGATGACTATAAACTTAACCTCTGGCAAACTGAATTATAATGCTGAATATTTTTGCAATTTGTATTTGATTGCAGTTTATTCCCTTGGGTCAAATCAGAAGAGTTTAACTTTAGATTAGCTTGAGTGTGCAAATAGCCTGTAAGCAATGACATTTCAGGGCTTACTAGCTGCAGCTGAGGATGAATAAATATTAAAATATTTTTAAAAAGTTAGAACTAGTAGCAAAGTTCAGAGAACTGACACATTGTCTATGTTGAAAGTAATTTTTAGAATAGCCAATGCTTTTCTCATTCAAATAAATCTTATATAGCCTGATGCTGTTCTTGCTGCACTCAGACTGCTGGTAGATAACTTCTGAAGATGTCTCCTAAAGAAAAAAATTATTCCTACACCTGATTTTAGAGGCTTAATTTCTTGTTCAGTCCAAGAAATATAATCCAATATAGCTATGTCCCAGAACCTGGGTAATGTAATTCCTATGCAGATTGAGTTTGACAATTGACTGACTTTTTATAAAAAAAGAGAAATCAGTATTGTAAAGAAAAACTAGTGTGAAGCTGGTGAAGGGTCTGGAGCACAAGTCCTGTGAGGAACAGTTGAGGGAGCTGGGGGCTTTTTAGCCTTGAGAAAAGGAGGCTGAGGGGAGACCTTATTGTTCTCTACAACTACCTGCAAGGAGGGTTGCAGAGATGGGGTTGGTCTCTTCTCTAAGATGACAAACTATAGGATGAGAGGAAATGTCTTAAAATTGCCCCAGGGGAGATCCAGATGAGATATCAGGGAGAATTTCTTTACTGAAAGGGATGTCAGGCATTGGAACAGGCTGCCCAAGGAGGTGGTGGAGTCACCATCCCTGGTGGTATTTAAAAGGCGTGTAGATGAAGTCCTTAAGGACATGACCTAGAGGTGGGCCAGTCAGGATTAGGCTGTGGTTGGACTCAATCTTAAAGGTCTCTTCCAACCCAGGTGATTCTGTGTTCTGACACAAATGGGACAAAGATCAGAGCCAAGTAAAGCAGTGGCACAAATTAGAACAAGCTTATGTGGTGTGAGGTAAATCTTGTCTGAAGTGAAGACAATACTTACAGATTCAATACTTAAAATGCAAAGGTCAGATACTTTTAGCTGCCTACCCACATTTTCTAGTAAATACCTACCATACTGCTTTGAGTGCTGACCTAGCTTGGGAGGCTTCTGCTTAGTCTCTCATGCTCAGTTTGGGTTTTGTGTCTCGCTAATCCCTAACCTATATTTGTAAGGTGGTAATCCTGTGCTATATATTCATACTGGTCCAATTGGGAAAGAAAACTTGCAGCTGGCACCCCTGTGCTGCTACTCTGAGGAGGCTGTAGTAAATACGTCACAATGAGCGGGTTATTTGGCTTATCTGAAGAACACTAGGTACAAGAGTGGTGTATGTTCAAGACATCAGGGTTTTTTTTAAAACTTATTTGGAAACACTTTAGAACTTGCTTGGAGAAACAGTAGCTAAACTGAAAAAACCCAACCCACACACCACTGAGGATGTCTATTTAATACTGGTAGTATGATGTTGACTTCACTGTAAAGATGATGCTTTCAAGTAAGTGAGAGCCTGGGATAGAGCTCTAACATTAACTGAAATGTGTATTTTAAAAAGTGCAAATATAACTGCAAAAGCATTTAAAATTTATAGTAATTTCACTTAATAAAGAGCTTTTCTTCTCTGAAGACTATTATACAAAATAAGTGAGTTGAAAGAAAGATTCTTTTTCTTGTTTAATGCTAATGGCTATATTGTAGCATGATTGGGTAGGCTTTTTAGACAGCATATACTGCAGTATTTTTTTAACACCCCTCCTGATTTCCAACACATTTGGCAGAGAAGTAACAGCCTCAGAAGTGCTGAGGTTCCCATGTGTTTCAAGAAAGCAGAACTGTGTGGAAGAAAGGGTCACATCTACTACCCTGCTTTTTGCAGGTGTCAAAGAAATCAGAGGGGAGAGAGGTGGTGAATACTCCATTTTTTGGGAAGAGCTTTAAATGGAGCTCATACCTTATAAGATGCTATAGCATCCAATCTCAAGGCACACAGCTAATGCACACAGAGCTTGGGTTATCATTTTCACTTTGTCACAGCAGCTATTTAGTCATGAATCTGGTTTTCTTTGTAAGTCCAAGAGGTTATTAAATGCATAAATCAAGTTAGGCTTTTTTTTCCAGAGAAGAATGACTTAGATTAAATTTTCTGTGTAGGGAATTAAATAAAAATTGCCCATTTAAAGAAATTCTGATCTTTCACTAAGTGTATTTATCGTAGCTATGATTGTCTATTTGATTTTACAGACAGAAGATGAAAGTTAGTATCCACTAAATGAGAATTAATTAGTTCTTGTAGTTCATAAGATAAATGGAAAAAACAGTCTATTGACTTAGGAGATCAAATTTGCTTTTTTATTATTGTTTTTTGCACTGGAACCAGTGTATCATAAAGAACAGAATCTGGTTCCTGTATGTATATTACTAGGTCCCTTTACATCAAATTCAGTTTTCACATGCCTTAAAGCTGAGTAGGTTGATTCTTTAGATGTTCATCAGTACTCATGTAAACTTGTATTTGCGGAGATTGGTAGGAGGAATAAATCCCTTGGGAAACCATGTTTGTTTTTCTGCTAAGCTGACTGTTTCCTGCTTTTCAAATCATCTCATAGGCGTTCTCTTCTGCATAAAGCACACGTTTCTCCAGTGTCCTTTTAAATATCTTATTCTGCCTACAGGAATCACTAGAAGATCTATAATGCCTAAATGCTCTTCCCAACTTACTTGCTTTCTGTTTGCATCCTCCCCACCTGCTGTCAGCACCTTTCACATAACCCCAAGGGGTTTGCGTGGCTTTCTGAGAGGGACTTGTATAGTCACTGTGTGCAATGCTACATCTGCTGTGGTTTGTATTGTCCTCACTTGGGAAAAGAAAGATGCCTGTGCAAACATTATTCGGTGCATTTTTAGTGGGAAGCACAGTGTTGGAAAGTAGGGAAATGTGTATTATTCTGGGGAGTTGTTTGTCAAAGATGCAGCTGAAAAATCAGTAATGGTGTGGGAGTTTCAGATGAATGCAATGTTGAGTACAGATAGTATATGTATGGTGCATACGCTGTATGTAGATAGAAAATAGTTCTATTTCTCTTGGTTAAATCTCAGGTTGGGAAACTGCAGTGAAAATACTGGCTATTTGCAATTTAATTATGACCTTTTTCTATACCCCTTAACTTGAGCAGAATGACCTTGTCTTTTTAAGATGTCATTGTCTCCTCCTCCATCCTCATGCACAGTGGCTAATTCTCCTTTCAAAGCTAATTCAGGTTTATCACGTACAGTAATTGCTGTAGAAACATCACTTTTGTTGGTAGAATTCAGTATATGGCCTAATGTTGTAAATGGATGCTTTACCTACTAAGTATAGCCATGTAAATAAAAAAGTGTATCTTATATTATTCTTGTTTGCATGTAACCTGATGTTCCCAAATCCTTTATCCTTGTTCGATATTTTGTAAAAGAAAAAGATAAAGAATAGCAAATGCTCTGCCTAAACACAGTAAAAATATGAAGCTGGAGATAATAATGAAAAGCAAATACAAAATGTTTAGTGATTATCTAGGCTTTCCTGATGGGCTCAGTGAAAGATAACTTTTTGCACGGGGACTAATTCATCATTATATCTTATTATACTAGTTTCCCCAATTTTTTTATCAGTGGATTCCAGAGAAGATTTTTTAAAACTTACCTCCTTGGGAAGCATGCAAATTGACTTGCTGCATAAAATTGTGTAAGTGATTATACGAGACTTATTTGCAAATCAAATTTATGGTTCTCGCAGTGCCTTGGCGAAGTTATGGAGGGAAGACTGCACAGAAATCATTGCAAATCCTGTACTTCTCCCTCTTTAGGTGTCCTTTTTCTTTAACATATGGGTACACGTCCACAGTCACTCACAGCAGCACACAGGGGAATAATCTTTGTGGGAAAGAATTCTGAGTGTTGAGATGAGGAACTTCTTTTGAAACAGCTTTATATTCTTGAATTTCCTGTAAAAAGATGAATTCTGATCTGCATTGTCTCTTTAGAGCTTCAGGTTGTCTGTTTATACAGCAAGGTTGTGAGGCAAAGGGAATTTGGCTGTAGTGTGAAGAGCTGTGCCACTTGTTGTGTGGGTCAATCTTTGGTATATGGGCTGTACTCTATTTTAGTCCCTTTGTGATATATTTCCCTGGTTTCTGTTTAATTCTCAAACTTTTATTTTCATAGAGCTGCTCATAGAAAGAGGAGCCATTAAGACTGGGTTCTGTATAAAAAAAGTACCAGAAGTAGTGGAGATGATTTTCAAGGCAACATCTTGGTAGGCTTTTTTTTGTTGCCCTTCCCATTTGGAAAGAGCTCTCCATTAAACACCTCACAAAGCAACTTCCTCATAGTCTTTTTTGTCAATCCTTGATATTCTTCTTTACTGTGATGCCTGTAGAGTTTTGACAACAGGTATCCTGATGGTTTGCTGAGACTGCTGCCTGTCATACTGACGAATGTTGCCTCCCTTTTTCCTGTGTTCTGTCCATTTATTTCCATCTCTCTGTTGTCTTAGAGAAGGTGAAGTAATGTCATTTTGTTCCATGTCTGAATAATGCTGTCCAAAACAGGGTCTGTCTACCAAGAGGTGATCAGTCATGAACTGTACTGTGTCCTTGTGTAACACAAGCTAGAAAACAGAAGATTCAAAGTCCAGAATTCATGTGGTGAAACTTCCTGGTAAAGCAAAAAATCAGGGAAGTACAAAAATCCTTATTTATTATTTAAACCATCTTCTTGCCTCCCTAGGGCATTAGAAGATAGATGATTTTTTTATTAAACTCCGTTTTTCTATTAACAGTAAAACTTTTTAATTGTGCCATCATGTCCTGATTTCTTGGATGAGTAGCTACAGTGAATTAGAGATTTGCATTAGCAATGCTAGCTGCTGGTTAGTGTTCCTACAGAAATTATACTTGTTTTGAATGGAATATGACATACAAAGTAGGTACCGAACATCCAAACCTCTCATGCTGTAGCCATTATGATCAATTTAGTTCCAACGTAGCAGATTTTGTGGCTTTTTGGAGCACAGTTTCCATGGATTGCTGGGGCAGTATGACTTTGCATTCTGACTTCTGTGACTCAGAAGCTCCCTGGTTTTTTTTCCTGTTCACTTCGTTTTGCATTTTACTTGGTCTCATTCCCATTGCAGGCTTCAGACTCAAGTCCATGACATGAGAGGGAAATTTGGGACTTTTAAAAAGTGTGCATTTCAGAGCTGTATCTCTGACAGCTAAGATTTAGTTCCAGAGTGGAATTTGTTTTCCTTATCAAAATGCTCTGGAACCTGGAGGCGTGTGTATTTCCCTGGGAATGCAGAATCCTATTGTGTGATCTTTCATGTTAGCTCTTTGAAAACATTTATATAATTTGGCTGAGACAAAAGAGCGTCTTTCTAATAATATCTTTAGGAGAGGAGGCCCTTGTTGTCAGACCTAAAGCATTCCATTAAAATCAACTTACATCCTTGTGATTCTGTAAGCAAATTATTTATAATATTGAACCATTCACAGTTTTACAAAAGGAATTAATATTTTTTAGAACTCTAGATATCCCCTTTCTGTTACTGTTCTTCAAAAGCCAAATATTTATTTATTCCAGTTAAACATTATAATACTGAGGTAAAAGATGTCACAAGTGGGTCTCACTTGTATATACAAGTAGTCAGTCCCCTACTCTACGTATGACTAAATCTGGATTAAATCTGGCTGAATGGCCAGTTGTGGTGGTACAAAACGTCCAGTTGAAGGCCACTAATTAATGTTGTATCCCAGCTTTCAGTACCGGGTCCAGTTCTGCTTAACTAATTCATTAACCATCTAGGTGATCGGGCAGAGCATGCCCTCGCCAACTTTTCAGGTGACACCAGACTGGGAAGAGTGGGTGACACATCAGATGGTCATCCTGCCATCCACAGTCCTGGACAACTGGCTGTACATAGCCCTGCTTGAGCAGGGGGTGGACCAGGTGACCTCCAGAGGTCCTTCCCGACTTGAAGCATTCTGTGGTTTTGTTACGGGTCGAAATGCATAAAAACACATAGGTAAACATGTATAAACAATAGATATTAATGCTTCTTAGATGTACGTGCTATTAACTTGAGTGTCTGCTGAATTAAGTGTAGACAGTGTAGATGCAGGATTGGATTTTTGTCTATGCTGAAATATTCAAATACTTGATTTTGCCTCTTTTGAAACATTCAAATTCTGCCTTTTTTCAGAAGTAGAAGATATGACTGGAAGCTTGGGTTGATCCTTATCTTCTTGTATATATGCAAAGAACTTCCTATCTCTCCTATTTTATTTCCTGCTCCTCATTTTAACAACCTTTGAATATGTTTGAAGGAGCTAATGCAGGAGACGGTTAGATGTAGAATGAATGGGAGTCACTCGGTACATCTTCCTGATGCAAGGGAGAAACGAGCATCTCTGCCCGGGTCGCCCTGGACGGACCTGTCTGTATGCTTGCAGGAAGAAGGGGGTGTGTGTGTGTTTGTGTGTGGTGTTTTAAACAGTTAGCTTTATCTGATACATCCTGTCAAGTATTTTACCATTACTGCTAATGATTTGTTATATTTGTCTTTACAGTATAGGAAATTCAAGTAATTTCTTCCTGTAAATTCTCGCATTAATGCCTTTTTCCCCCATGGCTGAAAAGGCATTTCACTGGCCCTAATGAGAGGTGTAAAGGTGTGTTTGCACTGCAAAGAAATGAAGTTCTTATTCTCCTGTGACAGAGAACCCTAAAGCCTCCAAGTGTGGTAGGTACACCTAACTGAGCAGTGTTTTGTCTCGCTTATTGCCCCTGCTGCCTTTCTGGCCTTGTGGAAGCATGTGTGGCTGTTGCCAGACACACAGACTGGCACCAAGGTCCTTTCCCACAATCTGGGAGTGAGCAGTGCTCAAACGCAGCTGCCTTCAGCCTCAGCTGCATGTGCCAGTATGGGGAAACTCAAAAGCTGAGTCAGGGAGTGATGAGTGCCAGGCTGCAGTGGGCAGCACAGATTTAATTTAGATCTAATGCACAGTAAAGACAGAGCAGGCATATATATCTGTGTATGTGCTCATACGGCTCGGAGTATCCTGCTAGCTGAGACCTCATGCACGCACTTATCTCCCCAACAGTCCTGGGAGGTGGTATTATCCTCATGTGAAATAATTCCTGCAAGATTACCTAAATGGAAGATCCAGAAATTAAATTCATGTCTTCCAAGTCACAGTTCAGTGCTTTAACCTTCGATTTCGGAGTATCACTGTTTCCTGTAGAAATTAAGTTCTTAATTTCTTTCTGCATTAAGGCTCACATTGTAATGGAGAGATTATTTCATGGACTTCAGTCTGTTCATTATCGTACAGCCTCTGTAACAGCTTTAATGCAGTTTATGGGGAAGAAGTACTCATAGGAAAATGTCAAATGTAGTTTAGCTCCCTGTAATGCAGTGTAATAAGGAGAAAAAGTGAGCTCTCTGCGAATAATCACTGAGAACTGTGTGGATCACACTTTGATATGCTTTGTGAGGGCTTGCTGCTGTGACAGTGGGTATGCACAGCTCCTGGCTATGACCCGTACCACCTCATTTATAGCATTTTCTACCTGACACAGTAATAAGAGAGGTAAATGGTTCGCTTAGCTCCACATTTGCCTCTTCCCCCACTCACTTTTTCCCTGGTAAATGTTCCTTTTTCCTCTTGAAGCTTTTGGCTACCGTATTCTTAAGAAGTCTTTGTATTTCTCATTAGCTTTGGCTGCAGCTTTGGCCACAAGTGCTTACTGCTGTGGGAATGCATTACCCATCACAAAACGAGCAGCTTGAAAGCCTAGCAGTAATAAGTCGCAGTGTGTTCTTTTATGGTGGACATGTGAAATGAGCTGGCTATGTCCGTGATTTCATAACCCAACAAGCGTCTTTACCAGAAAACCAGACAATTTTCAGGAAAGGTCAGGGGAGGGGAAGCATATAGTATATATTTTTTACTACTTACCTTTGTAGTTTTTGAGGCAGGCTTTGCAGAAAAACCTGGAAGTGCTTGTTTACAAAAGCTTGACTGTAAAAAGGATATTGTCTTAACTTTATTAAGGCTCTTGAATTTTCTCCATAGACGGGAAGGTCTGATGCCTCGTAACTGTCAGCTCTACTAAATTTGGTTTATTTTCTTTTTATTTTCAGTAAGTCTGGACAAGAAAGGAGCTGAATAGGTTGGGTTAGTAATTTTCTGGTGTTTAGATGAAAACAGCCAGCCTGCGGTGATCTAAATATTCTGAACACCAAATACACTACTAAATATTAAATGGCAGTGTGCTTACTTTGAATCAATGTAACTTAAACATTGAAAAGTTGAAATTGTTTTGACTTTTGTCATGTGGATGAAGTGCTTGCCTACAGAAAGCTATTTTGGAAAGAAGATAATAAATTTATTTTCTAAAATATAAACATAATGTTGAGGTTTTATTAACATTAAAGAGATACTAATTTGTATGAGAGATTTCGTGTAGAAATTTGGCTTCTTGGGAAAAAAGGGCTCAACCTGTTTTAGAACAGGAGAATGCTGAACTCCAGGGTTTCCAAAAGCTATGTAGTTCCTGCCTTGACACTTCATTGAGTTTGATACAGCTGTAATTGCTCTGTGCAAAAATATCATCAATTAATGTACAGTACTGAAACCTTCTTGCAAACTGAAAATCCATTTATGTATTTTAAATTTTTAGCACCTGTTCAGAACTACTTCTTGTCAAGAAATGCAGAAGAAAATGTGGATCTGAGCACTTGATTCCACGTGTCACTATTTAAGTTTTAGCGTATTTAGCAATTTCTCCATGTAAAGAAATGTATATATGTAGAAAGAGGAATTAGTTATTTTTATTTTTAAAAGCGCTTTTAGGCAGTCACATCCAGACATCATAAATATCGGGGTCAGCAACATATATACCTACAATTAGCCTATAGATTAACAGTTTGCTTTCTTCGCTGAGTGATGTTTCTGGGAACCAGCATTCAATGTGTAATATATTGTGATAGAAACAAAGTGGAACATAATAAAAACACAAGGTTAGATAGAAGCCACTTACATGAATACAAGAATAATGCATAACGTACAAAAATCAGTTGCTATTCTGAAATAGTGTGTGAGGCTGTGCATGCTTTTTTAGTGAGGAACTCTATTTGCCAAAACATTTAATGCATTGCAATTAATGCAGTGAAGCACTTTTCCCTCTCTTTGAGTCTATCATGTAGAAATTGTAAACTGATTTAGCAATGCTGCTCTGATCTTTCCTATTCAGTCTAACCTATGAAAAGATAGGTGTGTGGTTATTAAACCTACTGTACTAACGATTCCTTTTTTATTGACTGATGTAATAGAAACTGAAATCACCTACTATTCATTTGTAGGCCAGTTTCATAACCTGAACGTAAAATCACTAAAGGTTTTGGGTATTTATGGTACCAGTGATTTAGAGATACAACACTAACACATAGGTACATAAAGATGGCAGTTTTTATTTGCATAACTCTGTCTCCTGATCCCTTCATCTTGGAAAAATCTCATACTGGTGTGTTGTTTTTTGGGATGTTAATATCTGAAATTAAAAAAAAACCCTAAAGCGCTGCAGGTTTTTTCTATTATCTAAATATTTTTAAAGGAGGTTTTCAATTATCAAAATTAATGTGGTACTTGAGCTGTAGTAGCTGGAGAATCTCTGAAGACAAGCATGACAAATACAAGAAATAGAAAGAAGATAGGTATGCTTAGCCTTGTGTTTGAGTAAATATCCAGCAGGCAAAAAAAAACCAATTGTGGGCTAACTTACTGCATGGTTGAATGAAAGTTCATAAGTACAAAAGAGCAATACAGAGAGTCACTCCAAGAATGATACAAACTGTTCCCTCTGGACATCCTCATTGTTTGTGCTTCAGTGTGGTTAAGATGAAGCGTAATGTTAAATATCCTTCATAGAGGTTTTCCAGATATTCTTTTGTGTGTCGTGGAATGAACTCTCAACTGTCACAAAATGGTTGGGATTATTCCACAAAGACAGATAATTCCAGATTTTTTTTTTGCCCAGGACAGTGGAAAAGTAAAAGCAGAATAAATTTTCTTAGCCAGTTTTGTACATTCCACATGGAGACTAGACAGGACACAGGACCAAGTTCTCTGTGTAAAATAACAAGGGATTGCCATTTCTTTACAGTTACCAGGTATGCCTACTTAAATGATGAGGTAAGGCAGCACTTGCTTGTGGCTTCACACTTGAGGTGATCTGAATTGCCCAGAAAAAGCATCTCCAAGGTTACAACTTCAGCATCTTGGGCTCTTGAACAAGTACCAGTTTTCTCTTGCAGTTAAAAGCACACTACATTGTAGAGCTGTACTTTCAAGGCAAAATTATAGTCGAATGAAACTTGGGATACCCATTTTTGTAAACTTCTGGTATGATTACTCAATGCTGACCTTTTGATTTCCTTATAAATCAAATAATGGGAATTACTGCATGCTTCCACTGCTGTCTCATCTGCAGATATGCCCGTGTATTTTCACATTTCATATCTGGAAGTGTATGTCTTGACTGTGCTCACAAAATACACATATTGTTTCCCTTTTTGGCTGCTCCTGCTGATGGTTTTCATTCCGTTTTAATTTCATGATTTTATTCTTGGCAAATTCTATAAACTATCAGTATTGATGCATTTTGAGGTATGAAACTGTCCATAAGATTAACAGAATCAGTAAGAGGTGAAGGTTTAAAAACGTTTTAAGTATTAAAAACGTTTTAAGTATTTAAGCCCTATGGGAGGAGACTGAATCCCCCTGGGTTTATAACTCAAAATGCTGAAACTCACTCGTAAAAGTTTGGTTTGCCTGTAGGCCTATTCTTACCACAACTCCTTTTTTTCATCTACTTTTTCCCTTTACTAAACTTTCAGAAGGATCTCCTGCAAGAGTTTCCAGCATGGCAGCATTAAATGTCCAAATAAAATTGGTCAGCAAATAAGGCAATAAAAAAAAATCCTTTGTTTAGGGTGCTTGGCCAAAGTTTGCATTTAAAAACCAAAGCAAACACCTTACCTATAGCTCCACTTCTGATAACTTTTATAGCAGTATTCTATGTCAAGAATATATATTTTTCTTGCTATAGTTAACAGAGCTTGGAATAACATTCTGCTGCCAGGAGTAGATTTTAAATCTCTGTTTTGAAGGAGATGCCATAAACATAAGAGGCTGTGCACTGTCTGTAATGGGTGCTTTTGTTTTGTTTCTGCTGGCTGTGAGAATGATGGCATGTCCTTGTATCGAAACAAGTACTTAGGAGCAGGTGAAAGATGTGTGACAGTGACGAGTTATGGCTATGGGTTTATTTACTGAATAGACTTTAATTGCTGCTGTTAGAATTAATTAGGACTGGCATAAAACCAGAAAATGTCTTGAGCAACATAATCAGATTGCACTGGTTTGTGTTTCTTACCTACACACAGTTCTGGGTGGCACAGCTAAGGAGTAGGGGGATCCCTAACTAAGGATTTGGGGACTATGAAATGGAGCAGATGTATGGCAGTAATAATCTTACCTGAATATTTTTGATAGTGTGGACATTTTCAGAGGTAGGTATCTGCTTCAGGGACAAACTTCCCTATCTCACTTAAGTGCTCGAATTATTATTCAGATCAATTTTTCAGAAGCTAGTACGTGAGTGTATAAATCATTATCCTTATTTCAGAAGAGACCTATTCCCATGTAGAGGCTTGGACAATGTGACTCACTTTCCTTGGAGATGCTCATCATATTCCAAAAAGTCTCATTCCACCTGTAGATACTGCTAAAATTTGAAAACCAGACTTAAACTACATCACAACAGTCATGTTAAGATTTTTGTAGTCACTGGTGTAGGACAGAGTGTCTTTTGAGGTGAGCAAGTAACAAACCACTGCTATCAAACCAGGGGAAAGAACGTTTTGAATTTCATTTTACACTAGTTGATGCTAAATGCTTGCTAGACTTGCTTGTATCTCTTTCTTTTCTTGTTTCAAAGTACATTAGATGTTTAACTTATAATCAAAACATTGATGGGGATTTAAATTTCCAGTCCCTTGGAACATAGATGTCTGTATCTGAAAATAAAAATGTCAACCAGGTGAATGTCTAAGGCTGTGATCATCCTCATTTCCCTGTGAGCATCTGTAGTCATCAAAGCTAATGGACTGCAACACTGGGAACCAAAGCCTCTGTGTTTATTAGGGCTATTTCCAGACTGAGCTTTTGTACTGTTGATATTTATTTGGTTGCTTGGGGTTTTTTCCCCTTAAAAATAAACCCATCTGTATGTAAAATGGTATGTTGCAGGTGGAGGCTGTCCAAAACAAGGTGGCTTTATTGAAACTTCCTACTTACAGCTGTCTGTGCACCTGCAGATGTGTTTTTTGACCTGCTTTATTTTGAGATTCTGATTTTTTAAATTATTTCAAAAGAGAGGTTATTCAAAATCTTTTCCATTAATTTATTGTATGGAAAAGAGCGAGCTCGTGCTTTGCTGTGAAGGAAAATACTGTGTATGGGCCCAACTGATTCTCCAAAGCATTTTCCTTGTACAACAGTTTTTGAAAGAGTAAAGCTTTGAGAGCAACAAACTAAAAAGAAACCCACTGTTCTGTTACCTAGGACTGCATGACAAGTTATTCCACACCATAGAAGTAGCAATTAAGAGAAGTACCAGTCAAAAGTAATTTTGGTGTTCCTGTGGGTGAGACCTCTGCCTCCCTGGACTGGGGTGGTTTCAAACAGTGCACAGCTCCAAGATATTTCTCACTAAGCATTTAGAGCAGCTGGGAAGTTGCCCACCTGCACACCTGAAGTGATTTTCTGAATTAGACACAGATTAAGCCTTAGTGTTTCATACCATGGTGGATGGGTGGTTGTTGGGGTTTTTTCCCCCCTCATTGTCCAAGAATCCTGTGAAAACTACCCCAGTTATTCCAGAAGGGACTTGAAAAAGAGGTAGGGGTTACTTGTTTACTTATTTGCCTTTTTGGAAGGTTTCCTGCCCCTCTTGGTTTTCATGCAAATTAGTTACCTAATGAACTGCCCCCTCCCTTGGCTGAGTGCGGGGGCAGGATGCCCAACACAGCGGGACACCTGGCAGAGCAGCCAGAGGTGGCTGGGCACAGTGGTAGCTGATCTGGAAACAAGGCTAAACTCTCCAGAAACCCAAAATGCTGCTTGATTTCAAAGTGGATAACAGGTTAAGAATGTGTTAGCTTTTACTTGGTGAATTGTTTCCTTCAGCACATAAATGCAGATTATTTTGCAACCCCAATTTCTGAGGAGTAAACTGGTATTTTGCTACCAGCTGAACCTTTCTCCTTTGTTCTTAGTGTTCGCATAGTGTGTGTTCTGTCCTGTGTGTTGCTTTATTGGGCTCACTGTGCCTTTGTTAAAACTTAATATCATTAAATTGCTATGCAACAGTGCCTTACTGTTGATATGCTCTTGTCTGCCTTGTGGTTTGCTGTATAGTTACTTAGCAGAATGCTCTTTCAGCTTTTTAATCTTTTTAAAAGTGCTCTAACACCAAATACTCAGTAAACAAACCAAACCATAATAACAGGAATAGTTTTCTTAGCTTCCAAAGGGGTGAGTGGCTCCTGCTGTTTCTCTGGAGTAACTATGTGGTATCCCAGGAGCAATAAATGCATTTAGAATAACTTACTGGTCTTGTTTGTAGATTAGTTTCTTTGAATTAAAATGTTTGGGTTTTTAAACTTAAAATCTACCTTGTCTCTCTGCTTTTCTCTGGTATTTGTTTTTTCCATGTGTTTCAGAGATACGGATTGAAAGTACCAGGAAAACAAACCTCATAATTCAGTTGTCTAAACAACTGTAAATCAAACATTAAGCATTCTTTAAGGCAGTTGGTAAAACTTTACAGGAATGAATGGCTGCTAAATACTATAGTGCTTTCCACGCACTGTTATTTTGATGCCTCCCTGCTTGTAAAGGTGGCTGTCTTAACTATAAAAAGATGTACATATTTTACTGCTTTCAAAAGCAGAGGCATCATCAACCAGAAAATGAGTAGTGTTTGTTTCACACAGTCAGAACAACTTCTGGTGCTGTTCTGTGTAGTTTTTCAAACCATATTATATAGCATCGTGTCTCTTTAATTGCTCCAAAGCAGGATATTAACTGCAGCGTTACTGTCTGGCTTCAGGGGGAGTCAGGGAGGCGAGGAAAACTTTCCTCTGCTTTGAACAGTGTTTAAATGGATCAGTTACCTATCAGAAGGTAGTGGCAGGGAAAGGGCGAACAAGACACCAGTAAATGAAGAAAGATTGATGGCCACTGAGATCAGTGAGAGCTTTTTTGTCTAAAAATAACTGCCCCGAGTTTCTGAACAGGGAGAAATATAAGCAAATACCTGATTTTAACACTGTATCCTGATGAGCCAAAAAGCAGTTAAGCATGCCTCAGCCATGCCTCTGAAAAGGGAGAGGTAATGCTTGATTTAATAGGGCATAGGGACTGATTTAAACACACTAGATAGACAATGGCATAGGGGGTTACGCTGTTTGATGATTAATTGGTACCTTTAATGGTGAAATGCCCTTCAACCCCTTGTGTTGTATGTTGTTACACTGCAGTCTTTTGCTTTACACTGTACATTTTGGATATATAAAGTATTCTGTATCCTCATGCAGTGGTGCACTGCAACATAAGATATTCTCTGCATTTTCAACATATGGTGCAGCAGAGTACTTGAATGGCCTTTTCATGTGAATATCTGAGAAAATCTGCACTATTGCAGTTATTTATAGTTCAGTTATACAACTTTAAATGGGTATTTGCAGAAGAGACCACCCCAAAGACCTTTTACTGAAATGCAAGGAAGTGTACTGCAAATATCTGCTTTTAATAAAGTCAATACAGAGAACAAGAGTTAGAAATCAAGAGATGATGGGGATAAGACAGGGTTTTGAAATCTTCTGGGTTGGTCTTTTTGGTTTGGCTTATTTTTCTTGAAGGTGTGCTTTATCTTTGATAGACTGTGAAGAAAAATTGCTTAGTTTGATGTCTGATTTTTGTATTGAGGATAGAGTTGGGTGACTTGCTAGCTGGGATCTTCGGACACAGGTGAAACTGGCCTGTACGAAGTCATGCTGGAGGGTGTAGGGGGGAGGGAGGAGGAAAAAGAGGACAAAATATTGTAGGGGTTATAGTTTAGACAGAGTAAGACTGGGAGGATGGTGGCATAACCTGGTGTCCTGGTTCTTGCCTCCCAAAGCAGCCATCACAGGTGAGCTGAGTTAGCCTGGGTTATTTTCCACACTGACATCACTCCCCCATCAAAGGGGCTGTGTGGGGAGGGGCACTGTCTGGGTGCTTCCAGAGCAGTTGGAGTGCAGCTGGGGTGTTAGGTCTGTCCTTGTGTTGGGCAGTACTCTGTAACTGTTTGCTTGGTAAGGTGCTCTGTTATCACTGGGTGTGATTGTAATTGGCTGTTATTGTTCTACTTTCAGGGTGCTTCTGTCAGTAAACTCTTTTTACCTCAACCCATGGAGACTTTGTCTTGAGAGAGGGGTGTGAGTGGTGTGTTGTGCTCAGCCACTGGTTGGGACTAAACCACCACACATGGATAGGCACTGAAATTTTCTGAGTGCATTATTTTGTAAGAGCTCTCAAGAGCTGCCTGAATGAAGCAGTAGGGGTTAAGTATTTTAAAATTATTTCCATGAGCATCCCTCTCAGCCTGATCTAGGTTGAAACAAAAGACCATTTGGCCTTGTTTGTTTCCTCATTTCTTTAGGATTGTTTGTCATGTTTTAGTATTGCTTCTTGAGCTCTTCATCTGTAGACTTTATATTAATCATGGTTTGAAGTTGAGACTGAGCAATTTTATGAATGCTTTTTGGGATTGGCTTGATAAGGAGAAATTGAATTTTTATCTTTTTTTTTTTTTTACCCTGGCAAGTATAACTACCTACTCTGCACCTTTATTTTTGGTGATGAATAAAAATATGATCAGATGAAGGTAGCTGATACCACATCAAGTATATTTGTGAAAATTGGCATAGCTAAACAAATGTAGCTGTTGATTAATAAAGCTTGCATCAAGAGAAAGATCAACAACAGAAAAGGGCTTTGAGCTTTTCCTGTACTGTCATTTTCCAGGTGCCTGTTCACTAACAGAGTGTGGCTGCCTCAGTATTACAAGCTTGACAGGCAAGCTTTCCGAGACCACAAAGAGTGTCTCTGCTAGCTACTGAAATTCACATTTGGGAGAAACACCTTTTCTTTTATGTTTTTGTAATTACTTGGCCAGTCCCTTCTGTTGGGACAGGTTGAACAAAATGCTCTCCAAAAAGGAGGGGGGAGCAGGTGTGCAAAACACATATGGAAAGGACATATGATGACTGCTAGTATACAATAACATGCTTTGTAACCTAGGTGAGAACCATAGCTCTGAAAGGCTTATTATGTGTAATTGTGATAATAAATCATAGGAAATTTCCCTAGCATTCTAAACAATTAAAAAATATCCTACTTGTGTAAGCTTTTTTCCAATTCCTGTGGGAATTATTTAATGTTAAACTGAGGGTTTGGGTATTTTTAATGAGCTGGGAGTATGTGTGGAGTGCTTTGGCAGTATTTCAGTTTCTGTAGATTACTTGGATCTGTTAATTATTACAGCCTATTGAGACCTTTTTGTGGAGATTAATAGGCTCCCTGAAGTATAGCATTCCAAATGCAAGAGATCTGCAAGGCTTCTGAGATTAGTGCTATTTTAAATTATGCCAAAGTTTACTAGATTAAACATTATCTGTTGATGGAGGAAGGACAGAAATTCACAAGAGGCATGACAAAGATAAACCACCAATTTACAGTCATTTTAGTTTCCCTATCTATGCAAAATATATAAAGAATGTTTAGATGTTAGGGTTTAGAAATAACTTAGTAGGAGGGGGACATTGCAAAATAAAGCCTAAGAGGGAAAACTCACCCAAGAAAAGCCCTTCATACATCATTTGGAGGGTTATCCTCCCCCATCTATACAGCTGGGAGTGTTCATAACTTAGATAGAAGGATTGTATCTGTGCTAGTCCTGAGCAAGCTGAAAGACTGATATTGATATGAGTTTGAGAAATAATTTGGGAGAGCTATGTAGTTTTTTCTTCCTTTTAGGGAATTTAATGGTCTAAACTTCTTTGACCTCTCATCTTTGCAGGAAGATTGCAGCTTTGAACCACAGCACAAATGAGTATTCTTTATCAGTCATAAACTAAGCAGCCTTCCAGTCCTTAATTTACTATTAAATAAACTGAATTGTTGATGTGATTTTTAAATTCATCCACATAACTGTAATCATGCCTTGGTCTTTACTCTCATCACTTCCAATCAATCACAGCTGGTGTTTTGGAAAAAATCTAGTATAGTATGTAGCACCAGGTTTTTTGACAGAGAATACCTGAATAGTGTTCAGAGGCATGCTTACAACATCTTTCAAAGTTTATATTCTTTACTTTGGTTATCAGTCATATGTATCAATTCTTCTGGTTTTCTGCTTTGTGTATCTGTTTGAAGTGTTTAGCTAAATTTTGCTGTGTGGTAGTTTGCAAGATCAGTTTGCTTTTCATGTTTGACTCAAGTTTTCATATGGAAAAACATGTTAAGTACATCGAACTTCACTCTAAATTAGTCTTTGAGAAATTACAGACACTAATCCCTCCTCTTTTTCTCTTTCTGCCTCCTAATGATTTTTCTGTTGCATAAAACCACTTTGTGACTGTACAGCTCCTATTTTTGTTGGGTGCATGGTGTGTTTTGTTGCTTCTGCCCTGTTTGAGAAGTTACAGCTAAACAGATGAAATGAAGAAACTTCATTTAATTTCCTTCCTTTATGACTACTTGCTTTCCTCTCTTATTGAGCTCAGACTTATTCTGAGACAGCCTGATGCTGTTTTGCAGAGAACAAGGAGCACTGATTCATAGGGCTCTAACAGGTACAGGCATCTTGAGAATAGAGTCAGGTTTGGAGCTCTTTGAGCACCTCACCTTTCATTTTGCACTGGGAGCTGCTCTCTGCTGTTCTTTCTCTCTTTAAAAAAATTTTTTTACGTATATTTTGGAGCACAGATTGATGGTTGCTTATCAGTTTGAAAGCTGTCTTTTCTAGATAAAAGATAGCCCTTTGAGCTGTGCTACAGCTCCAATGAAGCCATATGATGCTCTTTACTCAGGTGCTGTCAGAAGCTTTCACAGTCTTTTAATTTAGAACTATGGTTTAACTTTTATTGGCCAACTTGGCATTTAAATTTTGTGTGGACTTTGATTTTGTGACCCACCTGTACCATCAGCAGATCCTTTCAGTTGAGTGAAGGACTTGAAAAATCAGAACCCAGTTTTAAACTTGATTTAAAATGTTAATTTGCCATGAATTTCATGTGTTTCCAACCTTTTGCAAGGCCTAAATACCTGCTGCTTCCTGAGTGATTTGCTCTTTGCTGAGCAGACTGACTGACAGCTCTTACACTGAGTGAAAGGTACAATCAGGGAGTACATTTTTTTTTGGGTCAAGAGGCACCAGCTTTAATACGTTTCTCATCCCATGCTGTTATAAGCCCCACAGAGTGTTTTATAATTCTTATTGCATTTGAAAGTAATAGAACAGTGCTAGTGGAAGGTGATTGGGTGGTAAATGAAAGCTTTTTCTTTATAAAAATTGGCTGTTCAAGGCATTTGGGAATTTGTGTGAACTAAGTGGCACAAAAGTTATGTGAGTAGAGATATCTCTGCTGCTTATTCTGAGAAAACAGAGAATCTGGCAAAATTTAGGTGATAAAGTGTCTGTTAAAAGGATAGTTCTGGCCAGAGGGACTTTAGGTTTTGGGCACTGAAGATTGATATACATTTTTGGTAAGGACTATCTTGCCTATGTAACAGGGATGTTTGAAGGGGAAGAATGATCACTAAAGGCATCATTATGCTTATTAATGTATAAGCTCTGCTTAATTTCACTAAAATGCAAGTCCTCCGTGTTCATACCTGGAGATTTGCTCTTGCAGATGCAAAATGCCTGTTGCTTTTAAAATGTTGACAGTGGCTTTAAGAAACAGAATACTTTGTGTCATTCTGTAGGGGAAAGAGGGAATGTGGTGTCCTAAATTCGTTGTTCTCCTCCTTATTATCAATATACTCTTTAAACACAGAGATTATACGATGAGTTTCATGGAATTGGCTTGGGTTTTGCTGCTTTTGATGGTTTAAGTCTTATTTTGTGTGGCTGAATATGCTGTTAAATATGTGGCAATATCTTCCTTTAGCTGAAAAAGAACCAAACAAAAACCCAACCCCAAATTCATAATCAATAAAAGAAAGCTGCTGTGGAGAGCAATTCAGAATCAAGGGAATGAGTGGTTATTTTTTTTTTCCCTATTTGCTTTTAAAAACTATTTTTTAATTGTGAGTTTGCAGAACCAGAGAGCATTTCTGCCAGCAAATCACTTGAGCAAAGGGCTCTGCACTGGGGTGAAATTCACACCTGTGTGTTCCACTTCAGGAGTCTTTCCTGGCTGAATGACACATCTTTGGTCTTTTTCTATTTTATTCCTTTAACAGCTATATGTAGCTGCTCTTCTTTTTCCCCCATGTGACTAAATATTTTTTGTTTTGTTATGAATTCACATTATATTTACTCTATGAGAGGTTTTGGGGTGGGAGGTATTTGTGGCTTGGTTTTTTGGTTTGGCTTTTTTTTGCCTTCCACAGATTGAAGGCTTAGTTGTTATGTTGCTGTATCAATATGATCCATAAAGGCTACTGAATATAAACTAGGAGTCTTAGCACTACTGAAGTCAGTTTAATTAGTTTGGTATAGATTGCCAGAACATCGGTATGTTGGGAACCCCATGATTTCTCAGAAATCCAATCCCATAAATACATAATAGCAGTGTTTTCTCAGGCTTTGTTTTTCTTGAATAAAACATCATATAATATGCTGCATTGTCATGTGTGAATAAATGGACATATGAAAACTTACTTCAGTTTTTAACTGGTTTAGTTGTTTTTTAATCTTTTCATTGAAAGGCGTTGCCTTCATAGAGCTTATTTAAGGTCCTGTAGAACCTTGGCAGTGTGACATTTTGGTTCATTATTCTTTATATTATTGATGTTTAAAGAACCTAGTGGTGCAAACCAAGACAATTTAATGTAGGGTTTTGATTGCAGAGGAGTAATTTAATTTTTCATCTCTAAACCTCCATGCATCCAAGTCTTTGAACATGTTTATAAGTGTTTTAGCTCTTGCTGGATTAAACAGGAAGAGCTTTACTGTATGTGGTTCATAGTTAAGTAAATGGAATTTGGAATATTTGATTAATGGAAAAATCATCTAATTCTTGTTGAAAATTGAAGATGGGCTTTCAGTAAAGCTATACTTTCACTTAACAACTTAATCCCATTCTGCTTAACCAAAAGGCAAAACCTCTATGACAAACGATGGAACTGAAGTGTCTTCTTGCTTTGTTACACCATTTATCAGCATTTTATTCCAACACGCTGACACTTCTTGCATGGTGCAATAATCTCAGTCATCAGGAAATGCACAAAATAAATAATTACAACTTCTCCATTAACATAGCTTAGTTCAGTATGTTACAAGCTCAGTAAAATGAGAAGAATTAGTGGAGTTCAGGCAAAAGCCCCAGAGCAATAATGATTCGGGGATGTTAATTGAACAAGTAATTGCCTTAAAATCAAGTCACAGTCCTTGACTTCGTTCACAATAATTTTCTTACTGATGAAAGGTGGGTTACTGTGCTGCTTTTATTCTTGGGGAACAGTGCTTGACTAGAAGATCTTCCACTACTCCACAGCGTGACTTTACTTTGAGTTAGTTACCATCTGTAATTGTAACATTGACAGCGAAGTAATCCCCTAATGCCAGAACTGTACCGAGGGCCAAATCTTATTTTGGACAAAAAGATTTCAATACTGGGTACCCAGTAAGTGGGGTTATCTTTCTGAAGTTCAGTGAGGTGACAGATCTAAGCCAGCTTTCTAGACCAGCACAGGACAGGATGAAGGAGTCTCCAAAGACATCTTATCTGAAATGAGATGTGGCAAGTGCTCTCCTGTGCATCTGAGCTGTTATGCTGTGCAAAGGCAGGTAGCTCAGAGGCATAGGAGGGCAGAAGCGATGTGATCTACAGCCACTCAAAAGTGAACATGAGTGTTTTGTGTATCAACACTGGGACTGTGTGGGCAGACTGTTGGATGGATAGTCTCTCCCATCCCATCTGGTTTGACACTGCTGCTCAGTAGAGGGCAACATCCTGCATCCTCTCTGCTAATATAGCAGTGTACCCACGTGGAAAAATTTGTTTCGTCAGAAGTTAAGGTTCTGGGATTAATGAGCTGTAAGTAGATGAGTTTTTTAACAACTGAATAAAGGCTTCATTTCTCTTCCTAGAAAGAGTTTGCAAGAGTAAGCAAGCAGAGGAGGGGAAAAATTGGCAGCCAGGGATGGGGGAACCTGAAATGACCTTCAATTCTGTTGGCAGTATTATACTTACTACTTTTATTGCCTGAAGAAAAGGAGATCTATGATATATGGTTTTTGTGAGTGTCTGTTACTGCACTCACTTTAGAAACCAGTGGCCAATAAAAACAAGATTAGAGAGAAAAGAGAGATCACGTAAAGTACATAAATACAGAGAGGTTGCTCTGTGGTCCTACCTTTTATTGGTGGTAGAGAATCTATATGACTTAAGATATTTTTATTAATGTCAGGATAGTTGGAAGGAACTAGAGTCAGTTTTCAGTCCATGATGAAATGGATGTTTATAGGGAATGGGGCTCTGCAAATTCATTTGCTTCTGCAAATATTTTTGTTTCCATCTGTACTGTATTCCTACTGAACTGTTTCAATAAGGGCAACTTTATTATTCATATACTGGATTTTATTACAAGCTTTTTTTTTATGTAGAACTTGAGAGTAAAAGAATGGAAACAACTAAAATTCAGCAAGTAAAGGTGACCTACCTTGAAGAACTTCTACAGTTTTTGACCTGTGCCTGTGTATGCTTCTGCTGATGTATTTTGATGAAAAGCATGTCGTGTTGGCTTTTGAGATTTTTGGTAGAACATGTCAGGTTGGCTCCCTTGGAGTTGTTTAAAAAAATAACTCAATTTGTTTCCTGTGCTACACAAAAATTGTGTTGCTGTACTAGTCAACTCCAGTAATACCTCATGGAAGTTCAGTTTACAGACTTGGAAAATAATTTCCATATGGTTCCCTTCAGTCTCTGATGTCTTGTATCAAGAACTATTCAAAGCTAAAGACTAAAAATCTACAAGATGGGTGGCTCTATCTTAGATGCCTTCTTCAGACCTTCACAACATTTCAGCTATAAAGGTGCAAACCCTACGTGTTTTGGTACCATGCTATTTCTTACATGTTCAACTAATCTTGTTTGCAGTTACTTCAGGGATGGTAGCCAGAATATTCCAAAGCTTGCAGTTTTTATCTCTTAACTGTTGAAATGGATGTGGCGTGGGTTTATGTGGATTCACTTAAGAAAGTGATGTGGTTTCCTTTCCAGACACGCACATCGTGTAACAGCTTTGAAGTTTTCCTCAGTAAGTAAAGATGGTAGGAATAATGCAGCTGAGACTTAAAGACCTGTGTGATGGCTTTTGCTCGTATCATTGTGCTGTAACATAAACGTGCAATCTATGCCACTAGTCCTTTGTATAATAAAACTTAATTCAGTTACCTTGGTGGGTTTTTTCAGGTGCTAAATGTAATGATTTTTATCTGCCTTGAGGAAATTTGAAGTACTTAGATTTTGGTTTGAGCAAAAAAAGAAAGATAAATAAGTCAAAGCTAACTTTTCTTCAAACTGTTAGCAGTTTACTCTTTTTCTGGTAGCAGTGAGCCAGGGCAGAAAAAATTGTATGCTAAAACTGGTGTTATAGTGAGACGTGTGGCATGAAATGCCTTCTAGAACTGTCACTGCGTCAGGGCTTCCCTGTTGCAGACACTGACAGCCGAAGCAGCAGGCTAACAACCTTACAGGTGACAGGAGAGTACTGTGGATACCGTAGCCCTGTTTCTTCTATTAATCTTACATTACATGTTCGGTGGCATGGACTTGGTATAAAAAAAGCCATTAAAAAGGCCTTTTGTGGGATTAAAAGGGCTGCCTGTGACTTCAGCTACTGCGAAAGATGAATGATGAAAATGAGTCTGTGTGCTTTACATTCGAAAGCTTAGGGGAACAATGACCAAATCACATCTGCTAAGGTCACATAAAAGATGGAAATTCTGGTTTTGAACAATCCAAACTGTGAAAAGAGCATGGAACGTAATTACTTAACAGTGGCTGATAAAGCCATGTACGATGACTCTGAAGTGCCGGAGATTAAATGTTCTGACCGAAAAGACACCAATTAAGGCAGGAAGAGAATGTGAATATTCCCTAGAAAAAAGCATATTGGTAATAACGACAAAAGTCAGTGCTCTTACTCCACACCCACTTCTGTATCTGAAGAGTTTTGAGATATCTAGGGAATAAAGGTGGCAAAATCAGTGTATGCTGCAGGATAGGAAGCAGGGAGATGGCTGGCTAACAAAACATCTTTAAACTGATTTTCAGCTGATTTTCTTTTCACATTGAAACCTGATTTTCTGGGGGGCAGCGAACAAGCTTTTATCTCTCCTCTTATCATTTGCTTTTGCTATGACTGCCAATGGTCAGAAGTCTTTCAAGTTTTTTGGGTGTGATTTTTCAGGGGTGGATGCATGTGTATTTACATTTGTGGTTGCTTTCTAGGGATTTTTAATCCAGCCTTTATCAGTTACAATAACATGTATTCAGACTACCTCACCTATCAGATACTGAAATTGCTAGTGTGATTGTTTTGTATCTGTAAGGTTCAGATAAACTAGATCTGAGGCTGCTACATATCATGGGATAAAATTTACAGGCACAAAGGTACTTGTGAATCTGGCATCGTATACAAATGTTCCTTCAAAACTGAGAACCAACTTTTGAACAAGTGATCCGTACTAAATGTATCAAAACATATATTTGTGCTTTAGTGTTACTTAAAGTAGTTTTTGCCACTTCAGAAATTTTTCTGCTCATCAGGATTAATCAAAGCAGTGGATGCTTACGCACAAGGTTTCAATAATTTTATTTCCAACTGAAATTTCCTGTTTGCTCCTTTAGAAATGAGAACCAGTGAGGCAAGAGGTGTACGTACTTCCAGCATGGCCTGAGATAACTTGGGAGCCACTGGTGGTGGTGAACCCAAGTTTTGAACACCAGCTAGGGAATTTTTTTTGTTATGGTGACATAGAGTTGATGTTCTGCTTGTCTAACTTCTTAGTTAAAAAGCATGAATACCTCCAAAATTACTCCAAGGAGTGGAGTGTCGCCTTGAACCGGTGACTTTCTTTAGGAAGTGTGGAGAAGGTAGCTTGAAGAAGGTTAGTCTTCAGGCAAAGTGTGAAAGCCAAAGGTGCTAGAAGCTTTCTGTCAGGACAGGATTTTTTTTCTACTCTGCCATGGTTTGGTAGTCACTGTAAACAGCATTACTCAAGTGTTTAGTTTTAAGTTGTAATGTTTTTTCTTTCATGTTTATTTGTATAACTTAAAACACTGTCCAGATGTTTTGTGTGGAGATTTCTGGAGTCTCTCCTGGAATCCTAAAGTAGTATTGTGTGGCTTTCTCTATGCTTTTGTTATAATAGTCTTTGTCATTGTTGGCAAGGTTGATTATATATTGCAAGAATTAGGTGTAACAGTAATCTGATATTTGTCTTTGGCCTAATGATATGTTGGTATGAGACCTGCTTTGCAGAAGCCTGGAGTCATTGTGCCATTGGATTTTAGTCATATTGCATGAATAAGGCAGTGATAAATCCTGTACGTTCTTTAGTTTTACTGAAGTGAATGCTTATTTTCAAGAGATACTATGGATAAGCATTTCTTAATATGTCTGTATCGCTTGCTTTGGCATGGTCACCAGAAAATCAGGGACCTGCTTAGGTGGAAATTGGCTTGAAAATACCAGACCTTCTAGATCTGCTAAATGATGCTCTTGATGCTCCATATAGGAAGTATGTGAACTGCAGCGTAGTAGTGTTGCTCCAGCAACACTGGAGCCGTTTGTGGGCAGCCTCTTCCTGCTAAAAATGTAGCACATGTTGCCAGTGACAAATCCCACATAACAGCTATCTGCTCTCCTTCCTTCCAATCTGGATGGGACTAGTCTATCCAAGCCGATTAGTTTGCTCATAACGGTGCTGCTGTTAATGGCTGCAGGGGACAGGTATGTACTTTGTTCCTGAATAAATGAAATGACATTATTTTCGATGTCTTTTCAATGTCTTGACAATGACAGTTCACACAGCAGAGGAATAAAGAGTGTTCAGGGGAAAAATGGGCCACCCTGTCTATTGAGACAAGCTTTATGTGACAGGGTGAGCGTGCAGTCTCTTGCATGAAGTGCAAGTGTGTGTGTGTGCACACAGTTCTGTGCAGAAAAGCTCCTGCCAGCCTTGGTCAGAGTTCTGTCCTTGCTCAAAGTTTTGCCCAGTGATAAGCAGAGCCTGGCTAAGCTGCACTGTGTGCTGAGGAAAGCCCCATGATTTCACAGTTGGAAGTCATCTTCTGTTGTATATCTGGAGTATCCAGAGTATCTAATCAGGCCCTACCCTGGCACAGCTTGGTGCCATTTCTCCTTGTCCTATCTCCTATCACCTGGCTGAAGAGACCATCACTCACCTCTCTATACCCTCCTGTCAGGTCATTGTAAGCAGTGATAAGGTTCCCCTCAGCCTCCTCTTCTCCAGGCTGAACACCCCCAGCTCCCTCAGCTGCTCCTCATAGGATTTGCCCTCCAGCCCCTTCCCCAGCCTGGTTGCCCTTCTCTAGACATGCTTGAGGACCTCGATGTAGTGAGGGGCCCAAAACTGAGCCCAGCACTTGAGGTGTGGCCTCACCAGTGCCAATTCCAGGGTCACAATCACCTACCCAGACCTACTGGCCACAGTATTTCTGATACAAGCCAGGATGCTGTTGGCATTCTTGGCCACCTGGGGATGTTGCTGGCTCATATTCAGTTGGCAAATTAAGAGAATAGTCAGAATTAGGAGTTACTATAACTGCTGTAAATCAAGTCTCTTATTTAGGTATGTGAATTGAGATTTTCAGTGGTGTGTTCCTGTAGGAAGGAAATCTATAATCAGTGTTTTCAATACCTGGTAGGATTTCAACCAGTGCTGTTGGTCAGTTCCATGAGAGAGGCTGATGGAGATCGTGCGAGATGCATTGGCTGTTTGTATTGTGGTGAGGTTAGTGGTATGACCTGGTACAGCCAATTTTAAGTAAAAGCTTGTTTGGGTAGAGAGCACCTGTTTAAAGGAAAAGAAAAAAAAAAGAATTGTCTGACTGTTCAACCCTGTGTCAATTGTGCTAATACATTAAAATTCAAAATTGTGTGTGTGATAATCATGAGGAAATCATTCTTCAGAGTAATTTTTGAACAAAAAGATAATGATCTTCACTTGGTACAGGACATGTAGTCTGTTCTCTATTGATAGAAAAGAAATTAGAATTTTTAGTTATTTGTATGCAGCTTCTGAATGATGATATGCACAATGAAGTGAGGTGGTTGGCATACTGGATCGTGTCACACAGTGCTGCCTATGTGGCAACGGCAAATGTTACTGCTGGACAAATTAACACATGTATCTCAGAGTTTGGCTTGTGAGTGGGAGTTTTAGCTGAAACCCAGAGATGTGAGGATTCTTGACTAATAGACAACGATTTGAAGTGGTGTCTCCACCTCCTGGCTGGTACAAAACCAAGTGGACTGAGGGTGAGAGAGCCTGACCGATGCCTGGGTACCTTAGGGGGCTGCTTCTGGCCAAGGATGTTTCTGATGGGGTGAATGCTTGCCTTGGGGAGAAGTGAGAGTGTGTGCAGAGGCAGCAGTTGTACCTGCAACTGATCTTACTTTTTCTGGCCTTGAAGAGTGAAAAACACATCTTGGCTGGGCAGACGGCTTTCTCTTTTGTTAGAGTAACAATTGCTGTAACAACAGCCATGCGTGTAACTTAGCGTTGTGCAAATCTCCTGCAGTTTCAACACCTCTTTTATGTAAATTGCATTGTAAAACTTTACTGCTAAAAATAGTTTTCATTGGTCATTATTCTCCATAGGGATTTTGTTGTTTTCTCACAGAAGAAGAAAAAAAAAAGTGTATAGAGGTGAGTTTCTCCTTAGAAACAGGGCTTAAAGGCGCTTTTCCTTTACAGTGGTACAGCTGTGCTTTCTTTCTCCATTTCTCCATCATCAGTATTTTTCTGAACTTAAAAATGGGGCCAGGGATATGGTTTCTGATATGGTAAAGCTGATTTCAAATATAGGTATGTTACTTCATGCTGTCATTAGTGATAGACTACCTTACAGTTATGCCTTAAAAATTGTATCTTTGTCCTGCTTTAAATGCCATCTTTATCTACCATGTCCTCGCTTCTGTAGTTCATCTTCCCTGGGTGGAACGACCACGTACGAATTGAATTCTCTTTGAGTTCTGAAATAGCAGCATTGCATTTTCAATTTTCTTGTGCTTTATTCAGTCAGGGCAATTCCTTTTTTTCCATTGCCATTCCCTCTGATAAGCAAATTATAGGAGGTGAGCTCACTGATTGCAAAGTACGGTGCTTTAACCAACAGATGTGGCAGAGCAGTCGGCACCTGGAGAGATGTGGTGCCTGCTCGCAGGTTGGCTTGCAAAACCTGAATTGTTTATTGATCAGCTGTAAATCCTGACAGAGTAGCAGGTGAATTTATAATACTTTCAGACTAAGAAAATGGCACTTATTCTGATCCTATAGTTTCATTTCTAGCAGCATCCCTTTCCTCATCCCTTTTTTTTTTTTTTTTTTTTTTTTTTTTTTTTGATTTCCATTAGTGCTGGCAAAAATTTCTTCATGGTTTCTCAGGTCTGAAGACTTTATTTGTTTCACCTTAATATGTTCAATATCAATATCTGGAGTCCAAGTCTAAGAATGCTGGGGGAAGCGAAAAGGTGGAATAAGGAATAATTTGCTTCATACAAGATGAATTTTTCACCATATTTTTAAGGAGATTTTGATATTTGCTGTCGTGCCTAGAAGGCAAGGACTTTTATCATGCTGTTATTGTTACCTGGTCATCAGTATCAAATGGTAGTTTTCAGTACATGTGGAGTTTAGTATCATTAGAGCCAAGTAACTCTCACATATTTGCTCTTTTAACTTCTGCTTAAATTGAAAAAATGGGATTATTTCCTATTAGCCCTTCCACCAGGTTCTCAGCTGAGAACAAAAAGCACGATAAAGGCTGAGAAACACCGCAGTTGAGTTAGAGGTGTTTATAATCACCATGATTTACAGGTTTAATTTGGCAGGCTATGGAGTAACGAGCTGAAAAATGTCACTTCAGTCAATACTGAAAATATAATCAGTCTTTGGCTTTGTGCATTTCTTGGTTTAAATTTTGTTACATCCATGCCTTTAATACTTTCAGCTAAAGAGCAAGAATTTGGAGTGTGTGGAAGCTCAAGTGTTTATGTATGTATATAGAGGTGTAAACAACTGCACTCTCTTGAAACAATTTTAGCATTGAAATCAATGCTAGAGTTGTGCGTTTGGCTTGTATTTGTCACACCTCCTGTAACTCTTTCTATTGTGGCAGAAGATGCTTTATTTCAATTAAAGAAGCACTTTCTGAGTTTTAAATTGGAAATAAAAGTAGTAAATGGGATACTTTTATGTAACTTACATGTAGCTATCAGTAACCCGTAGTTAGTAGCAACAAGTCACTGTAGTAGTGAAGTGTAGGCACAGGGCAGCAACCAGGCATGATGTTTTACCCTGAAGGGATCAAGTGCCAGTTGGAGTTGGGATTTTGTTTTTAACACTGACACTGATTTGCCCTTAGTCTTGAATATTTTTGAGAATTGATTAAATATATGTTTCAGGATTCTGTATTTCCTCCTGTTTTGTAATGTACAGTGTCAGCATTTCTTTAAAAAAAACAACCAACACAGGGATTTTCTGTAGAAGTAAGATGTAATAGATGTACAGAAAATTCTGAGAGCATAAAGGTATGCAGCTTAAAGCTGTTGTTTTTACAAGTGATATTTTGGGCTCCAAAAACTATTGAGGAAAACATAATGGAAATAGAGGAGTGTTAGTGTGGCATAGCAACAATAACTCACACGACTTTGAGGGTAATAAAAAACCCATAGGAAACACTATCGGGGAATTACTAATTCTTTGCTGGGTCAAAGGCTGAGGTTTTTCCCCTGGAGCTGACTTTGTGTTGGTCTTTCCCAGTAGGTACTTATGGATATTCTGTCTCTTATTTTTGTGGGAGTTTTTACATGAATTGAATATAAGAGTTCAGTGATGCAATACTAGTCTGGAGCTATGTTATACTCTGAATGCTGATGCGTTTCAAGACGTGTGAAGGCTGCTATCCTGCATTCCCCTTAGAGTTACACCTCAATGGACTCTCAGGATTCTCAGCACCTTTTTAGAGTCTCTCAAGTAACTACTTCAGTAATGGGATCGAATAATTGTATTTTCTTTAAAAGTATGTTTCAGAGTTTCACGGGGGGTTAATTGCAGAAATTTTATTGTTAGAATGCTGTGGCCACCTTTGGAAAGGGTGATGTTGTGATTATAGCAGCATTAAATCTGAAGTAATGAAATCCTAGTCTGAGAGAAGTAAAACGTTCTGTTACAACTCAATAAATTAGTGTAAGTATTCTTACATACGCTTGGTTTCCACTAATCATCAGCTGAAGTGCCACATTGGCAGGAAAAATGTGCTTATTGCTTCTTTTCTGAAAGTGAAACTCCACAGAGCGCCATGAAAAGACTGATTTTTGGTGAATTTATAACTCTGTGGGCATGCAATTATAAGCAGATTAGCAAGTAGAATATATTAGATTTCATAACGAGTACTTTTTTAGTATATTCATGTTCAGTCATGTTAGAGACCCCAGGGATTGCTTAGTATATTTATTAAATGCTGACTTGAAAAAAAATCTATTAATTCAGTCCTGCAAACATTAAAACTGTTGGGCAATGTGTATTTGTGATTGTGACTAGAAATGTCATGGGTGAAGTCGTTAAATGTAAAGGATACACGCAAAGGTAACGAGTTTCAGATACCTTGTCCTTTTACAATCCCACAGCTTCTCTGCTTTTAATCCTGAAGTGGGTCAGAAGCAAAGGACAAAATCAGTCTCTTAGGAAATTTGTTTTAAATCATGAACTTCGTGCTCTTTATGAAATAGTTTAAACTAAGTACTGCACTGAATGCATCAAAATGGCACACGAGTGATTTAAAAGACCTTCAGTTATCTTGTTTCCTCTCTTTACCCTTTAATAGACCATTTACATGTCGTCTTCTACTTATTATCAAAAGGATGGCTTCCTCATAGTAATATAATGCTTGCTTAACAGGAAATTGAATGTAACCTATCAAAATGTAGACCTATGCTAACATTTATTAACTGTGCTATTTGGACGGTTTGAAAGCTCTTAATGTTGTTTTTGCCCAGATATGCTCTATCCTTGTCCAACATTCCTGAAGACTTGATATAATAAAATTCAGAAGTGCGAACAGATTATATTGCTGGTAACGCTTTCTATTTTTCCTGTATTCCATTTGAAGAGTTAAGCATCTAGAATCACTTGTCTCAAAGCTTATTATCAAAAGTGCTTGTACTATACAAGGAGTAGTAGGAATTCAAGTGATGTGACTGAACAGTATGTGTAGGAGAGCCTCCCTGGTTGCATTTGGGTGGGAAAAACCAGTGTACTCAAATGATTGAGGTCTCAGGGATGGTAAGGAGGTGGACACAGTAACAAACTGAAGTGGTATGTGGGTTATTGTCCTTGTTTCCTTTACAGGTTGGTGGTGGTCTTGCTATTACAGCAGTACTTAATTATAACAGGTGCAAGAGACATCTTTTATGTTCCTTCAGATGTTAGGAAAAAATTCTTCCTTGAAAGAGTTGTCAGGGCCTGGAACAGGCTGCCCAGGGAAGGGGGTTGAGTCCCCGACCCTGGATGTGTTGAACAAAGGGATAGATGAGGTGCTCAGGGATATGGTTTAGCATAGGACAGGAACAGTTGGACTCGTTGATCTTAAAGGTCTTTTCCAACCTTGTTATTCCATGATTCCTGTACTGGTTATTCACGTTACTCGTTAAGAAAATGGTTCTCGCAGATGTGAGTAGTTTCTGTGAAACTGTTAGGACTTGGTCTCTGCAAGAGTGGATGGGGAGAATTGAGTCCAAGCCCTGTATTCATTGAAGCATAGTAACATGGGCAGTGTATCAAGATGGATTTACCTTGCGCTGTGTGTAGAATCAGTGCAGGACATTCTGTTCTTGGTGGCTTTTTGGAAGTGCTCCAGTAATTCCATAAGGAGATAATATATATCCATTACATAGGGTCTAGCAGAAATGTTTAAAATCTGCATTGCTTAAAACTAATAAAATTTGAGGGCCATATGTGATGCCCTATGTAAGCATTCCATGTACTGCAGCTTTAAGAGAGCGAAGTTTATCATTGAGAACATGTCTGAATTTTAATATGTAACAGCTGCGGTGCTGTGATTTGGAAAGATTTTGTTTTTCTTGATCACTAGAATGAAATATTTTATTTCATTGTGCTTTAATGTTGTAGTTAGTCCATTAATTATATAGCCTCTCCTAAGAAAGCCCAGAGAAATAATTGAAGAGCAGATGTGCATGCAATAAAATGAATAAAGCTTACCTGTGTAAGAAAATAGCCATGTTTATAATATTCCATTTTATCCAGCTCCTGTAGTAGACATGTTTACTGCTATCAGAAGGGCTTCTGTTGTGGCCAGAATGATGATATGCCATCACAGAATAATTTCGGCTTGAAAGAACTGTAGGAGGCTGTCCAGCCCAAACTGCTTTTAGGTATACTTGAGTATAAATATAAGCTGTTTTGTGATCATGAAGTGTAAATATTGTAGTATTTAATATTAGTAAATATTAAAAGCCCATTGACACAATTGCTTATTACATATCCAGTATGGGTTTCTTTCTCCAATTCTAGATTCCAGTATGTTTCTCCTCTTATGCTTTAAAGCCGAGAGTATGACAAGTGTTTAGTGGCATGGGGGTGGATGCCCTCAGACCTGCTCTCTGGAACAGCCCTATTTTATGTGGGCTGAAACAAAAAACTGCTGGAAGGGCAGGAATTGTGTACAGCTGTGGAGTTCTCAAGAACTTACCTCCTTTTCACCTTTCCTCTGTGTTAATGAATTGCATGCTTCTCTTTTTATTCCTCATAGATTACATCAGTGCCAAAAGCTGCACTATCAGTAGAAGAGAATACAACCCACAAAGTGTCCAAAATTAGAACTGTTGTTCTGTGGGAAATAAAATTGAGGATTTTTAAACATTGTCATGGAACCACAAGTTCAACATATTACTATAAACTACAAAGCTTCTGTTTCTGCTTTGTTTTCCCCCAATGTTACCTGCTTGCCATGTGTGCACTGCAGTTTGCTAGGGTTTTTTTAATGAAAAGTTTAACAGTGGACACTCTGGGAATCCTGACTGTGGGAGAACAGTGGGTAGTTTGTGCAGAAGATTCCCCCCTGAAATGTCTTGTTAACATTGTCCAGCTCTGTTTGCAGTGAGTAATGAAGTGAGTGGGAGAAGGTAGCTGTCCCTATCAGCTTCCTCTTACCCTTGGGTTTTGTGCTCCCTGTATGATTAGCAAGAATTTCTGGCATAAATGATTTATTCAAAAGTCACTAAGAAGACATTGTAGTAAAACAGAAATACCTAAAACTGTTCTCTGCAGCTTTACATCGTTTCATCAAAATAGAAGATTCTGGTATGTGTCACTGTCTCATGAGGAATCCTGTTAACTTCTGCACGGTTACAAAGATACTCACTGTGCCTTTTTGTGGGGCACTTCACAGGCGTAAACTGTGAAGCTGAGACACCATTAGATGGCTTTCCTGAATTCACATGTGAAAGATGTGCTCCTGTACAGCGGCAATAAGCAGCACTTGACACCTACTGATCCAATGTGCAGCCTGTTACTTTGCTAAAAGCTGCTTGTGTAACCTCTGTGTGAGCATTCTTACGGGTCTGAGAGTGAAATCAAATTTTGAAAACTGTTGGCTGGCATGCATGCAGTGACCTTCCTTTTTTTCTACTCTCCACCCATGGTTTAACACATGTTTTAATGCATCAACCATTTTAAGGAGCTCTTGGAATATTTCCTTAAGAACTCTTGAAGGTTTTGGTTTGAGATCTTTTCCCTAAGGCAGGATCAACCAACTGCAAGTGGTAACAGGGGTTGCCTGTTTGAGTATTAGCCACTGAAACATTTAATTGATGGTTGCTTTTTTGCAAGGATAGCTAAAACTAATTGGACTTAGCTATGTGCTACCCAAGGCACAGTAATTAATAAACTGTATAATGGCTAGGATGGGAAAAGAATTGTTGTACAGAACTCTGAACTACTACTCATAAAAATAGATAGGATCAATCAAAATGAAGGATGGAAAGGACAGGACAGAAAATGAGTTAAGTAGGAAACGCAAGACAGAACAGAAATTTTAGATTTGAAGATGCATCTAATACCAACTTTCCAGCAAGACTAATGAAAATCAGTACAAAGGAGAAAAGGCCTCAAAGTGGGGTGAATATTAGAAGTGATGGTAAAATAATGTGAGAGTTAAGTGAGCTCACACATATTGTTTGGGACTGAAGCTATACCTCCCAGTAAATTGTTCAGGGCCTGGAACACTCACAGAAAGGCAATAGCAATGTGGAAGTCATCTCATAGTAGAAGCTAGGAGATGGTCTGGGGTCTCGCTGTAAGGTCACAAGGGATGAGATTGTACTAGCAGAAAAGGTAAAATTTAACTGGAGCTTTCAGAATTGAAAACCTACAATTAAAGTTAAGTGAAGGAAGGAGTAGTGCTCTGAGAAGCTGAAGCTTCACTGCTTTAATTAGGCAGTTGGTTTAAATGTGTGTAGGGATGGGATAGGGTAACTGAAACACTTGTTACAAAGGGTGGAGTCCATGACCCAAGAAATAACTGATTTCTTTAGCCTTCACCTGCGTTTGTGCTGGAAGAGCAAGATTTTAGATGTCACGAACTGCTTATAAAGCAATATCTGGTTCCTGTTGAGAAGTCTCAAAGCCAGGCTACAAGACCAACCATTTTATTACTGACATGTCTAAACTCAGCTATGGCTTAAAGAGCCTCTAATGAAGTGTAACAGTTAATTCCATTTAAATGTCTGTGTGAATTGCTGATACAGATGTTTGTAGGTAGCACAAAGCTCAGTTTATGGAAGGCATTCATAAAGAGAGTCATATGGTGCCTTCCTGGGCCAGAAAGAGGACTTCAAGTGACAACTATTAATAGTTTACAAACAGCTCAGTAAAGTGCAGCTCTTGTTTGTATCTCTGTTGCGAAGGAGGTATTTTCAGGAAGAGAAGGAAGGTGGTCAGAAAGCCACCAAGAGGGTGTGTAGCCCTCAAAACTGCTACGAGGTATTTTACCTCTGCTGCACAGGCTGGTTCTGTAAGCTCTATGCTCAAGGCTTGTGCTGAAGCAGTGTCTGGGGAGAGCATCCTGGAACAGCAGGGCAGGAAAGAAGTTCCCTGAGAGCATGGGAGGGTTGTGATGGTATTGTTCTTTCTCTATTCAAACATGCGTTGTATAAAATTAAATCTGTTAACCAAAATCGCTCAAGACAAAATAAAAACCTTCCTTATATCAGAAGGTGTCAAAAGACTTGGTAAATACAGATATGTAATTCAGTACCTAGCTGTATTTAGAAGAAAAGATATGGTTGGTCTCAAGAGGGGCTTTCTGAAGCAATACTTCATTTAGAAGTGAGGAGGAAATGATGGATTGAACACCTTACTTAAAGCACAAAGTTAAAAATAGCTACTTCCCTCCACCCCACCCACCCCCCCATCCTTCGTTTTGTCTGCAGCCTTTTTAGGCATAGCAGCCATGCAATTAATTGAAGCTCACTAGGAGCCTGTAATGAAAAGCCTAACGTCGTGTAGCTGCTTTCATTAATAATATCATTGTCTTTTGTCAACTTTAATAGCAATTGGGTTTAGCCGGCTGGAAAAAGTTAGACAAAGACAGATAGACAGGCAAGTCTGTTTACTGTCAATTGACTTAAAAAGAAATGCAGCTTTGCTTTTTAAATACATCAAACCTGATATTTTATTCACTTTTTGGGTTCACTTCAAGAACTTTGTATGTGGGGGCTGTCAGAAGTTTGACTAATGGAATAAAGAGATAGTTGTGGAGGACAGCAGTGTGTCTTAATGGGAGCCACTCTTTGCTTCTTGCTGTAAAGATAAATATGTTTGGCAACAAGAATGAGCTAGAAATTGAAGGGAAAATTGGAATTGCCATTAATATTAGGTGAAAGGTTTAAGCAAGCATTGTTTTGGTTTTTAATTTTGTTGACCATTCTGGAAAATGTGTATCACGAACAGGACATTGAACTATATACTGTTAATTAGTGTGGCTTTAATTGCATAACCATAGCATGATAAATAATGTCACCATACATGCCAATAGGCCCCTTGACAATGAAAACTTCCCAGTGAAGCATGTATGAGTTAATGGTGGATAAGGAGTGCTGGTTAAGCGCTGGGCGCCAGAGCAAAAACAATCTGTCATTGTTATGCCACAAGCAGACATTGTGTTATTGAAATCCTAGTTACCTTTATTTCTTCGTGCTGAAATGTACTGTAAGTTATCATAACATTAATTATTCAGTAATATGATACTGAGAATGTACTCTGCAATCACCCTTGTGTTTTTCATCATTGTGGTTTTGTGCTTCATTAAATAGTAATTGGCTGGAAGCAAATGATCATCAGGTGCCAATCTCTACAAGATGCATTGGTTTGCTATTCACTGCCAGATTAGAAAGTGATTGGAAATTATTTTCATCATTTCTTCATTCTTTTGGCTTATTGCAGACTGATTAAGTGATAAAATGATAGCCATTTAATGGCAGCGTTTAGTTCTAATCTGAAAAGTAACAAGGGAGTGATTGCTTTATTGATGGCTACAGTGTGGTGGCCAGCATGGCAGTGCTGATGGAAAAAACTATGGTTCTGGTCTCTTATGCTCAATGCTTCATGCAAGCGATGTCCTATATATGGGATGGGAGGGAGAACATAGGGTGTCCTCTTTGCAGATTGATCGGAGGGGTGCTGAGCATTTTCAGCTCTTCAAAGGGAGGGAAGATTCCTGAAAGAAGCGTGTCTTATGGAAGAGTGATTGAGTGCGAGCTTGTACAGTGCAGTGTCTTAGGACTTAAGGAGATATCAGTGATCTGACTAATCATACTGGTGTCTTTGAAAATTAATTCGAACTTAACAGTGATGGACATGCTGCTGGAACTGAAAGCAGTGGAATGCCTATCAAGGAACCATTAACTAAAATACCTTCTGATTGGGGTCTTGTCAGTAGTATCCAGAATAGCACATCCCTGTGAACGGTGGATTTTAACTCCTTGATACCAGGATAGTGCTCTTGCTTAATTATCTATGTTTAGATAGATCCCTACATTCCTAGGAATGATTTTTTTTAAAAAAGAAAAGTTGCCATTTTCTTTTGGAAAGGCATTATACCGAGAATTCTTAGATTATGAACTCTGTCAAGGTACCTGTTTCTAGGGAGAGAGGTGAAGAGTTGGAGGTGATACTTGGCATCCCAAGTCTTTCTGGAACGCTCCTGTTCTCATAGTAAGCATTACTGCTAAATGGGAATTTGGTCTAAGGAGTTGCTGATACTGTACAATTACTCACTGGTGAGGTGGATGAATTCTTGAGGATTAGTGGTCAATTTTCTGTCACCTTTGGTAGGCAATGCTTTTGAGTCTGCTTCTTTTCATCTAAGTCCCAACCAGAGAAAACCGAAGCCATCTGTTTTGGCATGACACAAGCACCTGACCTTGCACCACTGGAGATTAGTTCAGATGCAGATACATCTGGAGGCAGGGGCTCTTAACTTCTGAACAGATGGTGGCATGTCTGACTTACTTGAGCTTTTTCCTCTAAGAGTACTGGAGGTCTGGTAAGTGTTTATGGAGTAGGGGTGAAGCAAAGTTGGACTGTGTGATATACAATTTGGCAATAGCTAGGATGACTTCAGGCATTTTTGAGTTGTACAGGATACAGCATAGCCAGGAATCATAGAGGTTGGTTTGTCTCTTGCTTACCGGGCAGATATTTTGTGCACTTGAGGGAGGGGTTGAGCTTCCTTATCAAAACTTGGTAGTTCCACAGTGCTTAGACAGAATTCCTTGCCTTGCTTTTTGCATTCACACTTAGGCAAGACATAGACTTGAAATCAGTGCGACTTCTCTGAGTGCTGTTGTGCTTCTGCTGATTATAAATTCAGTCTTCAGTGGTTTTTCTTTGTCCTATAATTCACTTAGTTTTGTGTATGTAATGTGTGAAATTAGTAGGGAGCAAAAAAAAAACCCCACGGATTCTTGTCTGTGGAGCTCTGACAACTGGCAGTATATCGTCTCTACGCTGAGATAATTCTCAGTTCAGCACATGCAGATGATCGCTATCAAATATCACTTTCCAAAAGGGCACACTGGCGACTGACAACATTTTATTCTTGTTCACTGAATAGTTTTAAACATGTTGTAGTAACAAAATTAATATTTATTAATAGTATGTCAAGTGAAATGGCACAGCCTGGGAAGCAATAGGGACTGCGAGATGTTAATTTCACTGGAGTATAAAATGCTGCCTGTCTCATGATAACGTGTTCTGGGAGGAATATGAAACAAATGAAAATAATTTAACCCAGCAGAGGTGTCAGCGCAGATAAAATCTGAAAAAGCCATGAAGCTGATGGCTGTCTTGATAAGGGTTTCTGTTGTTAATCTTTTTAGCATTGTTTAGCTTTAGGATTGTGCAGAGGGAGGGGTGTCTTGGCTCCACAGGTTTAATGGTGAGTATGCTTTTGTCTTCACATTGATTTGGTTTTTTGATACAGTATGGTTGCCTATAAGAAGTGCAAATTGAATTTGAAAAAATAACATCAAAATGTACCAAGTTGCATACTCCTGGTTTTTGCTTAAAGGTTGAGATGTTCATACCAAATTCTGATCACTTGTGTACTGCCCAGAGTCCCTCATGGGAAAACCCCTCATTTTCATCTGAATAGGTGTATGACGCGCAAATGTTAAACAGCAGCATTGATGCTCATCCTTGTTATCTAGCTCTGCTCTTAAGAAAATCAGTGAAAATAATAGGCTGTTATGATCAAGAACAACCTAATCAAAGTTTCTCCTTGATACTTGGTTACAGTAATACCACATGAATGCACGGAAACCAAAACATTTGTGTTTCCTTCAGCTGGAGTATTGAAAAGAGTCTGGACTGAAGATTTTCTCTGTGTGGCCTTTCTGTAGGAATTACCTTTTGGCAGATCTTGTGCAAAGCGAATTATGTTCCTTGCTTCACAACATGGGTTCTGTATTTTGATGCCCAGGTTTAGGACCGTGGCTTGCACAAAAGTGAAGCGCTCTCTGGCAGTGCTGGCAGTTGGAGCTGCGTTAGAATATTCTGTGGTGAGGATTTTCTCAAGTTGGGTCTTCTGGGGCCTCACTTGGACACTTCTTTATCTCTTTGCAACTCCTTGAAAATGTAAATAGCTTTGCTTGAGAGATTGGTTGGTTGAGAAGACTAATTACTGGTTTTGAAGGACTTAAAAGCTGTCAGTAAAGAGCAGTATTAGAAAACAGCAAACCACAACTGGAGGCATTTGTTTTGTCTTCACTGTAAGGTGCCACTGAAGCTTATGAATATGGCATAAAACTATTAGTAATTTGCCTGCCTTTTGGCAAGAAGCCACAGATTAAATGCTCATAAACTGTTTGATGATTGAGCAGAGTCCACCCTGAAGAACCATGGAGTCATGTTATTGAAAGCTGTCATAATATACAATGTGAAAGAGGGTCATGGGCATGTTTAGGTTTTGATGCCCCACTAGTAATTCCAGTTCAAGAATGATTTGAGTTTGGTTTTTTCTCTTTAGAATATGAAACTCATTCTACTTCTAGATTTCACAGCACAATGACAAGGTCTTAGAAACTGGGAGCTAAAACCTAGTGGAGAACAGTTACATATTTCACAGGTGTGTTGCCTCAACTGCTATCTATTAGGATTGATCATCTACTAAGGATTGTCCTTTCATTGTTGTTTGTTTTTTATTTTAGACCTTGATGACTTTTTGATGTAGCACCAAGATAGTATGTGTTGAATGTCCAGAAGTGTTGACAAACTACCCACTGACACTTCATTCTGCACACTACAGGAGTAGGGGAGTGACAGCTCCTGAATGGCTGTAGCTTTGCGCTCATGTTTTAACACTCGCTGTGCCTAATGTATACATTTCTAATGTTCACTGGTGAAATGTAGTACTCAGCAGTGTCCCAGGAAGTGTGGGTAGGAATGGATACAGGTAGTGATACCAGAACCCCCTTTTAAGCAAAAATACCCATGTGTGGCACGTGTGACCAAACTGATTTCATTCTAAGTGTTCCTGTGTAACACACCGATTATTTAAAGGATACGGTGAACGGTTCAGACATGCACTGAACAAAGGAATTGCTGTAATTGTAGCTACTGATCCATGGCATTTATTGATGCACTTGGATTATATTTTTTTTCCCCCTTGTGTCAGTGAGTCTAGGTGAGGCATCAAACATCTGAATTCATGCCCACCCACTAAAAATAATTGGGGTTTTTTGGGGAGTTGGCAAAAATAATTTATATGGCAAAAGTAGGAAAAGTTCGTGCTGTGTTGGTCTTTGGATAAAGTGTTGTAGCAGCTTTTTGTTTATAGATGTTTTAACTTCATCTCTATACAAACCATTTAACAAACAAGTGAAAATAGTACTAGTATTTTCCCAGCCACATGAAGAAATGTTTAAAGGAGATGATTATTGCACTTCTGTTGATACTCTGTAGTCTGAACTCATCAGTGTTTCTTATTTTAACACTTCTGATACATTAAAGGCTGAGAACTTTGGTAAAATCGATAGGGACTGAGATACCGAACCTGTCTTAAAAATAAAGCAGGTTTATTACACCAGAACAATTCTTTCACCAATATCTTCTGTAACGCTTTACTCAAATCATGAGGGGAAAGTGGAAAAATATTTCTCATTCAGGAAGCTTTTGAAAGGTTTTTCTTATCTGTTTCTGAAACTTGTCTGGATCTCATATTAACAGGTGTTTAGGGCATTCAGTTCAAAGAACTATCCAGAAAGCTAGGGTGGTGAGACCATAATAGCAATAATGACTAAAACATATGAAAGTTACTTAACTGAAGCTAATGCTTTTAATCGAATATTTACCAATTTTTTTGTCATACTTGAAAGCAAAAAGGCTTGGGCAGCAGGGTTCTTAAAAAGTGTATGTGGGAGAGTGCTAAGTGCTAATTTAGACTGTTATGGCACTCTCTAATGAGGTCGCATGGTAAGGCTTGATCATCCATTGTTTTCTACTTCTTAAAAAGCCAAATAAGCCCTTCCACGTAAATGCACCCTATCCACGGATTTTCTGCTTCTTCAGATCATTAGGAAAAAGCGTGGGTGAGCTTATGGACCTTGAGCGTTTGGAGACACACCTTAAGTGACATTAGTTCCTCTTGGTCAGTACTGTCTGTCCTCCTTCTTTTCCCATCACCACTGAACTCAAGTCAGCCTGCTGAATTTAGAAGGCAGACTGAAGTTTCATTCCTAATAAGTGCTTGACTGGAAGACCAATCTACCAAACACTTTCCCTTTTGAGGACGCACGCTGTAAGTTCAGCAATTAGTCTGTTTTTACACCAGCCTGGCTGCCTCCCATGTGGGACACACAGGGAGTTAAGATCTTGATGGGAGCAGAGGTTGGTGCAAGGACGAAAGGGATTAATTCACCCTTTTTTTTTTTACCTTGGTCATGTTTTCCCATTTTACTATATCTGTTTTCAAGAGAGAAGAAATGTTTGCAGTCACCAAAGAAAACAAAAAGGTATTTTTTGCCATCTGAAATGATTCAGCTTTTATAAAAATATTTTAACTTTTAAGTCCACTTCCACCTTTAACTGTGGGGATTTTTTAAGCAAGGAGTTGAGTCAGACTTAGCTCCGTGTTTGTGCTTATAGTTTAGGAATCCAGTATTCCAGGAATACTTTTTAAATATAGTAGCACTGTGCTAATCATTCTGCAGACAAGTATGAACACAAGTAATTCAGGTGTTGCTTCCCAGCATTGTGGTCTAGCGCATTTATATTTTGTGCTATATGTAAATGAGAGTCAGAACATATTTGTGTATTCATCTTTTTCATATCTATTAAGTTGTTAAATGGAGCATTACTGAAAAAACAAAAGCGTAAGCCACTAACAAATTTTGACAGCAGATCTTTGAAACAATGTCAGGATTTAAATTGAAGATACATGATATGGTTTATTTGCACAGAAAAGATGCTGTTGAAACTTTTGTTACTCTTGGTCTTAAACGAAATGGTGTTTTTAAGATCTGTCCTTAAACAAACGAGCTCTTCTTTCTCTCTGAAGCAAACACTTTGGCCTTCTTGAAGTGGATCTGTCATGTGTGCCATTAGATGTCACTGCCTGTAGGAAATGCTGTGTAAATCCTTACTGTCTTCCCCAGAAGAAATTCAAATATGATTTTTTTTTCCTTATTACTAAGCACATCACAGTATTATATTGTTTAATAAAATGTGACAGGCTTTGCTACATGAAGTATAATAAATGCAAGAGCTTTTCTACATTTAACAAGATCAGGTGCCACTGTTTTATTTTCAGGACACAAGCTGATTGTTTAGATTGGAGGCAGATATTGGAATTCCATGTGAGGAGTGTGTGTATATATACATTTTTACAGACATTGTCTAACTTTATTATGTTCTCCTGGATAGATCTTCAGAACAATAGTTTGTCTTTCAAAAAAAGACATTTCCCAATTAGAGCAAGTTCTGTTAATAAGTTTCCCTGTAAATTGGGAAGAAAACTTTAGCTAATTTTGTTTGCCTTTCCCCTGGTGCAGGGGGTAGAACTTTTGGTTTCCTAGAGCACAAAAAGTTGCCAAATATATTTTCCTTTTCTAAAACTTGTAGTCTTTATTAAAAAGCCAGTAATAGCTAATAAGATTTAAATATCAGCAGGAATAAGTGTTTGGAAACTTAAAGAATGAAAATGCTTTTTACTTGAAATATATATATAGTGACCGTGTTTAGTCATTTACTTTTAAGATTAATTTTTTTCTGGGTTTTTTTACTTAATTTGAGGAATGTACTCTGTGCAGCTGTAGTTTTGTAGACCCCTTGTCCAAAATTCGCCTTGCAGTAGTTCACGTATTGATTACTTTTTGATTGCAGGTGTTGATACTGGAGTAAAATTGGAATAGAGCACTTAAACTATATTGCAAAATACTGTAAGGCATGTTGAGGATCCTGTAGTTTTTGGAATAGCATATACTGGAATAGTCATAGTAACTGTTCTGTGACCAATACTGATGTCATGTAGTGCTGGAATGGTATTTAAATGACAAAATAGCTTTTCAGAGTACTTGTAGAACTTTTCAGGCAGTGCTTTTGGTTGAATTTGAACTCTCTGCTGAGTCTTCTAGCTGTTAAGGTAGTTCAAGATTTCTTAGGGCATTTTATACCACCAACCATGCAGAGAATTATTAAGGTAACAACGGAAAGTTCTGGTATTAATACCTGCATGTACTATGTGTGAGAGTTGTAAGAGCATACAGCTGCTTACTGCACTGTCAACTTAGAGTAATGAACTTGGGTGGTTGTAATTGGGAAGCTCTGAAATGAGGAAGCTTGGGCACTGACTTCTAATTTTTCAGTGGTTATTCTGATGAAAGGAAATTGAGAAATTAGCGTGTAGTTTATGTTGAATGTTCTTGCATATGTTAACCTGGGAAAAATGAAGGGGGACTTAGTAATTTAATCAAATTGAAAGGAACTGTATTCATCTGATGACAAGGTGCTTATTTTCTGATGTGAGATCAGCCTCTCTCATGAAGAGATATCTCCTAGCTGGGCAGGCGCCCTTTTAGATGAAAGTGAGATTGCACCTCAGAAACATGAGTGTGTGCCCATACCTAGATACCATGTATAGTTTAGGTTGTTCTTGATACTACTCACACAAAATATTAATAATTTTCTAGACAGCTGTGTGAACTGCAGTACATTTACAGCTCGCTTTTTCTGCAGGATGTTTTTATCCCTTTATGAGGTTGCTGATGGTTTTTCCCTACAGTCAATTGCATTCTTTAAAGAAGAAAGAAAATGCCAATGTGCTTACAGCAAGAGTAGGATCTCTTTAAAATGTTAGCATAAGGAAAATCCCTTTCCCCTTTTTTATTTTTTCAGTTTCTTCCTCTGCCCAAGATCATAAACTTTAATGCCATTTTCATCTGCTACAAAACACTGATCTCTCTTTGGGGAGGGAAAAACCCAAAAGCCAAGTCATTAGGACAATATTCTTTCAGCTTTAGTTAGGTAGTTATGACTTGTGAACTGAAGAGATGTTCTCAGTAGCATTCAGAAGCTGTTTCATCTGCTGTCCGTTTCTCCAGTTTGTACCCAAGCACGTGCAGGGGAGTGTTAGAGCACTGCCAGCACCTTTCACATAATCCAGGTAGGGGTAGCTGGGGAAACAGATACTTTCACTTGGTACATCTGAGCAGTGAGACTCAACTTCCTCACTGATGGGTTACAGCAGCACCATGGAGCTCACCTGACTAAATCCAACCCCCTAATGCATGGAGGTTATTCGAATAATTGGATATTACTCCCTCATCTCTGTTTAGGAGTATCTTTGCTAATGGGAATGTGGTTGCTTGTGTATGTCCAATGCTAGTGATTATGCCATTTAAAAATATGATCTTTGCCTACAGTACTTTACATTTGATTTTGTAGCTGTTCCTTTCCCTGCTGTATAGTAAGGATGAAGAATATACAGGATTTTAGGCTTTTTTGTATCATTTTGTATGGCTTCAGTGGTTGTGATTTTCACCCCTTGAAGTTCATTGGTTTTGCAAAGTTATCAACATGCAATATAAATATGAGTTGTTACTTTATAACTAAGCCTTTCAAACACTGTTCTGTTTCAGAGACTCTCTGCAGAGAGTAATTGTCACAAAGGGGCCTTATTTCCCAGCACAACTTACAAAATGAGTGAGGTGTTAGGCTGGAAAGCCTCCAGGCAAAGAGAAGTTGTGGGCTGTATTCATCTATTGTATGTACAAAGTCTCAGGCAGCCACCTTGATCACTCTTAAGTAGTGGGATTTTGATCCTGTTGTGTTGTTTTTTAGGGGTTTGGGGGTTTTTTTATGCATGAATGGTCTTTAGTGACTTGAGATTTCCTTTAAATTGAACACAGAATGCTGAAGGAGTTGATAAAATAACTTCTAGATGGCAGGACCAGAGGAATTGCCACAGGACTTTGCACTTTTTATTGCATTACTTGCTTCATTTCCTCCCCTCTTCGCATAATGCTTGACATCTACTGGGGAGGAAAGAATGGAGAAAAGGAAACTTTTCCCCTTAATGTCTTGATATTTTACCTTCATTGTAGTATTAAAGTTGCACATATGGTTGAGAGTTTTAGGAGGTAAAAGTTAAGAAAATGCTTGGACTGCTTTGCTTTAATGCAAAGCATTTGCAACGAAGCAATTGCCAGTATCTCTGAAACATGACTCCTCTTCCTTCTGAAATTTGGAGGAGAGAGTCTCTGAGCTGCTTGGTTAATTGTCACACATCTCTGTACCATGTTTTTTTAAATTCTGCACTGAGATCTGACTTCTACTTTGAGACATACTATTTAATAAGATTAAGTTAATCTAAATGTATGAATTTTCTTAAAGTGTGAATGCTTATGCTAAACTGTTAAGTATTATTTAATATTTAAGCTCAAGTTTTAAGTATTTAAAACCAAATTATTACCACTTAAATAACCACACTACAGCCTGCTAATTTGCTATTGTAAGAATGATCGGTTTGTGTCTGGAAAACAAAAGGTGGTGTGTAAATCTCAGCATCTCTCCCTCTGACTGGTGCGACTGAGTCTCACATCGTACTGTGGACACCATAACTATGGGTTGTGAGCCAAACCTCAGTGTCCAGTGCTGAATAATCTTAAAATGGAGTAGCTTGTTTGAGTTGGTACGTGGCCATATGGAAGCCTCACAATACAGCTGCCTAACAGTTGTTGGCATTCAAAGCTGCTAACTTGCTTCAACAAAAATAACTCTCCTTCCTTCTAAGTGGCTTCCATCCCTTCCTTTTTCTCTCAGTGGTGGTTGGGGTTTGGGTGTTTTTGAACTGAGATTTCATTTTATTTCATTGTAGTGAAATAGTATTTTCATGATGATGTTTGCCCAGAGCAGTCTTAATTGCAACTGGAATACAATACCTCTCACTTTCCATTAACATGTGTCTATATAATAAAAACAGTTCTCCCCAGAAAGAGTTACGAATTCTGTGTATTACTAAGCTGTAATATAGATCTCTTTACAGAACGTGGGAGTGAATGAAATATATAGGCTGAGTCGCTGTCTGCGTAAATGGGCAATAAGGGAGACTTCGCAGGGCCCTTGCTTCATTTGCTTATGAAAGTTTGAAGGAATTTACCTGTCAGGAAAAAAGACTCATACCAAGCAGAGCCAGGCTTGCTGCCTTTGGAATCCAAAACTATTTATTTTTAATGTTGACTGCAGTATGTCTAGGGAGAAGTACATAGCTAACAGGAGAGGTTTAAAAATAGGATTGTCAACCTTCTAATGCGTCCTTACTTTTGAGCTCTCAACATCTGACTTAAGTATGCTGTGAATCAAATGGAAATGAAATTATAGCGGCGTAACTATTGTCTCACATCCTGATCTACTGCAAGGAAACAAAGTGAAGGAGAAATAAAATTTCTTTTTATTGCAGGAAAGTCAGCACTTGAAGGACAGTGCTTCTAGTTGACGGCAAGTCGCGGAGAGTAGAAGAATATTTCTGTGGACAAATTCAATATGTTGAGATGTTTAAGTGCAATGAAATCTGAGAGATAGTTCTGTGATTTTTATTGATGAAATGCTTAGCTTGGTACAGGAATGCAATATTGTCGTGGGGTGTTTGCACTGCTATATAAAACATTCTGAATATTTGGAAGTGTGATTTATAAGTCTTTTGTTTGACAGATTGGCTTTTTTAATATTCAGTGAAAGCATACTAGCAATTCAACATCAGCTTTATTAACCACTGTACTGGAAGCTGTATTCACCCAGTTATCTACAATTTTGTGAAAATTAGAGCTACTTGTCCAATCCTTCATGCTTTATAGAGACTATCAAAATATTACATGTGAGCTACAAAACATGATGTCCCCAAGGGAAACTTAGACCATTTCATAGTCAATGAAGACTTCATTGAATACTTTGCAGTTCAGGCAACTTACACTTGATCCAGATGGTAATAATAGATATGATCAAATCTTGAGGCAACTTATTTTTTTAAAGATAATTCATAAAGACGTTATTTGAAAAATTTGGTTTGGTCTCTAATTCACTGAGCTGGAGGAGAGGCAGAAAATCTCTCAAGTACTTTGAGTAGCCAGTTTAATTGAGGTTTAAATAGGGATTGCTTTAATAGCACAGACACTATTTTTATTTAGTGAATTTAAGTCCGTGTGTGCTTCACATCATTTGCTCTGTGAAGGTGCAGATGGCTGAAAGAACTGTCTAGAGGGGTTTTGTAAGAGTGAGGCAGGGAAAATGGGAGCTTATAAGGTCAGTAGACACTTTAACTTTCCTGTTCAGTTGTCAGCTACTATGAAGTATGGCTTCTGATAGTGCTTATGATTACAGCTGGAAATCTTTTTTGCTAATTAACAGGTGTTTCCAAGATATGGAAGTTTCTGGGCCTTCGCTGATGATGAAATACCATCAGTCTTAGCCTGAGTACATTATGTAAGACCTATCAGTATGCTCCCAAAATACTCTGGTTTCCAAAGTACTGTAGAAGACACTTTGTACAAATTTTTTTTTAAAATCCCCAGTAGGCTATTGAAATGAGTTGTGCAGAAATCTTTTAAAAAGGCAGCTGAATGAAATTACAGACAGACTTGGGAAGCTGGCTGCAAATGGATACGCAAGATGACCAATTGGAACCTCAGAACAAACCTTTTTATGTTGAGGGTGGTTATGTACTGAACAGGTTGTCCATTGAGGTTGTGGAGGCCCTGTGGACTTTGGAGATGCTAAAAATCTGATGGAAATGGTCCTGGGCAACTTTGCCTACATAAGCCTGCTTTGAGCAGAGGCTTGGGCTAGATAATCTCCATAGTCCCTTTCCAACTTCAATTATTGTGTCATTATCCGAATGAAATATCCACCTGAACTTAACGGTGATCATATATTCTCTGTCCAGAAACGCTTCTGCAAGGTCTTTATTGAAATTTGAAAGTGAGCTTGAGGCTGTATTTGAAAACTAGATGAGTTCAGTTCAGGCCTTTGATACTTTTCCATCAGCATGTATTAATGCATCAGAGTACATTAATACATTAATAAAGATGTTGTTAATTCCCCTATACTATAATTGATACTGACTGCAAGTCTTAAACATACTAATTTGACATTATGTTTTTGCTGTGGAACACACTCATGTTTTAAATCCTCAAACCAAGCGGAAAAACTAATTAATACATGAAAAGTGTGCAGGCTTAACTAACTTGGTAATTTTCCTGATTTCTCATAGTCATGCAATAAACTATGAAATCTTTCAATGTCTAGAAACAGGACTCACAAAATACTTTAAGGAAAATAATTTGCCTGAAAATACTCAAACTGTAATTCTCTTTGGGAAGAGCAGAACATGAGCCGCATTAATTTTATTTTTTTGCTTTGCAAGTACTGTGCAAATGAAATCATTAAAGTATCTGCAGTAACAGCTTCATTTTAAGTTAAAGAGAAGTTATTCTGCAAGTGGAAATTAATGAACAAGTATTTTATTACTATTAAGGCTCTGATTCCCTTCAGTTAGGGAGTTAAGCCTTTGACCATCTTCTACTTTGTTGCTGTGATCTAAGGAGAAATGTAAGGAGAAAAATGGGTATTTAACTTGGGCAGGACAAGGAAGCATCTGGTTAACTCTGCAAATGCATTTTGGATACAAAGTACATAGAAAATATTCCATCTCTGTTTAATGATGGGTTATTATAATGAAAAAGAAATTTGTCAGCTAACTGGCTACACAGATGGTGTTCCCAGGTGAGAGTTTTGCTTCAGAGTCAGAGAAATGAGGTATCCTGCAATTCAATGTTGTCTGACAGAATTAGTTGCTACTGACTAAGGTTTTGAGAGAGAATAATGAAATATAGAGGGCTTACTGTAAAAGCAAGAACTATTCTGTTCTGTGGAGTTTTTTGAAAAGTTCAGTCATGGACAAACAGATAAGCTTTTGCAGCTTACCACACAGTGGTACAAGAAAAAATAGGAATTTAAATGGATCCAAAGAACTATTTAATGTTTCCACGAAGGTGTGTTTTCACTAACTGGGAATGAGTTATCAAACTATTCTTTGTTAAATAGGAAATGCTCATTTCCTGTCAAGCTACCTCAGTTTTAGAAAGTTTTCACTTGAATGCTGTGCTATCTTTATATTATACTTTTTTAGCCTTGGAAGGGGTCAAAATTTTCTGTTGGTCAGACTCACATCATCCACAGGTTCTGTTAGATGTAGTTTTACATCCCAAAAGTCTTCCAAATCTGTTTCAACATGCAAATCCACATACTTATATCTGCTAGTTTGTTGCGCCGAACTTCTGTTAGGATGTTGCCAAAAGGATGGAGTCACGTTTTCCTGAAGTCCTTGTAGTGTAAGGACTTCATAGTTCATGTGTGGTGGCTAGAATGAGAAAAGATGCTCTGTCAAACTACGGTATCAGCCAGCCACAATTTTGGCTTTCAAATGTCTAAGCTCCTGATAGTTAGGATTAAATAAGGTTTGTATGATGCATCTATTCTGTATGACCAGTCTTTGGAAGTCCATTATCTAGCCAGTGTACTTGATGAGAAGGCTTTTCTGAGTGCCATTAATGTGTTGATAAAAATATCTTGAGGATTTGCAGAAGTTGATACAAATCTGAGCAACATAAACGTTACTGTGCTGGTGATGTCTAAACACCAGGATTTCACCCTCCTTTTATGATGAAAGGAGAGAAAGAAGGTTTGCAAGTGACTGTTCAATTTATCTATTTGTTGGTTCCTGATTTAAAAAGGTGTAGAAAAGACAATTTGCAAGCTAAAGGAGATTTGAGAAGTATCCCTCAGAAAACTTAAGTCATTAACTATGTATTGTATAATAATTAAATATCTCTGAAGAATTAGGTAGATACTTCTAACAGTAAACTTTCTAGTATCAATCTGCAATTGCAGCAGGCTTGACTCAGAGAATAAGTGTCTTTGTATTCAGTAATAGTGTATAAAATGAACTTGGATTCACTGTCACTTGTCCAAGTCTTTTTTCTCTTGAAACCTTTAGGGTTGCTATGGAGTTACTTCCATGTCTACAAGTTAAGCTCTTTTAGGACCTGATGGTGGTGAATCTTCAATATTTATATGTTTGTAGAAGTATATGTGGTCTTGAAGATGACTGGATTATTTTTTTATAAAATCAGTGTCAAGGCTACTGCATGAAGCAATATTGGGAAGCGGTACTACTTCAGATCTCTGGTGTCTTCAGATCATTGTGCGTGTGGGTAGCGTTAACAAAATGTGTCCAGAAGATTTACCAACCCATTAGAAGTTAGAATATGTATTTAAAAACACTACCACCACCCTGTCTTCATTATATAGGACAGCTAACCTGTTCCAGACGCTGGCTTGACTGTCCACTGCTGGTGACTTTAGACACTCAATATCACGTAGCTTGTGTGCCATAAAGCATCAAAAATCTGAGGCATTTCTAACTTTCAGATTACAAGTGTATCTCATGTGGAGTTTGTCACTTGGGTGCTGACTGGGATTGTTCCAGGAGTGTCCTTCCTTTTCTGTTGCACCCCCAATGACTTGAGAACAGTTGAAGTTGGCCCACCGTGCACATTCATGGAAGTAATTTTACTGTGCGTTGCTGCTATTTTGCTTGCAACCTTTGCTTAACCTTAAGTAGCAAACACCATGGCTGCTGTGCTCGTGCTAGCAGGTGCAATTCTGCTAACCCCTTCAGAATAATCCTGGATGAAATTTGTATAAATGTAACACATCAGGTTTAATAACAGACTTATGTGAGAAGAAAAAAGGTTCCGGCGCAGGTCCAAACCTAAATGAACATAATAGCTAAAAATACTTCCAGAAACTCACAGTGATGATGCTACTTGAATTATTGAAAATAGTTGAATCACAGCCAGAAAGAGAACTGGCACAATCACGTTATCTCCTTAGAGCAATGAGTTTGAAACTTTAAGTGCCTGCGGACAAGTGATCAGTATTCCACCCGAGCACTAGTTTGTTCCCTGAAATTTAAGGGCTGATTTTGTGCAGCATGTATTTCTCATGCACACTGAAGGAATGTAATAAAATGAGGTTGAGTTTGGAAAGTCTTGGGTTTTTATTCCTATGCCCTAGTCTTCTGTTGGCTTCAATCAAAAATGCTTACGGCATACAGGCCTGCTGTGCTAATGGAAACGTTATATTTTTGTGTAGCTTTGTTCACCTAGGAATTTAGCATGCTTTTACAGCACATCAAGTCTGCAATTTTACTGCAGAATATACACGTTTACAAAAGAGAAACTGAGCCACCAAGTTCACAACCTGAAGGAAATCCCAACTCTCTCCCTTTGTCCAAAGAAACTGCTTCAGAGCCCCACGTTTTCCCTTGCTGCTTTTCCTGCAACTACTGTTGGTAAATGGATGCTGAGTTTTGTACAAGGGCTATCTGATCTCATCTGCCCAGAGTGCATCAAGAACACATTGGTTGGTGAGGAGAGAGAGCGGTGCATCTAACAATGCTTCACTTAAAGCTTTTCAGGCATTTGGGACTGCAGCCTTTGCTGTGGAACGGTAATCAGATTCAATATGCTCTTTTTATATGGTGAAAAACAGTGGAGGTAGAGAAAGGAGCCAAAACCAAAAGAAAAAGCAGAAAGGGAGGGGAAAACCTCCTCAAGCTGTTGAGGTCATGAACGGAGAGTTTAGATCTTTGTGTGTAGAGAAGAATAGATATTTTAGTAGGAGAAACTTTTATAATATATTCTGCAAGGTTATAGCAGTCCCTGGAAAATGTCTGTTGCAAAGATATGTGAAGTAGCTCGCTCTTTGTTTGTAATTTTCTACATCCTTACACTCCTTTCATTACCACAGCAGACTGCAAGCCAGGAATATGGAAGAAGCATCCATGTTGTGTTCTGGTATTGCTACAGGCAACCACAGAATTTTAATACTTCTGAGTTGCATTTTAACAATTAATTTCTTGTTTAAAACGGGGGATTATCTTTCTAAATTTTTAAAACTAATTAATTTCTAAAACCTTTCATGTCCATTAGTCACTAACCTTTCAGGTTTAATCATGAGATACCCAGTATTGTTTTTACAACATTGTCGTCTTGCTTTTATAATTTAATCTAAGTAAGTAGCATTAAGCATTCATGTCTTCTTCAGCCTTTGCTTTATCAAGCTAAATAGTCAACCTCCTCTTGTAACTTCAGGTTTCATTTGCTTGTGCTTTTACTGTTTTCCTCTGTACCCTTTCCAGTTTGGGGTCATCCTTCTTGAATTTAAGTAACCAGAATTTTCCATACATTTTAAAAATGATCTTGGCACTTTGTAAGGGATCCTTTCCATTCTCATCTGGTACGTTTTAGGCTTTATTTTCAGAGATGGGATGAGCCAATTTAGTAATTCACTGCTGATGGGATGGGCAAATTTAGCAGTTCACTGCTGAAAGAGGGGAGATCCTGCTTCTCTCTCTGCTTACTTTCCACTTTACATTTCCATTTCCTGTTTATGTAAGAGCGTTTGATGTACCAACCCAGGGTAAGGTGTAAAGACTTCAAGAACTCCTCTTTCATTGCATGACAAGCACTGGCACAGGTTGCACACAGAGGTTCTGTAGTCTTCATCCTTAGAGATATTCAAAAGCTGCCTGGATATGATTCTGGGAAACTGGCCCTGCTTCAGTAGGGGAGCTGGACCAGTTGACCTCCAGACATTCATGTCCAACCTCAAGTGGTCCATGACTGTATGGCAAGCAACAGAACAAAATCACCCAAAAAGCCACTGCAATAGTGTGTGGAATTGAGTCAGTATTTATGTAGGAGTTGCTTATGGAATTACTGAATCCTGCTTGTCTCCTCCGCTGATCTTTGGCCAGCATTGCCTTGAGCACTGGCTACGTTGCTGAATTAGTTCAGGATGGTTTGCCTAGTAAAATTGGTTGTTGTGTTCTGCAAAACTTATTTTCAAGCTATGCATGTTTTCAAGATCACATCGAGTTTTAAAATTGCCCTGCTGCTTTTTCTGCCTTAACTCCAGCTGCCGGCGTTATTTGTACTGCTATTTGGAGGGGCTGTTTTCCAGTCAGACAGGACCAAGGTTAGTGTTATTTAAAATCCTAGTTAATGGATTTGCCTTTTCTTTTCCAGCCCTTTTATTATTCCAGACTGAATGCGAATCTGTTGAACTTTTTTTTTCCCCCCTCAGCCTTGTTTATTTTAATGGGCCACACTCCAATCTGAATGAGAATTTATATTGCTGGGGCTCAAGGAAGAAAGAAAAATTTATTCTTACGATGGACTTTGTTATTTACAAGACAAATAACTTGTACAACCCAGTGTCTGCTTCTCTCATCCAGTTACTTTGAAATGTCTGTGACTAGCAGACACTGGTTTGTGTTTCTCATGTAGCTTGTCATTCAAGCACGTAGGAACCTTTAAGTCTGTATTTCATTGGACTCACTTAGGTAAGTCAGTTGGGATGGGGCTGAATGACTGACCCTATTTAAATGAAAACTGGATGGGGATGGTGCTGCCTGCCCCGGCTGTGTCTCTGCCTGATGGCACTGGTGGCCCAAATTGCAGCTGGATTCCCAGGAATACAGCAGCTGCCATTCAGCACTTGGGTGGTTTTTAATGCATAGTTACTCCACAAATGTGCATGGAAAAGCAATGTAGTAATAATTGTCATCTTGATAAAATAATTTGAAATGCTAAGCACTGAAGGAATTGTGTGATGTGAGTGGTGTCAGTTTTTAGCCTGATAGGTTTTGATTGACAGCTTTTACATGTGCTTTAGAAGTGTAAGTGGCCTGTTGTATTATGAATTAATAGCTTTATAAATAGACACAAGTATAGGAGCTTATGGATTTAAGATACTGATGCCAGATTTGTACTAATATTGTGCCAATATGAAGTGCCTTCAACCTGGAAAAAACTGCATTATTATAACTCTTCCATTCTTAAAAATAGGATACTCCTTTTGCATATCGAATTGCAACCATTTATCTGGGTCTGTGTAAAAGTGAAAAAGCAATATATTGCCTTACTGAGATTTTTCTTGTGCTCTGTCCAGCTCTCACGCCCTACCCCTTCATCATATTTGTTGCATGTGTTTTTGGTAAATAAAGCTGACCAAAAATAACAAAGAAAGGTAGAAGAGATGTGTATTACTGAAATACAATTCAAAGGAGAGGAAATTCTCAGCGAATCCTCTGTCTTGCTGCTTACAGTAGCAAAAGGTTATAAACAGTGTATACTGGGTTTATCAGATTCATCTGATGCTTATACCTGGCCTGTTGTTTCAGGGCATGCTGGAGTCTGAAGGCTCATCTTTTGCAGGGATATTTACTCAGCAAGTTCTCAGATTTAGTGGTGTAAATTCAATACTGTAAAACTTAATTTGAATGTGCTGCTTTTTTCCTCTGTTCGTAATAGAAAACAGTAAATCTTCTAACCTCAGAAAAATTAATAATTGTCTTCAGCATTCTGAAAGGTAATTTCAAAATTAATTGAACCTCTCTATAGAATAGCCATACATTAAACATACACATACAAAGCAGCGTGTCAGTAGATTTGGAAGTAGGGTTTTAACCTGCTTGGTTGTGACCTGTGGCTCTGTGGGCAGGACTTAGCTTGGTCTGGAAACACGTGCTCAGTTTGTGTTCACGTTTTTTGTGATTCTGATACTCTCTTCTAGCAAACTTGTTGAAGGCAGTTTTTCAAGGAAGGAAGCTTTTTCCTTCTGTTCTGTGGGAATGAAATTGGACAAGATGAATGCGCTATGCGGATCAGCAGTATGAAGTTTTAACCTGGAGGTAACTTTTTGGCATCTGAATGTGTCTTTGGCATAGAAGGGAAAATTAATTCGCCTCTCTTTAAATCTATTCTGCTAAGTAGACAATACATTTTGAAAAAAGTAAATTAGAAATTGAATGTAAAAGGAACCAAGGGAGGAACTCACAGTTTATCTTTCCGACAAATACTTTTGTTAAAACACAAACAGCCAGAAAACTTTCTTAGTAAGATTTACACCTGGTGGAAGAACAAGATCTGCTGATCACAGGTTGCAGTTGAACACAAGCTGTACCACGAGCCTAGCTCACTGGTTTTATGTTGTCACAGAATCGTAGGGGTTGGAAGGGACTTCAAGAGATCAAGTCCAATCTCCCAGTCAAAGCAGGTTCCCTAGGACAGGGCGCATAGGTCGGCGTCCAGATGAGTCTTGAATATCTCCAGAGTAGACTCCTCAACCCCCCTGGGCAGCTTATTCCATTGTCCTTTTACTTACTTTGTATGTTATAAACTGATACACAGACACCCCACCCCCCTTCCCCACCCCCAGGTGACTACTGCATTGTCTTAAGCATGTGCCCACTTAAGGTCTTGTAAATGGACGGGGTAAGGACTCTTGGAGCTCTGTGTAATTGCAGAAATAGTTGGATTGCTGAGATGATGTTAATGCTGAAATGATTATGTGCACTTTAGCTGAAGAGTTGTCTAATTCTTCCAGCTGTGCCTTGACAAATTACCATAGAAATAACAATTAATTATCTGATCTATAAAGGGAGAAATAATTTGATCTTTTTTCAATTATTACATAGTAATTAAATGATAAATTACCCATGTGGAAACTAATCTGCTTATAACAAAACAGTACCTGAGGTTGCAAGACTCTTGTAATATGGTCCAGTAGAATTTAAGCGGGGGGCAGGAGTTAAAGAATTCTAACTCACAATTCTAGTGCAAAATGTGGGGTATATAGTCTGCTGGAGAAGTGAGGGACAGGGAGACTTAAGGATTTGCTTCTGCTCTTCATGATTCTCAACTACATTTGCAATTCCTTTGAAAAACTACACTTAAAGGCTTTTATTAATAACTTATATTAGCTACCTATAAGGTTTATAAGGCCTATAAGGATGTCTGTTTCTCTAAGAACACAATATTTTTCTAGAGCTAGGGGATTGTTACAGTCCTATAAGCAATGCTTTGAGCCGGTTTCCTTTAGTTTAGTAAAACACAAACCAACATTCTTGAATGGATCACAGTTTAGGGAAATAAACTGGGTATTTGTCTCTTACAAATAGAAGAAACACTTGAATTTTTTTTTTTTGTTGTTGTCCATGAACAGACTGTACAGATTACAGAGCTGAGATTTGAGTTTACTTCTAATTTTTCTGTTCAGTGATCATTCAGTTTCCTTTGTGGTACTTATACATGTAGAACCTTGGCTGGTACTACTAGCTGATAGTAGAGCTTTGCAAATCTTTTCAGTTTTGAAAATTGAAATAAAGTCCTGAAAATTTTTAGGTGCCTATGAATAATCTTGTCATATTCTTCAGATAAGGAAAAAAATTAAGAAGAAAAACCACCCAGGTTTAAGTAAATAAGCATGTTTTGAAACTAGATTACATAGTTGGATGCTTTCGAACTATTTCTATGCTGTTGGAAGTATTTTTAAATTAAATACATAAACTTTTCCTTTAAAGTGTGTCAAAGTTGACCTTTCTGACTTGGTGGGAAAAGAAACCAGCTTAAGATGTGCATAACAATTGAGCCTAAATGGAGTATTTCAAGTTGAACCAGAGCTTCACTTGGTGGTGGTGGGGGCACCTCCTCTAAATCAGTCAACTCTTCTCCTGGCTTAATGAGTTTTGTGCAACCCAGTCCCCTTTTCATGGGGAAATTACTGGACTTTTTTTCCCTATAGTGTGCTTCATCAATTTCAATGAGCAATTTAGTTGACCCTTTATCTAGAAGCTCATTCACAATCATCAGCCATTGCCATGTCTTCAAAGGATGAACAGCATTGTTGAGAATTTGCTTTGGAGTTAACTTGAAGAAAGAAAACAAAAAGTCAAACACTTTTCTGTCCCTTTTTTCATCTCCCCACCCTTTCCCCCCTGGTAGACATATTTTTTTTTGTCTTTGCAGCCCATTTCCTACTGTGATTTAAAGTCCAGTGGGCAGCTAAACAGCCAAATCCTTGCTAAAATTACATGCATCCATAATACCTTGGAAGATGTGTTATCGTCTGAAGTTTTAATGAAGCATCTTCTAAATATTATGATTTAACAGTCAGGTCTAGCTGTATGTGGGTTTAGTTTCCTGTAAAAAGTTATTACTGATTCAACAATTTAAGTAGGTATAAAAATTGAACCACAGTCTAGCATGACATCTCTCCAACAGCTTGCAGTTTATGATCATTCTCTAACAACCTAAAAATAATGGGAGCCCAAGAACACCACTATGACTTTAGTAATAAGCTTCAAATCTGAAGCTCTCAACAAGAGACTTTCATAAGACACTTTTTCTGCCAAGGATTTTTCCTGCTGCTAATTCCTAGTACTCAGAAAAATTGCAGTACTTGTTAATTTTTTTTCCTCATTTTTAAGTACTGAAAACAAGCTGCGAAATTCATTAATGCTAAGTTCTGAGAGCTTGCCTTAGCACTTTAATTTTTCTTCAACTTTTATTCACTTGTATTTTTCTAAAATCATTAAAATGTAAAACATCAAAAAGCCTTTCACTTTCCAAGTTAGTGCAGAGAATGGAAATGTTATTTAGCTGTCTTTCAAGTAGGAAAATATAAGTTTGGGACGAAAACAAACTTTAGAAAATCAGCACTTATGCTGCCATGATGAATGTGAATATTTTTCAGGGGAATGTTGGTACTCAACTGCTTTTTTCCATTTTATCTAAACAAATGATACCCTTTCAAGAAAGGTTTTAGAGGTATGAAATTAAGTACAGTGAAAATTCCAGTTCCTTCCTTTTAATGTTAGTATGGGAGTCAAGCACAGTATTGCTATTGTTGTCACATAATGAGATGATTACTACCTATGGAAAGGCCTTATTAAATTAAAAATCACTTAGTAAAGCAGCCTCACTTTGATAATTAGAGACATTGCAAGAATTAGTCTATAATCAATCTTTTCAGCTAGCAAATGGGGGTGCATAAAACTTGCAGAATTTAATCAAAGTGTTGGGGAAGCACGGTGCTCTTAGAACAGCACCAACTTCAGCGATGCCTTTTTCAGTCTTCCTCAGCTGCTAGTGATTCCTGCTGGTGTTGGAAGGGCTGGTTGGTCATGTGTTCATGGTGAGGAAGGCTATTCTGATAATTGACGGTCTTCAAAACTGACTTTTTGTCACTGGATAGGTGTGTGACAATATACAGACCCTATTCAGGGCTTTCATGAGCACTTATGTTCTAAAATCTATATTCAAAAGATGGTATAAAATATGCATTTTGAAATTACAGGTAGTAGGTTAGAACAGAAATTACAGCAAGTTAGAAGTCCCTGTGCATCTAGGGATATTGTGTCATCTTTGACCTCCCTGCCTGAAAAGGCCTTTGTATGTTGTTGGGTTTATGTGCTTAATTTTTTGTACTTATGGTTTGTAGAAACACCATAGCATATTTTTGTTGGGTAGGTGACAATCAACACCAGGAGGAGACCTTTCTTTTTGTTATTGACAGACAATATTCCTAGGTATTTATGATGAAGTTTGAATTCAAACCCTCAAGGAATAGGAGACTGTGAGCCTGCTTTCTGATATAAATGGACAATATGGTGAGCATTAGATTGCTGACCTTGCTTCTCCTAATTCTGTTCAGCCACCGGAGTCATGTCGAGGTTCTGTCTGCTCTTGCAGTTCTTTTGCTGGCTGTGTTAGTCTTGTTTCATCAGCTTCAATAAATAGTTATTTATTTTTAAAGTAGTAAAGCTCTTAGTTAAATCAGTAATAATGATTCTGGAGCGAGACAACTTCATAAATCAGAGGTAAAGTGATATCAAGTGTAAATAGTGCATCTAGTGCAGGATTTTAGGAGAGGCACACCTAGCTATCATCAATCCATCAGTGATATACTCCACTGAGCATTGATAGGTAAAGAACTAAATGGCTGCTCATGTTGTGTTGTTCTAAAATAAGGTAATATCTTATAAAATTGCTATATTAGTAGAAGAAATTGAGAAATAGAGCAACATCCCCCCCCTTTCTTTTTTTTCTTTAAGGCAAGGGCATTTGAGGAAAGTGAGCAACTGATTAATGATTCTGCACCTAAAAGTGTGGAGGGATCAGAAGTTATTTGCAAGTCTCTTTCCAGTTTAGGAATTGTGATTCTATTTTTTGTTTTATCTGGTGTTCAGCTACAAAGCAACACTGGAGAAACCAGTAAAGATGATCCTTATTGGGCAGACAGAATCATACAGGGAGTGGGAGGGGGGAGCAATCAAAAGGGGGGCTGGTAATTGTGGTCTTCAGACAACAGCATATATTTGTTTTATGGCAACAGTCCACATGCTGTTTTCTAATGAGAGTTATCCCTTTGTTTTAGGGGAAGCTTCTAGGCAGAAACATTAGGTATGCTTGGAAAAATAGACCTTTTTTTCCCCTCAAATGCTGGTGCCTGAAGGATTCTGGAGCATCTTTCTTGCTGGTTGCCTGAGTCTTTAAAAGCTTATTCAAAACTTCTTGTTCCCTAAAGTTTGAAAAGAGCACCTCGGCTTCTTTAGCTAATCGGAAGTAAATGCACTTGGAAATAGCCTGAGATTCAGGATTATCATTGAATGCCATGGCCCAAAAGCTACTCTTCCCAAGTCATTGGCCATATTCTCACAATCATAATTTTTGCTGTTCCATTTCAGCTTAACTGAAAGACAGCTTAACAGAAATATTTTTGGCCCTGAAGACAATTTCACTGAATGTATTACAAAGTTCCTCTGTCCCATAAGTGACAGATTTTACAGCAGTGATATGTCAAGTCAGTTTTGTTTGATATTATTGAAGTCTTTCTTTATGTTTAATGGCTATGTTTTAAAATAAAGATTATTTCTTCTAATCTTTAATGTGGGAATAAAAGTAAGTGGGAGTAAGCTGTACTTCATGATTTTAAAAACTGGATCCAGAGGGTTCAAGCTTCCTAAAGAACTTCAGGACAGAAAAAAAGTGATGTGTATCTTAAATGTGTTATTGGACAGACCCAGGGGACAGGATGTGCTTCCAGAGACCCTCAGTAACCAGGACAAGTTTGACATAGAATAAGGCAATGGACACAACTCAGCGCATACTGAGTTAACTAAGAGTAGGAAATTGGAAGGGCTATTCAGCTGCCAGTGCATTTGACATCTTTCATGGTGTAGATAGATTGCTAGATACGTAAACTCTTTTGCTTATCTTCCAGTCCCTTAAAAACCATCCTCTTTGTAGGTAACACTTTTATAGTTGTGTAGCCTGTTATTTTTTTAAGCTAGAGTAAACGCAGGAAGGAGAGACAACCTTGCACCTGCTTTGTTGATTTTGTTGTTTGTTCTTGCATCCTCTTGCAGGCGGCTCATGTAAGAGGGCAGCTCGAGCTGCTGCCTCCATGCCTTTGAAGACAGCAGAATTCATTGTCTGGTGCTGAGTGTGGGACTTTTACTCACACTGTTTACATCTTTGTTGTTCTGTATGTGTATGAATATATTTTATGTACTAATATATAATAGACTTACTGCTGGATGCGTATGTATGTAATGATAGTCTATTATATATCATGCTGAGGGCTTTAGTACTGTAATTCTTGTTAACTTTCCTTTAAAATAGTGATAGTGTGAATAATGGCTGTTTAATCACCTACTCCTCTCGGCAGCTGTTTCAACAGAAGACTTAACAGCATAATGCATCCCTGTAAGATCCCCTCATACTTGCTTTGCAGGTGTTAAAGAAACTGATGTCATATTTTACCAACAGTATCAACTGGCATACAGCTGTCTCTGCTTGAATGTATGTAAAACTCTTCAGGAATTGGAGAAATTGATTTCAAAGCGTATTCTTGAACCAGTCATGTTGTTATGATTTTCAAAGAGTGGAACGTAGACTTTTTGGTACTGAAATAAGAAAAGGTCTGTGATGGTGATGTTCCCAAGGGGCTTAGAAAAAAAGACTTACGCTTAAATTCTGTTAAATTTCTCTCCTCAGAATTGTTTTGTTTATAGACATAGCTTCTCTCCCCACCTACCTTTTACCGCTGACATGAGGTGGTTTTTTTATTAATACTCTGTTGCCTGTGGGGAAACAATGCACATGCTAAATTCTATTAAAAGTAATTCCAGGGCTCACCCACGCATGCAATAATTATGATTGCAAGCATCCAAGGAAAATGACTGTATAATATCTTAATTAAAGAACGATAATACAATTTTAGTTACAGATTAGATAATTTGACGACTTCAGAATGTTAAATTTTCTTTTTATTTTAATACAATTAGTAATAGTATAGCTATTTTATAGCACATTGCCCCATTAATGTGAGTTTTTTGTTGGGGTAGGAAGATGTACAAAATTAGAAAGTGTAATCAATTAGAAAAATTTTGTTTATTTTGCTAGACTCTGTTTACTTGAAAATCACTTAGGTACTTGCTCAAGAAAACAATTTTCATGCATAAGAGTGAACAGAATAGTTTCTGAAGTACATTGTATAACCTTGGTTACATCTTTCTCTTGAGCTTCGGTGGTGTGCTGAAGTTTGAATCTCTTGGTTTTATGGCAAATTCAAGCCATGTTAATAATGTTAGCTTGGAGCCAACCTGTCTTTTGACTCTTAATGTCTCTCAGCTGTTTTGGCAGTAAAAATCACTGAGTCGCACAGGCTCTGGAGTTTGCCCAGTTCTGTTGAGAAATCTATGCGATGGCTGTAGAAATCACTAGCCATTTTAATGTGTTTTGATAAGTAGTTTATAATAGCTGCACTTCACCAATTAAATGTATGACTAGAAATCCCAGATAACTAAAAATACTAGCACTGCCAGTACCCTTTACTATATTGTGTAGACTTGAGGAAGCCTGCATGAAAGCAGCTAGCTTGAATACCAGCAGCGTGAAGTTTAGCTCAGGATAAGTGTTTGATTGTTACCTATTTTCCTGGGTAACCCACCGTGAATCTCTTTATGCTGCAGCTTTCTTGATCTCTAAACTGCCAAAAGAAAATTACTGGTTGTGCAATCCAGTTGAAAACTACCCCTAACATTTTCATGTAGCGCTGCCATCATGGCAATCTTTTTACAGGATCCTGGCTCCTGATTGCACCCAGTATTAGAAGGTATGGTGTCAGGCAGAGCTATTGTTTCTACGTCTGCTGGATGATTATCTTGATACTGTTGGTATTTTCTTGAATTTCAGTATAGTGGGATTTAATCATAGCCCACAGAAGAAAATCTTCCCATCAGTTTCACAAGCCAAGTGCTCTGTTGTTAGCAGGACCAAGGCAGGCTCTTCTATGCAAACTACCTCCATCCTCTGATGCTGTCCCTACCGTATGCTCCCTTCCTGCTCTCTGCCAGGTGCCTCTTCTCTCCTGCTGCCTTGGGTTTCTTCTACCTGGATATGTTTATATGTTATGCTTCTGGTTCTCCTAATACACATTAAACACTTGCAGTACTTTCACTGTACTTTAACCTCCTGCCATGCCATCTTCAGCCTGGACTGACCAACATTTCCCTGGAAATTTGCAGCCTTTGTTTCCCTTACTGGAAACAAATAAGGTCCTTCTTTTCAGTTTTCATATAGAAGCAGTTAGACATGGAAATGGTTATAGAAAGGCTGCAGTTACTCCAACTGGAGGCTTTGCCTCTTTGTCATCACAAATTGCATGTGGTTGGTTTGTTTTACAGAACCCGTCACCTAAGAGTACTAAGTCAGTGGAGGCAGCTGCACTTTGTGTTGAATTTGAGGGGTTTTGCAAGAGGTGTCGGTGTTAGGGTGCCTCCAGACCAAACCCAACAGACTGCTGAACAGGTTAGCAGAGATGCAGAACGTAAGGAGAAACTTTTTCCCTGTGAGGGTGACACAGCCCTGGGACAGGCTGCCCAGAGAGGCTGTGGAGTCTCCTTCTCTGGAGACATTCAATTGCACCTGGACATGTTCTCCTGTGTGATTTAGTCTGAGTGATCCTGCTCTGGTAGGGGGGTTGGACTAGGTGCTCTTCTGAGGTCCCTTCCAACTCCTAATGTTCTGTGATTCTGTGAGATGTATAATCCATCTTTAATTTCAGCAGATACTTCTAGCAATAATTACCAGAACTCCAGATGTACAAAAAGTATTAATCAGGAAGATGCAGGTATTGGATTTTGTTGAATTAAGGTAATCTGTTAATTGATTGAGGACAATTCACTGCAGGTTGTGGTACTGAACTCTAGCTATGCTTTATGATACTTCACTGTTTCAGTGATTTATGGACTTGTCATTTTATCTTATATGAGGAACTGGATAAAATGACCTTGGAAGGATATTTTCATGATTGTTTTTAATACATAAGGGGGGAAAAAAGGCAGGAAAAAATTACCCAAAGTACTGCTATGCTATAGAAATAATTTAGAACTTCAATAATGTTGTCAAATGTCTGCTCTGTAAACAGGACTTAGACAGATATAGTCTGCATAAGGACATTCTGGGTTTTTACTACGTTGAACATTAATAAAACCTCTCTTGAGTCCATTCCCCAATTTAAATAATGAATGAGCTATTTTCTTAGCTCTCACATATATCCCCTCAAGTAATACGTCTTCTGCACTAAATAAAAGCTTGGGAACATTTTTTTGTTTATTTCTCGATGCCGTAGGAGTTATATTTTATATCCCTGTATCCACACTCCCACAGGCATGTACTAATACTTGGAAAATGTCTAGGAGAGGTAGGCTGTTGCACAGAAAGTGGGGATGCCATGTCCTTGGTGATTTCTTGGAATGTGATAGTGGCTCCAAATATAACAGCAACAGAAATATCTTTTGCTTCTTCCTTTTTCCTTGAAAAGACAGTTCCTGGCTTCTCTGTGGAGCTGTGTACCTGGGATAAAGCTGTGGTGTGAGCCCATGTTCTAAATTCTGATAATTAATCTTATGTCTATACTGGGCTTAAATCTAAATATTTCTCTCTAGTCTAGGACATAGGAAATCAAATTAAATGCCTTTTACACCAAGATGAAATCTTAGAGATGAATTGAGAATTTTCAGGAGAAGTGTTCATGTTTTATTTTCCCCTCTGTGAAAACCATGTTTTAGTTTTATTCCTTCTCTCTTTTACATTATATTTTAAAATTGGTATTATTACTTCTTTTCAATGAAATACGTGTATTTAGTTCTGTCATGATCTACCATTGCTAGTTTTTGTTCTGCATTGCATCTCATGAAGTGCACAGACTGCAAGATCAAAGCTCTTGGTCTGGATGAGGTTCCCATGCATTGCTCCTGAAGGATTCACAGGACAAAGATGGGTATCCAGAGGTTTAAAGCTAGGTCCAAGTCACTCTTTTTTCTGGCATCACAGCAAATAAGTAGTGGGGTATGTGCTGGGAATGGAAACAGATAACGGTATGGCTGGAATACTCCCTGCTGATGAAATGTCAGGCCTCTAGTCATGATGAAGCTGTTCTGGTTGGGTAATTTAGAGCTATTCTGCCACTGTTTCACCTCCATTATGGAGAAACGTTGACCCCAGGTTTACTGGTCTCAAAGGTAGTTTGTGTACACTTACCCGTGACTTCTTCCACATCAGGGATTACATCTGGGTACCTGGCCATGTGACCATGAGAAGCAGTGGTAGTTGCACATTCCTATCTGAGCAATAGGAAAAGAACACGAGTGCAATGTGACTGAGGTTACAATGTAAGGAATGTTGAAATGTATACTCTTGGCTTATTCTCATCCGTGGTATTGTGTATTACCTATTTTGAACTGTCGAGGGGATGATGGCATTTGACATAGGTGTAAATAAATGTGCATGTCAAACATCTGTTGCTGTGAGCCATCAGAGTCTGCAGCCCGACTGCCCGGGCATTCCCTTGGTGTCACGATGATATTTGAGTGACAGCTGAAAATAGAGTGCTGTCAGTGCTGTCTGTGTCAGCTACTAAACCCCAAGACACAGACTTAAGAGTAAATCTTTTCCATCAATACATATGCTTAAGTAACTGTTAATTAAATCTGATTTGACTTTGCTTACTAATCTGCCTCCTGGATCGATCGATACATGCCTTCTCCTCTGAACCTGAGTGTTTCTTTGGGTTTAGAAGTGTGTGTTATTAATACAGTATTTCAAATGTCTTCTGCTTTGCAGATGGAGGAAAGAACACTTGCGGTGTTCAGAAGGCTTTCCAACACTATTTTACATCTGAAATAATGACTTAGGAGAAACAAACAATATCAAGAGAATAGAGTAGGGAAGAACTTAAAGTAAGTTATGTATAGTATATGCCTATGTATCTTCCTGGTGTATCTGGGATGTTTTTAACTGTTATTGTTTGGGGAAATAAAAGCCTTGTCTCTACATTGAAGTAGATGTATTGCGTACTAAATTTTAAGAAGCAAAACTCTGATCTTCTCTCTTACTTTTTATTTTTGGTGTAAAAGAGGAAAAGCAGGCCTTGACTGAGACTGCTGTTTCCAAGTGGTTGTAAATCAATGTACTTCTGTTGAAGCTAGTGTTACCCCTTGCAGCAGAGAGTCTGGTTTTCACACCTGTGCAGACCCGAGTCATGCATTGTAAGAGGTGCAGTTATTCAGCCTGCATGACTTTTGGTTTTCCTATGGAGCTGGGCATTGCTGAAGATGTGACCTTACAAGGGTTGTGAAGACCTCAAGGGCTTTGTAAAGCCACTTCATTTTTTTTCTTCTCAAAACTGAAACTTCTTTGTCCTTCTGTCACTTGTCCTCTGCCATGGTGAGATGGAGAATGCATTAGTGATGTTAAAATCTACAGTGTGGAAATGCATAAGTTTGAAGTATCAATTACTGCTTTAGAATGTGTGGTTAGGTGAGTTACTAAGTGGGAGCAGGGTCCATGGCCCCCTTTACTGCCAGAGATTCCTTTTCAGTGGTGTGTTGGCAAGTGCTGGCTGAGGTTTCCAGTTCAGTTCCTATACAGGATTATTCCAAGGCTTTTGAAGGCTTTGTGCTCCTGAATTGAAGTCTGGTGTGTTGGCCCACATCAAGAAGGCACCGGATACTTACTGCTATAAAAAGATGTAGTAAGTAGGGGAGGTTGGTGGCATAAGGATGATGTGAATGCACTGCTACTGGGCTGCTGCAGCCTTGTAGTAGAGTAAAAATCCTGCCACTGCAAAAAAAATAGCCAGATCTGAATCCAACTGAAATGTAAGATTGATGTGCTCCACAGGTATGGAAAATGCTGGCTTTTCTCTGTGGTCTGGGATAGAGAAGTGGCTTTTAGTACCCTTTTCTTAAGACAAAATTGTTTTGTTTTCTGTTTTACCCTTTCTGTGGGGTTAAGCCCATGACAAAGTTTGTATTTGTATTAAATTTGACTGCTCCAGTGGGTTAAGAGGGGAAGATCATTTGTTCTCTGATGAAACCTGGTAAGCCAAGCTCCTTATGGGTGGAAAGATGCTACACTAGTGTTATGGAACTGCATCCAAGCAACGTGGGAGACGCAATTGCAGGAGTGAGAGAGACCTGCCAACCCATCTCACCTGTTGTGTCCTCTGGGAAATCTCTGATCAAACTGAGGGATATATTTGAAGCTTTGCCAACTTGCTGCTCCATTGACAGTAGGTTCAATTTCTTCCTAAGTTTCTCCTGTGCCTGAGGCTGTTCAGTTTCCTACATTCCCTTTCCTAGGCTATGGGAAGAGGGGAATTCTTTTCCCTTCCTCAACTTCCAAAGGAAATTCTCTATGGCTTCTAAGTTCCAGCAATTAAAATGGTGTTGGTAGATCTTAAGATCGTAATCCACCTCCCTGGTGGATTGGTGATGTAAGTAGGAAGTTTTGTCTCAACTCAGTTCTGTGTCTGAGGCCAAAGCTGGTTTAATTGAGATCAAAATCACACTACTTGAAGTGATATTTTCAATTTAGTTCAGTTTGTAGGATGAGTCATACACAACAAAAGGGTTGGTATCCCTCAAACTATTATATTAACTCTTATATTCACAAGTAATCCTACAGTTGATGGTTTTAAATTAGTCCAGTACTAATTGTTAAATTCATTTTTTTAGAAATGAATGATCATATTCAAGCTACAAAATGGAAATATGAAGCCATTCATCTAAAAGGAATAGTTATTAGACTGCTACCATTTTCTTCTCAATAGTTACCCATGCTTAGCTTAAATTACTTTGTGTTGAACTGTCATGCTATTTCCTTAAGTGCTATTTTACTTCTAGAACCTATCAGTTGTCTTTGATATAAGTGAATTTGTGATATGAAGGAAAATTTAAGGTAAATGGATGTTGAAGATGGTACTGTCTTGTTTTCAGCATGTCTTGTAAGTGGAAGTAGCAGAGTAATTTTTAAATGTCAGTGATTTGATTTAGAAATATTCAATAATCAGTTTCTAAATATTAATTTAAGATCTTTCCATCTGTTAAACATCTCACTGTTTTTAACATATTGAAGAAATGCATGTAGTGTTTGCAAGAGGTAGTAAATTGTGATAGTTGCTAGGAAATCCTGCTTTCAGATACAACATGCCAGTGTGCCTTCCATCTCTCTGCACTGGGAGATTACTGTATCTGATGGGCAAGTTTTGTTATACTTTCTCTTTGGGTCTGATAGCTCCCCTTTTTTGTTTTCCCGGAGAGAGCTGTAGAATTATCTGAATTGGAAAAGACCTTTAAGGTCATTAAGTCCAGCTGTTAACATAACATGGAAAAGTCTGATGATGAACAGTGTCCCAAAGTGCCACATCTCTGATTCTTTAAAATGCCTCCAGGGGTGGTGATTCCAAAGACACTCTTGATTTTCCTGTTGTCTTGCTTTACCTCGTTAACTACACGTAATATTTTCTCTCTTTTCTTACTTTACTGAGGCTGTGATCACACTACATGCCTAAGGTGACATATGTTGGAGTACATTTATCCCACTGACAGGGAGAGGCTTTAGAGCATACAAAATGCAGTGCATAAATTGATACACCACCTTGTTGTTGGATGGCAAATCCTTCCAGGAAAGGTATGAGACACACACCTGTATGTCATTCAAATGACTTTGTGTCCTCAGTTTTGTAAGCAATTGAAATCCCTTAAGATCAAATGTAAGCCAAAGTGAGAAGATAACAAACAGTAATAAAACTGGAGTTTGTGTTAGTAGTTAGCTCCTGAATTTGTTTATGCAGGGTTCTGAACTCTGGGAATCTGTTCTGAGATGTTCAGCTGAACAGCCGCAGGGATGTGGCTCAGAGATCATTGACTTCATAGGAACGCAATAATGCGGAGTTGATATGCAGTGCGGTGTCTCACCTCCTTGTAAGTTATCTCTCATCCAGTCCTGTTCCCCACCTGAGTCTGAAGTGTTGACTTTTCCAATTGTTTTTTTCTGTGGTGTTAGAATCATCATACAGAGATGATGCTTGACAGTTCAGGGCGCTTATGTGAGCAACACAAATCTGGGTTGGTTTTTTGCAATGAAGTTCAGCAAACAAAATGCAGACTGTCAACTTTAATTCTGACATGCAGATGTTGTACGTGATGCATGGAAGTTATGTAACCCTTTATCGCAGAATCATAGGGGTTGGAAGGGACCTCGAGATCGAGTCTGACTCCCCTGCTGAAGCAGGTTCTCTAGGACAGGTTGCACAGGTCAACATCCAGATGGGGCTTGAATATCTCCAGAGAAGGAGACTCCACACCCTTTCTGGCCAGGCTGTCCCAAGGCTCTGTCACCCTCACCGTGAAAATGTTCTTCTGCATGTTGTGGTGGAACTTGCTGTGCTCCAACTTGAGGCCATTGCCCCTTGTCCTATCCCCACAGACCACTGAGAAGAGGCTGGTCATCTTTCTCCCGTGTCCCACACTTCAGATATTGATAAACATTGATCTGATCCCCTCTCAGTCTCTTCTCAAGGCTGAACAGCCTCAAGTCCCTCAGCCTTTCCTCGTAGGGGAGATGCTCCAGGCCTTAAAGCATCTCTTTAGCCCTCCACTGGACTCTTTCCAGGAGATTCCTGTCTTTTTAGTACCAGGGAGCCCAGAACTGGACACAACACTCCAGGTGTGGCCTGACCAGGGCAGAGTAGGTGGGGAGGATCATCTCCTTTGACCTGCTGGCTACACTCCTTTTAATGCATCCCAATATCCTGGGGTGCATTATCCTTGTTTTAAAAAGATTCCTGAAGCTGTGTTGATGCATGCACACTAAAGGTTGCTAAGATGCAGTATTTGTTTTTTACCCAACCCTAGGAGAAGGTGGTATTGCAGTACTAATCAAATACCCTACATGCTGCACCAGCATTTGTTAGAAAACCAAAATTTAAAAAAGCTGCCAAATAAGTAAGCAAAGCTATGAGAATGCTCTGGTTTTTTAAATTACTTGATTGGTCAGGACTGTAAGGAGCTACCTGTGGGTATATTTTTCTCTCTGTTAGTCTAATTTGGACTTTTTTTTTTTCAATTTACCCTGTTCTGTGAGTGGTAGTCTTATGTTTTGAAATAAAGCACCCGGTGGTCCTGTTGTGCTTGTTTCCGATACAGGTTTTCTGGTGAAGGTTTTGGCTTTACACTGTCTGGTTGACTGTTGAAATGATTTAATTTTTCAATCAGAAACTTGACCTCTGCTTTTGATTTGATCTGAACCTTTTGGGGAGGGCTGAAGCTTGCTGTCAGCATAAAGTTGTGCCTCTGGCAATTCAGGATGTGCAAGGGTAGTTGTTTAACTGAAAGACAAGGCTGTGCTTATTGCTGTGGCCTTTGTGAAACAGAAAATCATGCTAACACCAAAAGGTGTGCGGGTAAAATTCCTGTGATGGTCTTGGTTGCTAGGAGGTACATTCTGGGTATATAAAATAGGGCTTCAGTAGGAGTAAAAATGTCTTGGAAAGTCCATGGGAAGCCTTATCTTGGCAGTAGGAATAGCTTTTGTTAAACCATCACTGCTATCAGGGCTAGGATAGAGGGAGGCATCTCCAAAAAAAGTGATTGGAAGGATCCAGTGGGCAGCTGGGTTAGGCTGGAGTGAGAAGGAAAGAGGTATAATCGGGTGTCTTGGGACCTTCTTGCGTTGCATGGGAGTTTGCATCCTAATGAGTACCACTGGTGGGTGCGTGTTGCATGGTCATCTGCGGCTCTCTCTGTAGTCTGATTTCCTTCAGGCCAGAAGTGGGCATTTTCCTATGTTGAATAGGCAAAAGAGTGGGTTTGTTAAGTATTAGGTAGACAGCAATTACCTGGCATTGCTGCTAATTCCAGAAGGATTTCATATCCTACCATGTTTAAGGAAAAGTGCACTTGAGGAGGCCTCTAAATCAGGACTGTCTGGAGGGGTGCTTGTTCTTCAGGTCTGGGCTCTTTGCCTTTACACGTGGGGAAAGAAGATGCTGACATCCAACTGATGTACTGAGGTCAAAATGAAAGACAACCTGGAACAATACAGGAAAAAAATCCTTGCTAGCTAGTTCTGAACTGAGAAGTTGCACAGTTAAATCATGCCTGTAGATCTTGATGCAGTTCTGCAGCATTTAGGCTTTACCAGTAGGGCAGGAAGAGACTAACTGAAAGGCACCAGAGCTTTCAGATGGGGGGAAGATATCCTGTAGAGGTCAGGTCGTTCTTTACTGTAAGCCAGTGTGGGTGTTTCTAGTTAACTGGCTGTTGTTGTGGTCTCTGTACGTTCTGAATATAAACTGTGTAGATGCTAAAGGCATCTTACGTTAGCAATCACGTGGCAAGGATGGGAATAGATCCCTGGTTGATGGGGATTTTTGTTATTTGTGGTCTGGTTTTTTTGTGTTTAATGATGTTGCCCTTTGCTATTCAAGTCCAAACCATGCTCAACGTGAGAATTTATCAGCCAGCTTTGCTGTGCTCCAGAATTCCTGGCATTGTAGACTGTTCTTTCCTTTTTGCATGGATCATGTAAGATCATTCAAGATGCCTCAGCTGGCCTGAGAAGTGAGCTTCGAACATTGTACCTGGTCTCTTTCCTTTTTGATTCAAGAGCATCTTTCACACATTTGATACTAAAGAAGATATCTTTGTACTGGAAGGGAATCATTGGTGCAGAACTAGTCTGTGGAAAAAAAAAATTCACTTTGGGTCTGAATTTTGACCTGTGGATTTACTGGGAAGTCACTTTCCAAGTAGCAGCTTTCTGCAGGATCACACTTGAAAATATCAAGTGTTCTGTTTCTCTGTAGTGGTGATTTTAACCTACATTTTAATACCTTAATATGGCTTAATACAGACTGGAAGATTAGGTTTGTGAAGATACTTATTTACAGTTTGTTTACTTCTAATAATTTAGCAGTGTAGTAACAACTGTATGTAACCTACTTTACAGCAGAACACTTACGTGTTTATGGAAAAGCAGTGATTTGTGTTCCAGAGATGTCAGGGCAATGGGCGGTGCCAAGACATCTGCAGATAAGTGTATCCCTTTCCAGCTTTCAGGCCTGTTTCTGCATTTTCCTTCCATAAACAAATTAGTAACCATAACAGACCCCATTGTTGTGTGGTACAAAAGCCCTGAAAATTGTGCTGCTAAAATGTAGTGCAAAAGCTCTGGAGAGAAACCATGTTCAGAGAACAGGTTGTGCAGCAGTAATCTATTTATCCTTCTGCGTTGTGATGCAACAAGATCAGATCAAGTGGTTGGGTATGGGATTGAGTCTAAGGGGTTTTTGCCCCTTGCTCATGTCCCACAAAGAAGAACTCTTTTCTCAAGGCTTTTATTCACTTTTGTTTCTCGAAGACAATGTCTGAAGTGTATCTCTGCTATGTCTCATGGAACACGTGGATCAAATTTGATATTCGGGGAAATTTTAGTCTTATTAATGTAACAAGAAATTCTCTGAAAGCCTGTTCTCCATCCAAATCCTTTTCCCTGCAAAAACAAGAATCTGAAATAAAAGCAGGTGAGTCAAATTAGCCTCGACCTCAATGTTATAATGTTGGACTGTGAATATTTTTGTTTTGAAAAGCATTCTCTCTTGTTCACTCCTCTTGTATACCTCATTGTATTATTTAAAGTAAGAATGACATAAATAGAAGAAAAACTTTGGGAGGAAAAATAAGATACATATCTTTCAGAAATTTGAGACAGGCAAATGGAGATAAAAATATAAAATATAAACAAGTGAAAACCTTGGGCTAAATAAAAAAAACCCAGTGCATGGCTGAATAAGTTTCTCTTGAAGTCAGGACATCAAAAACTTTTCTGAACACCTAGGAGAAAAGCTTTCTCCCTTGCAGGTGTTTGAATTGGCATCCAGTGAGCAGAGGTTGCTTGGCTGTTCTTGGGGCTGCCTTGCCTGGAACTGGCGCTGCAGTTCTTCCGGCATGTTAGGGAGGCGTACGCTGGCGTAGCTGCTGAAAGGAGAAGAGAAAACCTCTTCTGATTTGTCTTTCAGTGCCTTTTTCCATCCAGCATCCTCACTGCCCTCCCTGTGAGCTGCATTGCGAGGCTGGTACAGATTAGTTAACCCTGTAAAATGAAGTGCAGTTATTTAACAAAGATGATTTCACTGACTCAGGTTCATCAGGAAGGTCTGATGTACAACAGGAAAGAGACTGGGGCAAAAGCCGAGAATGGGGCTGCAGTGTTTTCTTCAAGTCCTGCCTGATTCTGGCCTATGGTGTGTCTAGAACCCCAGTTTGAGATGGTCCAGAGCACTGAGAGTTGTGCTCAAGCCAACCCCTGGATTGATCAGCTGTGTATCTGTGTTATATCTGGTGGGTTTGCTGGTGCTCTGAACTACTTTAATGCATCAAGGAGAAGCCCTCATTATTGAAGTCCTCATTATCAAATATACATTTATTTGCACCAGCTGTCTTTGTCTTGCTTTGTGGAGTTCAGAATACGGACTGTGATACTCAGAATGTGCAGCGCATACATAGTATGTGTGTACGTAGTACACATACACTTAAGTGGAGTTTACTCCATGTGAATGTGGCAATTATAGGTGCTTTTGGAATAGTTTTACCTTTCAGTGAAAATTAACTGCATGTGCTGCAGGAACTCTCCCTTTAAATATAATTTCTTAGTCAAAATTCCATTAGACTTATGTGAAATTTCTTAGGCTGGCTATGAATAAAACTAAGAACCTCAGGATGTAGCCTGATGAAGATTTTCATATCCTTTCTTAGGCAGGAAAACATGGCAGGTATAAAATATATTAATCTGTGCCAGTTCTTTGGCATGGGGCCACAGAGGGCTGTCAGCATAAGTAGGAGCAAATTAACGTGGCAGTTCTCACGCTGGAGTCATACTGTGTTAATACAAGGCTTCAAATGAGATAATACGAAACCTGAATTGAGAGTGTAATATTTAGGGCTCTGCAGTCAGAGCCGTTCATCACGATGATTACAGCCATGCCTGGGATTCTTGGCCAGTCAGGTTACCTTGTTTTACATGCCTGATTTCCAATGAAAGACACAGCGGCTGTGCAATAGTTAGGGCAGGCAGACTGGCACAAAATAGACCTGCAGCTTGTATATGATGACCAGCTGAAGAGAAAGAAGCCTCTCGAGGAACTTGAAAAAATCAAGGGCACAGACCCAGGTGGGACTAAAGGTGTAAAGCAACAGTGAGGACCTGTTTGCGTGTCACACTCAGTCTCCTTGTGTTATCAAACTGACAGCAGGTCCTTTTATTGTCATTTTTTATTTTTATTATTCCTTTTATTTCCTATTTTTTTAGCTCCTGCAGCTGTCTCTGAGTTTAAAACTGTATGCCCTATCCAACTGGCATATGTTGGTGGGTTTTGTTTCTCTGATTTGACAGGGTGTGCACATCATTTGGTGTCTTGATTGAGGCAGCAATGTCATGACAGCGTTAATTTAGTAACATCATAACCCTTGTGTTGTGAAGCTTGGTAAGACCCTGAGAGGTACAATTGCCCTGTTAAAGCAGCTCCTTTACATAAGTAGGAAAACATCTCCCCTTTGGAAACCTTACGGACAGAGCCCCAAATTAGTTGACAAAATTTGCTGGACCTTGAGTTTAAGCTAAGCCCCATCAGGTTATTGTGCCTGGCTGTATCTGGATAGAGACATACACCTAACTTACAAGTGGATTAATAAATTCTTTTAAACCAAGACGTGGTAGATATGAATAATGCTGACTGCTGACACCCACAGATGTTTGCAGAGGCACTCTCTGAACATTGCTCTACTTTCAGTCTGTTTTCCTGCCATGGTTTATTTCTAGTTTTGCTTCTTTATTTTTAAGCTTTCCAGGCTGTTTTTAGAATGTTAGTTGTTGCATGCTCACTACTTCAAGCTTTGCCTGTTCACTTAAGCCAAGAAAGGTATTATAAAGTATAGCTAAGGAGACTAGATGGTAGCGACAAGTAGTGTGTGCACAGGGGAGAACTAACTGAAACAAAAGTGCCAGATTTTGCTTCAAATTCCTCTGCTAATTGTGTGTAAAGTTAACTATCTAATTAAAAAAATTCTAATTTTTTCCAGTACTGTTGGAAAATGATGATACTCCAGAGGTTGATGTCCAGAATAGAGATTCATGGCTTTGACTGCTTGTTCCCAAGCCTAGTGCCGACTTACTCTTTGGCAGTTGACAAGTCATATAGTGCTCTGTGCTGTCACTCCAAGGTCATAATTTAGTTTGACAGAACTGTGCCTTTGCCGCTCCATTTCTTTGTAGGCTTCAATGCCCAGAATAACATATTGCACGTGGACGTATGTTTCTCAAAGTGTTTGGGTACCATTTTGTAGTAATTTTTCAATAAAAATGTACTCAGGGAAGCTGTATGTTGGGTAGGTACATTAACAGCATTTGTAACAATCTACTTGCAACTTAATTCATTTCAGAGGCATTGCAAAGTTCTTGTTTATTTTTTTATGTCATTTAAACTATATAGACTTTGCTTAGACTTTAAAAGATTGTTAATGAGTTTTGCCATCGTTTGCATGATTGCTGAAAGGTGCCTCGGTTCTGTATTGACATTACCTTACAGTGATCTGCCAGTGGAATATGTAAACATAATTTAGTGCTTGTCAGGGTTTCTAGTAGGCATAAAGGCTTCAGTGACTAAAAGTGCTGGGAGCAGCTTTCTCCAGATCTACTGTGACTTATTTACTTAAGACCCACTTCTGAAAAGCAAGCCACAAGAAAAGAAAACCCTCTGAACTTTAGAATGATGGCTTTAAATTGTGTTTGTCACTTTATTTCTTTCAAAATGGTACTGACTTTTAGTCTATATTTACATTGTCTTAATTATGACTGTCAAATACAGGTGTTAGAGCTGAATTGCTGGGTGTCTCATGACACCCTGAGCATGTACAGCCTTAGCGTGCTCTTCAGTGCTGAGGGTGCAATGGAAATTTTAGGATTTTGATGATGTCAGATTGTCTGTTTTATCTTTTGCCGTGTCTGGTTTTGGACAGAGGTGCTCTGCAATAACCAAACGTAGGAGGAGCTGATGTGCCAGGAGTGTATGGCTACCTACCAGTGGTCCTGCATAAGCAACAGCTAGTAACTAGTGCCTGAGCTGAGGCGAGCACTGTAACAAGAGTGGTCATGATGTCAACTTCCATGCCTTTCTTCTTGTACCCCTGCAGAAAGTGTGGGACACAGGGAGAAATGGCCAGCCTCTTCTCAGTGGTCTGTAGGGACAGGACAAGTGGCAGTGGCCTCAAGTTGGAGCACAGGAACTTCTGCACCAATCTGGGGAAGAACTTTTTCACAGCAATGGTGATGGAGCCCTCTCTGGAGATATTCAAGTCCCGTCTGGATGTCGACGTGTGCAACCTGTCCTAAGGACCCTACTTTGGCAGGGGGGTTGGACCTGATGATCTTTTGAGGTCCCTTCCAACCTATGTGTTTGTCTGGAGTCACAGCTACTTAGCCAGGATAAGTCTCCCAATCAAGAAGATGCTTTCAACTGGAGTTCTGATATCTGTAGGCTGTAATTTTTAACATCAACACCCCAACATTTCATGTGAGAAATAAACCACAGGCTACTGCTGTAAAGAAGTTAACATGCTTTTAAATGATCATATCTGACTTGCACTTTTCCTATCGGTGCAGTTGTTCACACTGCTGCAGAAGTGAAAGCACCGCTCACTGAAATGTGAGATATGTATCAAAGCTCATCTAATTATTGTAGACAGCTAAACCGCAATGTGAAGACGTTGGCCAATGTGAACAGTTGGCCTCTCATGTTTTGTTTCCTCCCTTGTGTAAAGCATCTTACAGAGCTGGCAGTTCTGCAGGGTCTGAACTTGATCTTAATGAGAAGAGAAGCAGTAACACTTTAAATGAGGGACTCATATCAGTCATGACAACAAAATGTGCAGATGTCCTTTATTAAGAGCAGAGTAATGAAATTGTTTTTCTTGTATCAAGTACAAGGGAAAAAACCTGCTGTAGTTTAATCCTTTTTAGTACTGTGTTATCATTAGCTAAAGTCAGTTATTTTGCTATACAGGCTATTTAGCAGATGGTTTATTGTGATATATTCCTCCCTAAAGAGTTCTTTGACGTGTTTGTGAAGTATAAAGGAGACTTTGTGGCATACCAGTCATTTATTACACCTGTATTAACCATCCAGGAGAAATATCTTGCAGTTTAGGATTTAAAAAGAATGGTGCTTGATGATAGAGAGGTCTGTTTCCTGAGTAGATGAGTGTAGGTCTACATTTCGTGAGGTGTAGTGCAAAGAAACGGGATGTGATGAAACAGTGCAGTTAATCTCATTTCTCATCAATGATGGGAAGGCTTCCTTAGCAGAAGCTGCGGCACTGTTGAGGTTTTCTGTGGAGAACTGGCTGTCGCACTGCTCAGGAGGAGCAAGGGCCAGGTTCAGGTAGCTGAATGCTCAGAAACTCAGGCCTTCTGAAGAATTGGTAGGCAGCTGATGGTCTTGTAAGCACAGTATCTGCATGAATACAAATACAGAGGTCCAGCAAGGGGACCTCGGGAGTATGCAGCAGGGTTGGTTTTTTTTCAGTATACATTATGAACATAACTGTATTTTGCAGTCTCTTTGGTAGTCATCTATTTGGTTAAAGATCAGCTTCATTTGAGAGTGCTGGATTGGCAATTGATTTTGAGTTTTGACAACAGCACACAAACTTTTTTCTCTCCCCTTGGTGTGCTGTTCAACTGCCCGTCCACAGGGCGCAGGAGCCCTTAGAGCACTTAGAATTGCTGTGGCATTTTTGAGGCAGAACACAGACCTTTCCTTCTGCCTTGCCAATAGATTTTTTTTTTGTGGTGAGCACTGGATAGTCTATAAGTTCAAGTTGGTTTGAAGAATAGAGCTGCCTCAAGAGGCAGACTAAATCTTGATCTACTAAAATATGTTTGAGGTCAGCAGAACATTATGAATTTGGGCTGAATTGGTAAATGATTTTGGGAAGCGACAGTTTGAGTTAATGGAGATGCTCATATGTGCAAGTATTTACTGTACAAACCATTATACGTGTTAGAATGGCTGTCCTCGTCTTAGAAAAAATACAGTTTGAGTTTCATAAACATGCCTTTTTCTTTTACACATGTGTGTGCTGGGAAAGAGAGACCACCACTGTTCGCACCTTCTCTAGACTTAAACCATCTGGATGATTTGCAACACAGGAATTTAAATTCCATGCTTCTCCCTGTTTTGGGATTTGTGTGGTGGCACCATGAAGTTCTGATTGGGAAGGGTATAAATATTTCAGGATTTTAGATTGAATTCTTTCTGAGAATAAATTCAGATTTGCTGTTAAAGAGAAAATAGTCTGAACTGCTGTGGAAACATGTCTTGCAAACTGACTCCAGAGTGTTACAGGGCACTGAGGAACTTAGTGGGCAAGTTAGGAAGAAACAGTTAAAAATCTATCAAGGATTTTCCTGGCTTTCATCAGAATTTTGCCGAAGTGATGTTGCTTCCATGGGCTGTTCAGATTTAGCGAAGCTGGAAGCAAATAAATAGTTTTCCCAGGAAATGTGAGAATTCATTTTTTTTAAAGGAGAGGCCGTTCCTTTCCTTTGGCTGCCTGGCTCTTGGTGTGTGTGGAATAGCTCATCATCATTCCTCTCAGTAGCTGTGTTGCTAGCACTCGGGGAATTGCTTGTTATGCACAGGATGTTCATCTTACTGCTGCCTCTTCCCTTTCTCTGCTTTGTCTTTTGTGCCTTTTCATAATCTTACGGCCGGAGCTCTCGAGGCAGACACGTTCTCGCTTGTTTACACCTTGCAGGCTGGAGTACCTGCTGCCAGTTGGGCTGTCTGCAGCCTGCCCTACAGAAACAAAACCACACGTATTACCAGCTTCAACTAGTTTTTTTATTCGTGTTTAAGCAGAACCTGATTACAGATTGCCTTCCTTAGGCTGGGTGGTGGCCTCTTTCCTTTTGTGCTTGTTCTCTGTGAGAAAGGCTTCAGTAATATCTAACTTTAAGGTGTCAGGTAGCCACTTTGCAGTGTAATATCAAGGCAAACTGCAAAGGCTCTGTGTGCATCGAAGCTGCATTGTTACTCTGAAATACTGTATCTTTGAACTGGCAAATAGGAAGCAATCTTTCCAGCCAGATTATTTAATAAGTCCTGGTTTAGATAATGTGAATGTATGTTTTAGCATTTGTTGTGGCACTGAAATTTATATGCAGTTCTAGCTGTGGGAGCCAATGGTTCTGGAAAGTTATTATCATCATGCTTCATAATAACTATCACTAATGCTGCATACCGAAATACAGTCCTAAGAGATGCCGGCCTTGCATGTGGGAAAGCAGCAATTGCGTTTCAGGAACGATTTCTGTGTTTGAGAGAGCTACAGACTGGGGGGTGCTTCTGGTAATGTGTTTAAGGAGTCACAGAACCATATTGTTCCTCGGCTCAAAATGGTGGCTGTAGTAAAGACTTCCCTGCCATCTGGAGATTTGGCACAATAGAATCATAGAATCACTTAGGTTGGAAGAGACCTTAAAGGTTATTGGGTCCAACCGCAGCCTAACTCTGCCTAGTCTACCTCTAGACCATTTAAATACCTCCAGGGATGGTGACTCTACCACCCCCCTGGGCAGCCTGTTCCAATGCCTGACAACCCTTTCAGTAAAGAAATTCTCCCTGGTATCTGACCTAAATCTCCCCTGGGGCAATTTGAAACCATTTCTTCTCATCCTATTGCTTGTCACCTGAGAGAAGAGATGGACCCCCACCTCTCTATACCCTCCTTGCAGGTAGTTGTAGAGAGTGATATGGTCTCCTCTCAGCCTCCTTTTCTCAAGACTGAAAAGACCCAGCTCCCCCAGCTGTTTCTCACAGGACTTGTGCTCCAGACCCTTCACCAGCTTTGTTGCCTTTCTCTGGACACGTTCCAGCATCTCAACATCCTTCTTGTAGTGAGGGGCCCAAAACTGGACACAGCACTCCAGGTGTGGCCTCACCAGTGCTGAGTACAGGGGAAGGATCCCTTCCCAACTCCTGCTGGTCACACCATTCCTGACACATCGGACTTGCCCTGGGAGGTAACTTGTGGGTTTGTAGGGAGGCTGTTAACCCGATTGCAGCAAAGGTAAAGGAGAGTATTTGGAACTTATCTTGTTGCTTTGCTATCCTCTCTACTAGAAAGACTCTATGAAAACAGGATTTCTGAGTCTTCTCACAGTATGTGATTATGTGTGTGCATTGTGCCTATGTCCATAGCATGTCAGGATAATAACATTTTCTGTGCTTTTGTGGTGAAAATCTCATCTCTATTTAACAAACTCCCCCTGCTGATTCCTGTTGGTCCTGAAATCAGATAGCAAGTTGGATGAAAAGCTGAATATTGTTGCTGGAAAAGAAAGGGTTGCAAAGGAAGAAGAAAATTCCCAGTATTGTAAAAACTGAGTTGCCTTGTGTTTGGTTATGTGTAGCAGGCAGTTGACTGCTATTGGAAAGGATTCACATAATAAATCACTCTGCTGATTGCCTTCCTGATTTTCTGATGTTTCATCACAAAAGGGGATAAGTAATTACAGTAATGAAGGGAATGGTCAGCCTCAGAATAACTTTTGTTTGCTTCTGTGATAATGATTCAATCAACATAAGTTGTATGGATTTGTGCTTGTAAAGTATTTCATTTGCACACTTTTTACCTGACCGTGAGGCTTCAACTATTCACTGTTAGAGTATTCTATTTTTTTCCTGTTTTGGATGGAGAGGGAAGGAATAACGCCTTATTAAAGGAACATATCTTGCTGCTTGAGAAAACCACCCCTCCAAAGACACAGCCCAAGTTGAGCTGTAGTTCTACTTCCAATATCTGAAGCTTCGGGGACAGAAAAAAGCCTGAGCCTTAATCTTGAGTGCTGTACCCATCCCAGTGGGGAACCTTAGTTTGTCCAGCCTCAGAACCAACATGGTATAGTTCAGTGCCTCTGAAGGTCAGTGTCTCGGTCTCAAGAAGCATACCTCCATTGTATGAAAGCAAAGAGCTCAAAGCAAGTTGATGGGTGAAGTTGCTCCTGCATGAATATTCACTGCTTGTTCTGGACATTGTCCTTTGGCCATTACTTGGCTCATTACTTTTTGCTCTTTCACCAGTGGTTGTTGGCCCTTACTTTGAATTTCTGTACAAGTGTGCTCTCTCATTCTGAGTCTAACTGGTGTTGTGTTATGAAGTCCCATCTCAGTGTTTACTTGCCTACGTCTGCCAAACACTTGTGTTTTTCCTTGTTGGGAACAGTGTGGGTGGGATTTGCTAAAATGAATGAGTAGTTATGTGTTCCAGTTTACACATTAAAGAATAGCTTAAATAATGACACAATTTTATTTTGACAGAGGAACGCTGTTTCTGTAGATCTGCATTGACATTGCTCCATTTTGACTTTGTGCTGTCAGCATGGTACATTTATCCTGATGCTGTTGTATTTCATCTTGATGCCATATTCTTGATTTGACATTGCAATGCCACCTCCATAAATTTGTATTGACGTTCTTAACTCATTTTCTTGGTATTTTTCAAAGTGAATGAAAGCCTGACACAGTTAGAATTGGGAGCAATATAAAGGCAAAATTGTGGAGATGTATCATAGAGGAATGAAAAGGGCAGAGATGATGCTCAGTGGGGAGAAACCAGCTGTGCAAGATGCATGGATGGTGCTTACAGGCAGCAACGTGACATTCTGGTAAGGGGCTGTCTTAGAGAAATCAATGTGTTCTCCTGGCACGTTGTCAGCATAGACTTAACTTTTTCAGCTCCTTCGCGAAGATGCTAAATGAAATTTGGATAGGTGTGCCACAGAATGGGCTCTGTTCTCATACACTCTCACCACTCAGGATCATGTAATTGTCGTCTTTGCGCTGCATGATTGCTGTTACGGGAGCAATCACTTCCCCTTGATATCATTATTGACTCAGAGCTTCAAATCAATACCCAGATTTCAGCTTGTGATAGCTGAAGAGTCAGATGATACCATCCTGTCTTCTTTAGGGGTTCTTAGGCAGTCTTAATAGGCAGTAGCTATCTCCTGTTCAGATGAGACACAATGCAATGGCATATTTCATGTTTTGCATGTATGCAAGAGGTATTGTTGCAATTTTTATGGGAATATTTACTATAGGAAGTATCAACCCTTCAATATATCTTTCTTCTGCTGCTGCTCAGCATGTCCTGGCTACAGGATGATCATGATGACCGCAATGTGCGTCGCTCTGTTGGTGCATGCTCATCAGAAGGCTGCAGCAGACTGGTTTGAACATCTCATCTGTCCCATGTGCTTTGAGACTTGCTGTGCAGTTTAAGAAGTGCCTTTGGATCCTCAGCCCCAGTAGTGGTGTCTAACAGGAAGTATATATGTGGGTTTATCATCACAAGTGTTTGGGAAGACCAAGGTTAAGAAGAGAAGAATGTTTTTAACTCTGTGTATATTATTTGGCATGCTATCTGTGTTTCAACACACTATGTGTGTTTACTCTAAAAGTCATTCAAACTTTTCTGCAAAGTATAGAAATACTATATCCATGGTATGGAAATATTATTGTCCTTAAAACTGTTTAGCTAAAATCAATCTTTTTTTTCCTTAAAAAAGGAAAAGGATACTTTAGTAATTTAATGCCTAGCATTTTTATCAAATATGTTGCCGAGTTAATTTTTTTCTTCAAATTTGAGCATGCTTCATCAAAATTATGTGAAAATAGAGGCAAAGTTAATGACACCCTTGTATCTCCATTTTGCCATCATCATAAAATCCTGAATCCTACTCCAGATGATTAGTAAATACGGTGAAGTAATTTAGCTGAGAGAATTGACTAGCTACAGTGCATGAACTGTAATTGTGATATTAATGTCAAATAGAGTTAGTCATTTCCAGTTAGAGTTCTGCTCTTGAGCATGAAGTACTTTTCCCTCTGAAGCCCATAAGAGCTGTGTTCATGCAAATATCTGGAACATAGGTCTTGAGGTCCCAGCCACAAAACACATTTTGGCCTGTGAGCTGGGAAAAAAAGGTACTCGTGTGTTGCCCTTACTCTCTCCTCTCAAAGGTCTCCATAACACAGGTCGTGAAAGACATCTCTGTTGTTGCATGTCCAAGTCAAACTGGATATAAGAATCAACTTTTTTCACTATTAAGACAGCCAAGCCTTAGGTCGGGTTGTCTAGAGAAGCTGTTGGAAGTTTTCAATAGCAAACTAAATTAAGTCTTGAGTAATTAGAATGCAGATGTAGTAATGTCATAGGTCAAAAGCAGTATATCTTCCTGAGAGGTTTTTTTCCCCTTTTCATTTGTGTATGGCAAAAAAGTTCTGTTCCTCACACTGTGAGATCTCCGTACTCACAGTGGTCAGCAATTACACACTAGAGAAAATAATGTAGGAAGACTCTGAAGTGTCATTTTTGCTGTGTGGTTTCCTTGCACTAAGATGGCTCATTTGTGTTGGGAAACAACAAGAGTACATAGCACAGGAGGTACCAGTGAGAATGGACTCCTCTATTCCAGTCTTTCCTGATGTCCCTCTAGTATTCCCTGCTGGGAAGATGCAAGTACACCTTGACATCTAGATAATAATTTATACCGTGTGGAAAATAATAGCCTGACAGTAATGGCAATTATTTTTTCATTTGCAGACTTAAAATTGCTCATTTATTCTCCCTATTCCAATGTACTTACAACAACTCATAACAGTGGGTGTTTCTATTTGCCATTGTCTTGTCCCTTCTTTGAAGGAGGCTAGTTGTTCAACTGTGCAGCATTTTTGACTTGTCTCCTCATAATCCTTCTTTTGTTATTGTGCAATTCATTATGCCTGAATGAATATATTTTGAAAGTGAAATCCTTACAGCTGTTAAATGGCGTTTGAACCCAAAAAATTCTGATTCATCACCTCCATGTGGGGCTGTGACTTTTAAATTGGAAGGTAGTGCGCTACCAGCGGCTCAACCTCAAAAGATACCAGTTGTATTAAAGTCTCTGGATTTGGCTCTCAGTTGTGTTGAGTTCCAGTTTCAATTAGACTAAACTTGGAAGAAATGACTGGCCTGCTGCAAGGGTCTTTAGAACAAAAGAAAACAAGAAACGGCTTATTTTTCAGTGGGCAACTAAACGAATTGCACTTTGCGTTTCAAGTGCTCACGGATAAGCTGGGTTGCAGCCAGGCTGGGCTTATTCTGCTGCACACAGTACTTAGTGGAAGAGGAATATTTAAAATTATCCCTCAAACTCCTGGATGACTGTAAGTCAGGTTCCCTGTAGAGGAGTTTTTGTAATCATTGTTCAGTGCAGAACCGCAGGAGAGCTCCGAACAGAAGATACTCGTGTGGAAAAAAGCTGATACTGCCAGATCTATGGGGAAGCATATGGGTACTGCTGCTGGCAATCTGCCAAGGATGTCCATAGATGCCTCTAAATATTTATTTTCTTGCTATAGGGTTGCTATTGAAAATCTCCAAATGTAGCCCAGCTGTTGCACTGAATTTGCATATCTGATCCACTGCTGGTCCCAAAGAGCACTGCTTGTACAGGTCACAGCGCTTTAAACTTCCTGGAATTTCCATTTATATAGTAGTGTGTATTTAAAAGTGATTTTTTTTTTTTCCCTCTACTGCTTACCATAAGATTGCATCTGAAATTGCCTAGCTTTATGCTGTGCTTAAACCAAAAGACATCTGTAGTAACCGTTTGGTAATGATTATAAAACTTCGTAAAGCTGCTTGGAATATATGAAGAAGAAAAATGGGAATTTTTAAAAAAATGGGTGAAGGGGGTAAGGAGAAAAAAGTATAAAATAAATTATTTAGACATTTATTAAAATATAGACATGTGTTTTTTATACATTGTGTGACCATGAGCAATGTTGGACTGTTTTGTTGAGAACAACTGGTGATGTAGGCTCTAATTCTGTAATTACAGTTATGAGAAGGCTCCTTCCTTTTGAAGCCATTAGGACCTCACATTGGTGCAATGCTTGTCTTTACAGATTGGTTTGCCAGTAGCTGAGTCTCAGGACTGTATTACAGCATCAATTTTGAGCAGAACTGTCCATTAATCAATGATAAAATCTGCTTTAAAAAATCCCTGGCACAGTCTAGCTGTTTCCCAAAATGTTAGTAATTTACTGTTAAATGGAGCATCAGTATTTTATCAAAACAATTCCCAAATCATCAGAAAGAAAGCCAGAAGGTTTGGGGTTTTTTTATAAAGTATCTGGTAGCTTTCAGCTAGGATAATTGTAGTATGTCATTTGATTTATTAATATTGTAGCTTCCCTCTGGTTTCACTGTGTTTATTTAGAGCTCTAGTAGGTGTTTGGGCAGGGGAAGGAAAGGCTTGGCTATCCCAGTTTAGTAGGAGATGGAAAGAATTTGATCTGAACGTGCTTGACTACTTAATAACTGAAATATTACGGAATCATCCCTTTTTTGTAGTGATCCATTACAGTTTTCCCCTTCTACAGTGTAAATGTGAAGGGAATTCCTTTGCCACCTATGAAAAGGTAAACTGAGTTTGTAATGATGTTCAAGGTAAGCCGTGTAAGTACCGTCCTTACATGCATAAGGAAAAGCTTTTGCATGTAACGCAGTGCATGTTCACCTTTACTCTGTTACTACTATCAGTAGCACTTTGTGTAGTAGTCTGTACTAATTGGCAAAGCAACAGTGCGGTCTTATGCATAAATGGTTTTGTTTTTGTCAGCACGATTCATGATTTTTCAGCAAAGCAATTCTGAGTTGGACTTTCACTTGATTAGTATAGTGTAGTCTTTCTGGTCACCACTGCTACAGCTCTTTGCACATCTCTGCCAACTGCTTAACTGCACTAGGGAGGTATTCTGGATGTGTTAAACAGGAGTAACTACTGCTGGTTCCTCCAATGGGCTTTAAAGAGAGAGGAGGAGAGAGGTAGTGCTCAAATGACCTATTCTCATGTGTTCTTGGAGGCAGCTGCCTTACGTAGTGAGTTTGATAGCAGTCTCAGAGGAAAGTCCTCCTGGTGAACCGAAGGCAGGCAGCACTTAACTGATTTTAAAGTACTGCTGCCATAATAAAAAGAGAGAAACAGAATGTGTTTTTAAGTGAGGAGTCTGCAGATAATAGAGAAAAACAGGATGCTGGGGAGAAAACAGACTTGACTTGAAGTAAATGAAACCCTTTTCAAGTTGGAAACAAATACTGAAGAGCTGCTGAGCTCAGCCTGTGCGTTAGAGCAACACCTCCTAATCCTCTCACCTTCTAATTACCATGTAGAAAATGTGCCTTTCTCTTCCTGCTGTTTAACAGAGGTTGAACAGCAGGATGTTGTACCGAGGGCTCACATTCTGGTTGACTTTATTGACTTGATGGAGTGTTCTATATTACACTTACTATAGAATTATGTAGCGCACTAAATGTTGTGAAACAAATTACAGTGGTCACAATAAATGAGCAAATAAATGAGCCAGATTAACTAGCACGAGCTGGTTGTTTTCTACTGCTCTAGCCATGCAAAACATCTGTAAATACAGTGTAAACAGCCACAAAGACCTCAATTATTCTCCTACGTGTTCATGCAGATTATCATGATCTTACTCTATAGCTAAGTGATTTAAACAATCCTGAGAACGACTGATGAGGTTCATTTACGCCAGTGTAAATCTACAGCTTTGGGTTTTTTGATTAAAGTTTTATGTATCAAGCTGTTCATCACTCCTCTTAAACGCCGCTGTTTGGGTAGCTCATAATGGAGATAATCTCTGTGTATTTAGTGAAATGGGAGAAGGGTTTTTTTCCAGATATTTGTACTTGCAGGATATAAAACCTATGTATCAGCTTAAGCAAAGCTTCCAAGATGCTAATTTAATATATTTCTGAAAACATAATGGAAAGAGAACTTGCCTACTACCAAGGAAGTAAAGTGAGATAGAAATGTTGTGTCATTCAATACCGCTGTGAATTAAGATTCATTTAGAATCAGTAATAAAAGTTTTCACTGAATTGCTCTGGAACAGCTATTGCTAACTGTAAAGGTTTCAGTTTGTAATTAGAAGAAATCTTTTTTTTTTTGAGAACTTGTTTGTTCTTAAACTTTATTGCATGTCCCACAGGTGGGAGTGAATAGCAGTAGTGCACTAACTCATTGTTTCCATGCTGAACAGCACTTGGCATCATAAACAGGATTATTGGCTTTAATGGGGTTATTGTTTAAGGAAGTTTGTTGGTAACTTGGAAAGTATACAGTCTGGTTCAATGTCTTTTAAGGGTTTCGACTAAAAGCCACACAGGACATTCAAGAGAAGGCTTGAAGGATTTTTGGCTCTGGACTTTCTCTTTTGCACTGCTACATTCCCAAATTCTCATTAGAAGTGCATAGAATGCATGGACTGGAAACTACTCGTAAAGGCTTGTTATTTGCAGAACGGTGGCTCTCATAGTAAAGTCTAGTTGGGAGTCAGGGAGAGGTAACAGGTTTTGAGCACAGGAAGGTAAATGATTGAATCACAGGATGAGTTAAGAGAAGAAGAACTGGATATTGCCTCGTGTAAACTGCATAGATTTCCTGATATTTAGCAAATCTACCCCAACCAACAGACATGAGTTCTTGTGTATTCTTAGACACATATGTGGTGGTTTAGCCCTGGCTGGAGGCCAGGTGCCCACCAAAACCAGTCTTTTACTCCCCTTTCCAGGTGGACAGGGGAGAAAAGATATATTAAGAGGCTTAGGAGTCAAGATAAGGACAAGGAGAGATCATTTTATCAGCGACGATATGGGCGAAACAGACTCAACACAGTGCAGGAAAGAACTATTCTAATTTATTACACTACACTAGAAAGAACAGTGAAGAACCGGAGTCAGGAGTGCAATCAAATCTTAAAACAAATGCAACCAGATCTTAAAAACACGTTCCCCCCACCACTCCCTTCTTAGCAGACTTTAATCAGAATCATTGCTCCCTTCTTCCCCCCCGCTTGCAGTACAGGGGGGGGCAGGGACTGGGGAACGATGGGGTTCTCAGTAGCACCTTCCCCCCACCCCTCCATTCTAAGCAGAATTCCCTTTAGCCATGATTTTACTCCCTTCTTCCCCCCCTGCTCGCAGTACAGGGGGGGGCAGGGACTAGGAAATAATAATGGGGTTCTCGGTTACTTCATGAGCTGTTTTCCTTTCCCAGATCTTAAAACACCTCTACCTCCCCACCCCGCTCCCTCCTTAGCAGACTTCAATCTAGTCATGATTTCACTCCCTTCCTCCCCCCGATCACAGCACAGGGGGGCAGGGACTGGGAGACGGGGGCTTCGGTCAGTTCCTTGCAAGTTGGTTTCCTTCTCGGCCGGGGGGGGGAAATCCATTTCCACACACCCTCCCCCTGCTGCACCGTGGGGTCCCACGCACTAGAGACAGTCCTCCACGAACTTTCTCCGTGTGTCTCATCAGCTGCTCCGCCTGGATCCCTGCTGTGGCGGGCAGCAATAAATCACAATGTCTCTCAGTCCCAGTCCTCACACGGGGCACACCAGCCTCCCCCAGCAAACCTGTACCAGTGCAATTCTCTCTCTCTCGCTCGCTCATCTCTGTAGGTTCCAAGTGCTGGCAGGGGCTTGCTTCAGCGTAAGGGTCACAGCGTCTTCTCTATGTCTCCACCTGCTCCATCCAGCGTGGAGCCCCTCCACGGGCTACAGGTGGGGTCTCGGCCTTTACAATGGGGTTTCTCCACGGGCTGCAGGGGCATCTTTCTCTCTGGCACCTGGGGTGCCCACTCCCCCTCCCGGCCTTGGTGTCTGTACAGCTCGTTACATCTTCTCACTCCCTTCTCCGGTGGCAAAATGCAGCTGCTTCCGGGTTGTTTTCTCCTATATGTGATTCTCAGAGGCGCTGTGACTATCTCTTACTGGCCTGGCCCCGGTCAACAATGATTCTGGCCTTGGATTGTTTACATTTGGGAGCTCCAGAGAATTCCTGCAGCTCCTCACAGCAGCCATTTTGTGCACCCCTGTTCTTTTCCAGCACCCAACCTCGCAAAACCACAACAACATAAAATTCTCCTTTAATGAATCACATGGATCATCTCATCTTGTCTCTCGTAGTTGGACAAAGTCACAGGCATGCTGACTTTTGGCTATTCTTGGGCTCTTCCCTTTTCTGATGCCAATGTCAGTCCCCAGAGGCCATCTGGGATGTCTTCTGAGAGCCCACACAGCGTTTGGCGAGTCCTTAATCCCTCCTCTTCATTTACCTGGCAACTTAGCCCTCTGCTCCAACCTGCCTTGTTTGACTTGGTAATTTAGATTTCTTACATGCTCCAAATTCTCTCTCGGTTTCACCTGTTTGCACTAATAGCCTTTTTATCTTCCTATTTTTTTTAAATAATTATTTCTCTCCCTAATTTATAATGAGTAGAGTACCCTTCAGTGACCTGCTCATCTTTTTTCATTTCAGAGCATTTCTTGGTTCCTTCTTCCTCACTTTGCTTAATACAATTAATAATTTTGCGGTCACTAGTGTTAACTCTACTTTGTTCTGCTTTCCTGTTACTGTGTAATCCTCCTCAGCTAGAATCCAGGCTTGTACCATACATCAGCTTTTCAGTGCTGCTGTTCCAGTGCCACAATGATTTTCTCATGTATAGGTAAGTGCATGTTCTTAACATATGGGCTCCCTAATCCTTTCATTTAAATGTTGTTATTGTTCCTTCACAGTCGAGTACTTCATTTCTAGTTAATGTGTTTCCATTGGACTGCCAACCCCAGCTGAGGCATAGTGTCTCCCTCTGCATCTATTGCCTTCTACAGCTCACTGAAGGAGATTTCTCTCCCATCTGTTCTCTGCTACTACTTCTCTTCAGGGCTTATCCACTTGCTGCTCAGGCCTATGTACTCATCCTATAGATCTAATTCTTTACCTTTTGTCCTAATTTGTGCATTGTCGTGTTGCGTGTCCCCCATATCTTCTGAAAAGTGTCGTGTTCCTCAAATTTACTCTGAAGTACACTCTAGTTTCCATCTGTTTTTAACAATAGAAACTGTTTCCACAAGCCTAACACTTTCTTGTGGATCTCACTGCTCCTCTTAGTAATGCTGCTCACTCACCCTTCTGTCATAATTTCTACTCCATTATTGAACAATTGTCTCTGCATTCACCACTGCAGCTTCTTTCATTGTCTCTTTTGTAGATATTTCCCTTGTTCCTTCCTTTAGTTTGTAGGAATGGTGTGTTGCTTTTGACTATCTCCTCTCTGTGACTCCTCACTTCATGACCTCCTCTTCTCGGACTGTGGTCAGGTACAATTTTTATGCAGATGATTTGCAAATCGGTTTGTCAGCCCGGGGTTTGTTTGCCTCTGTTCAGGCATGCGCTTCATCTAGCATATTTAGCATTTCTGGCTTGACAGCCTGCTTATAACAAAGAGCAGAGCTCAGTATCTTCCCCCTACAAAACACTCTTGTGTCCCTTGCTTTTTATCCCACCCTCATCATATTATCTACATCCATAGTCAGTTGATGTTTCTTATCTAGACACATTCAGTTATGAATTCTTCTGCTCTAGTTTTAACGTCACTATTATCTCTTCCATCATATAGACTGTCTGTCCCTGATGTCACATTTTTCCTCTTCAGGCTTCCATTGGGATTCTTTCTAGCTCTTAATGTTTTCCTCCCTCTTCTTCAGCTGTATTTTCAAAAGTTACGCTTTTATTACTTTAATTGCCTTCCTTACTGTCAGTGTTTGTAGTCTAGTACATTCTAACCAATCATGCTGGGATCATCTTTATCTGAGACCGTTCAGCTCACTGGAGTGGAATTTCTGCATTTATACCAAGATACTATTGAATGGTTCCATGCTCTTTTCGTCAGTAAAGCTGTTGAGACAGCCCTTACATGGCTAGGAGTCTGCCTTAATTTTCTTGAATTCTTTAGAATATTTTCTGAACTATTCTGTTCTCTGCATTTCTTTCTTTGTGCTTTCATGCTTTCTCATATAGCCCTCTCCCTTCAAATCTAATTTCTTGTGTCTGAGACTTTTTTGGATATCCTTGCATAAAATCTCTCTTTTGGTTTGCCATCTGTGCATCATTTATAGAATCTTTTTAATAAGGCCAGGAACTTGGGTTTTACTCTGTCCTATTGTGAGGTTTTTACATGATTAAGACACTGTAGATAGTTGTTATCAGTAATACTTCACAGATTTGTTTTTCCTCCACAAATATGCTTTAAAGGGTTTAGGCATAATTAAGATGAAAATTATAATATATTATGCAAAATATACTTACTGAAGTTAAATTGCATAGAGGTCTGTCAATGGAAAGCAATTGCAAATCTCTGCACATCCTCTGTCAGCGGTACCATTGCTTCGGTAAACTGGTAAGACCACTTCAGAAGAAAACCAGTAGACACCTGTAGTCAATAATGTATATGATTTATGGGATCACAGTCAAGAAACGTGATTACTTTAGATTCTTTGTTATGTCCTTATTTTTACCTGTGTTCACTGTGGAAGAAGTTTGAGAAGTTCCCTCATGGGAATCCTTCCTTGTGGGGGGTTTAGCAGAATGTGTCTCAAGTCTAAATGTCTCCTACGAGATGATGGGATTATGTAGTGTGAAATAAATGGATGAAGGGAATAGTAACGAGTCACCAAGATTGGATCCTATTGATTCAAGGACTGGAGCCAAAACAGCTTAATTACTAATCATGATGCATAATGTCTTCCTTAAAACTGGAGAACTTAAAGTAGCAAGTATGAGATCTGAGCTGACCATTGCTGCTCAGGGTAGTGTTTTGAGGTTGTGATAGCTGGCTGTATGAGAACGTTAGCTTGGTGTTTAGTAGTCGTTAATGTTAAATATTTATTAAGAATTCTTAAGAAAGGATCAGAGAATAAAGCAGGGGATAGGGCTGAATAAATATAGAGTTTGCCCTCAATTGAGACTAGTGTGTATAACTCTGGTCCCTGCACCTCAATAAAATATTAGCTGTCCAAAGAAGAGCAACTGTACTGCTCAAATGCTGCTTTATAAGGAACTACTGAGTAAGCCAGGTTCCTCAGCCTGGAACAAAGGTGACGGCAGAGCTATGAATTGCTAGGCAAGAGTGAAAACAGGCTGGTGGCTTTTTTCTTGCTGGTTTTCTTTGGTTTGGGGGTTTTTTCCTGTCTTTTCTAACAGAAAAAACTCAAAGGTACAAAATTAAACCGACCCAAGGCTTGTTGAAAGCAAATATAAGGAAGGTTCTTCCTGCATCCATCCATTGTGGATGTTTGCAGAGCCTTAAGAGGTGATTAAATGAGGCTCGTGGAACAGAAATTTCTGGAGATTATGAAGTTCACCGAACATGTACCAGGCTCAAGGTGTCTCTGAACTGCAAGTGGCTGACAGCTGGGAGAGAAGTTTCCTGTTCTTTCTTCCTTAGCACTCTACTTTTGGTAAGTGCCAGAAATAGGATAGAGGGTTATGTGGATCTAAAACAGGATTCCCATTTTTACAGCCTTGGGTTGCCCTTTGTTAAAATAGCTCCACAGTCAGGCTTTATGAGCGATTGTGTTTTAATAAGACTGGATTACACTTGGTTAACATCAGTAATGAATTGTAATTTTTACAAGTTAACTTTCTATTCTTTGGAGGGTGCCTGGGAAGCACATTTTCATTTGCACGCAGAAGGCAGAATAGTGAATATGCAGAAGATGTATTATATTTTCCTCTATGAGTGTAGAACGGCGATATAATTTTTCACTTTTACAGGTTTCCTTTAAAGCAGCAGCAGTCAGCTTGCTGTATTTCTCATCAATCTGTCACAGGCTGCGTGGGTCCTTCACATTTCCTTTAAATAAAAAAGTCTTATTAATAAATGTTACGTTGATCGTGCTTGTCTGGCTTAATCTGCATATCATAGCAAGTGATCCCATTCCTTCTTAATGAAGAACTTGTGATGAAAGTTCAATACTTTTTCTTAATTATCTCATCACCCATTGACTGGAAGATGCATGTTTTGTGTGTTATAATTGACCTCGGGGTTTTCTAGTGGGGCACTGCATCCAGAAGTTGCCTTTTATTTGTAAGAGGAAAGGAGAGTTTAGGAACTGGCATTATAGTTATTTAAAAAAATCCCAAGCAAACCCGAAACAGATTGGCATCTCAGTATAGCAGCTTACACTAATTTTTCACAGATCAAATGAGAATAAGTAAATTTGCATTAACTATAATGCCTGAACTATCAGCACAGCTACTTTAAATTCAGCGGAAGAGAGACAAAGTAGATGTTCATATCTAAGCATCAGTGTAAGAACATTTCCAGGTGGAAAGTGGGAATTAATGGAGCTATGGCAATTCATGGCAGCTCATATATTTGTGTTTACAGTTTGTTTGCCCTCATAACTCAGTTAAAGGAATTAAGGTTGTATTGTTTCCTCTTCTTCAGCTATATAGCACTTCTACTTCAATTTTGCGAACGTGATTTCATAGAATCTATTACTATTAGCCTGGAAATAGCTTTTTATTTTAATTTCTGAGATTGTGGTGTTTTAAGCCTAGTTCTCCTCCTCTTGTATGTGTAAGCAGTACTGTTTGTTTCTTTAGGAAGTAATATAGGAATGTTAAGAATTCCTGAATGAATTGATGCCATGAAAACATGTATGGTGAAGGAACAGATTTGGAGATCCTCATCATATTGTTGGTGGGTGGGTATATTAACTTACATGGCCTTGACTGGTCTGTGATATACCAATCTGATATAGTATCCCTAAAAGAGATGATATATCAGAGAGATTTGCTAGATGGATTGAAATGAGAGACAAAAGTAGATAAACAGGCTGCTGTAAATGTTAATAATGATAATTTTTTTAATTTTCCCTATGAAAAGTGCTTGATGCTTAGCAATTCCAGGGAAACCATTTCAAGACTCTTGGCTGAAGGTGGTAAATCTCTTTTCCTCTGTAAGTACCCCCAAAAGTCTGAGTTTATACAGGTTTTCACTTTTAGGCTTCCACTTACCAGTGACCTCATGGTGAGGTCCTTTTTCCTAGCAACAGAGATGGGTATTTTTAATCAGTTATTTAGCTACTAGTGGAAATCGACATAATATTACATCCGAGTTTGCTTGTAAAAATCAGTGTAGCAGCTGTTCTCTCCTTTTTGTAAACAAATAAAGAAACTTATGTATTTATGTTCAGAAAATTCCCCTGTTCATTTTCATGCATTAGTTCTGTTACTAAAAGAACAGAGAGAAATGAGATTACACAAGAGCGAACTATTAACCTTGTTATTCTATTAGCTTAAAAACTAGAGCGGTGGTAAATATTTAGGTAAGAACTTGACTAATTTCAAGATGACCTCAGAATGCAGATAAGGAACAAGCTATGAAGAGTTAACTGGGCTTTCTTAGAAGTACTAAGGTCCTTCTGATGCCAAGGTTAAGTATGGAAAGATGAGGGAGAGATGTGGAAAGCTCATATACATCATATTAGTCACCCCTTCTTTGCTTTCCTTTTATATTGAGGCTAATAACACTCTTGGGCTGATACCAAACTTCTTGCTAGTTAAATTACTGCATGGAGATTTATATTAGTGTAAAGTATTAAAAATGAAAAATAACCCATCACAGAGCAGGTGCAATTGGTTTTATTTTTACACCTGCTTTTCCTACAAACTTTGTTAGAAGTTTTCCTCGCTCTTTGTGTGAAAAATGAGAGGTTTTAAAATCAAGAAGCAGAGAACATTTTTACCTTTCCCATTATAGTATCTAAGAGTATAGAAACTACTTTCAGGAAAAAAAAATTGTAAATATGAGGCATAGTTTCTTTTTCTTATTTTTGTTTTGTTTTAAGGGAGCCTGGAATGTTCAAGAATTAAAAATGAGAATAATCTTTTTTTCTTGTACAAGTAAACAAAATATTTCTAATTCTTGCAATTACTTGTGGGTGTAATGGCTAGTGGAGTAATTAATAATAGAGTCTTTTTTCCATCAAAATGAACTAACTTTATTTTAAAACTCGAATCTTTTTTTATTCTGCTACTTCTGTGAATAATTATCAAATGAGCCATAAGTGGAATTGCCAAGTATGTCTTTTCAAAATCAACATTCATTTAACAGAAGTTCTCATGCATGCTGTGAGAGACATCTCCCTTTTCATCATCAGGATGGATTGTCTGTGAGTGTCAGCTATTTGAGGTGGAAAAATAGAGAGCAAATGTGAGGCTTGGCTGAATCTGATATTTAGTAATCTTTAGAACTAAAGAAAAGATGCTTGTTTTTCTTACCGTTTCCTCGGGACAAATCCGTCTGCATTTCAGTCTGAATGAATAATTTCAGAGCTTCTGTTTGGGTGACAAAAAAGGGTTTTTTGAGGTGAATATCCAAAATGTTTGCTAGTGGGATGTTTGAATTATACATGTAGTGTTAAACAGAACTCACCGTGCCAAACCATGCATCTGGGTTCTTAAAGAAGATCCTTCAGTGACTGCTTTTAAAATTCTGTGTTCTTTACAAATTAAAGAAAGGAAATTTATGTCACCTCCCCATGTTTATCCCTTAGGGTGCAGCTGTATAACTCTTTTCTAAAAGTCTCTGTCGTAAGACACCTCACAAAAATGGTGAGCTAGGCTACCAATCAAATGTCCGGGTTTCTCAGGGATGCTGTAAGCATCACTCGCACTTGGACCCTCAGGGCTGGGAAGCACGGGTGCATAGTCATAGGAGATACTCTGGCATTTGTCTCAGCAGCTCCTCTTTTCAACAACTTTTCTTGGGTTTGTGTGTGTGTGTTGAGTGGTAAATTGTTTTGGGGAAACTTCGTTGTCCTTTTTTCCCCCCTCCTTTGATTTGATCAGATTGAGTTGTTAAATTTACTGCTCCTGAGTTTCCAGGGAGTGAAAAACAGATTTTCTTTTTATGAAGCCATGTTAGATAAAACTGCATAACTGATACTGTGTTTCAGTGTGTGGTTAATGGGCCTGCTCCCTGAGGACATACATATGGGCTGCAAGTAAGGAAAGTGCTCACAGCCATAGGATATTATCAATTTTTATAGCCTATGGTGATCTCTCCAGGCACCAGCTTGCCATGGGGTGGAGGAATCCAAAGTTGCTGGTGTTGTTAATTCAGATAACGCAGCATCTTGAGGCTTGGCTGTTTGCATGCATAAGAAATAATGCATTGGGAAATGACTATGATAAGTTAGTTCTTTAAAACCAGAAAAGCAGTAATAGAGCATTACGTAGCAGTACCAACCTGTAAATTTGATCTCATATTATGGCATTTATTATTTTAAATATTGCAAACAAGAATTTTAAATGTCAAGAATTTTAACATAAAAATTAATTATAATAATGCAGATTACAGCAACTGAAACAATTTTAAACACTCTTTTGTCATAAAGACTCCTTCAAACTTTCGATCTCCATGCATGGCAGTTTCAGGAGAATTTATGTCTATTCAGCTTGTCAAACACCACATACAAATTGCTTTTCCTTGTGACTTTATAGATATAAAGGCTCCTTAGAATTAGGCTGTTAGTTCCCTTGGCTTTGCTAACCACAGGAAAAAATAACTGGTCTGAAAGATGTAGCAGCACATGACTTTTATGCTCTGCTCTTAGATCTTAAGGCTAAAATTACTGTGTGTTGTGAGCTTTAACTAGAATGTGCATATAGGAAACAAACTGCAACAGCAGTGGTAAAAAGAGAGTAGTTCAGTCTCTACAGAAACATAGACATGAAACAGGCTGCATTAAGTAGAGGAGGAAGAGAAATGGATTACAGGATAATTTCCATGGGCAGCATGTTTTTCTTGTATTTTTTTTTTTTAAATAGAAAGAACTCTACAGTTTTTATGAGCACAGATTGTTTGTGTGTGTCACCGAATAACTGGAGACTGCTGGGAAGAGGGAATCCTTGTCCAGTTGGTAGCATAATTGAAGGTCCTTCGGTGAAATGAGGTATCTTTGAAGTGACTATCTTGTTAACTTCTCACTTAGCACATCAAAGGAAAGCCCTGCCTTTATTTCTTGTGAATGCAAATTGCAGCTCTTGATTGTGTGAAGCCCAGCTTCAAAACCTTGCAGATGTCCCAACTGATTTTGATGGGGAAGGTTTTGTCATTGGTAATACAGGAACAGTGTTCCCTTTTTCATGGAAGTGGTGTACTTTGGTGATCTCAATGTAGCAAATTACACATGGAAATTGATTTCTCACCGAATTTTCCTTTTCCAAGTGATAATGTAAACACCAGAAAAGAACTAAATGAAAGCTTAAGAGTTTTTCTACTATATCATGATCATGGAGTGAATGTTGCAGACAGTGTAGTGTTGGGAATATGATTTTCCGTTGTTTTCCTGTAAGATACTAAATTTCCCACTGACGTTTAAAATAGTTGTACGATAAATTGTGGTATCTTAGTTAAATTATATTTTATAGACTCTCTTGGCATTTTAGATAGCTTTCCTGATCTCTGTGTTGCGTCTGGGTTGCATCAGGTACATCTTGATCTTATTTTCTTGCTGTGATCTGGTTTTCATGCTACAGCCGTTGGCATGGATGTCTGCTGCTGTTAGCTTGGTGGAAGGTGAAGAACAGTGCAAGTTTTGCTATTGCTGTTTATTGCAATGACTAGATTATAACATTATATATGTATACAACGTTCCTCTCAAGGATGTGTTTCAAACCTCATCATCAGGTTTTCTCAAAATGCAAGGGAAGGCTTAGCTGCTTGGAAAGCAGCCTTATGTGTCTCCAAATGACAGTTGACAGGAAGCAAGCTGGAATTGTGCCCCCTGCAGTGTCAAGAAAGATGCTTCCAGTTATGATGCGCGCTCTCTCAAGGCAAGAGGGCTCTAAAGGAAAAGGATCCAAGGTTCCTACAGTACCTCCTCTTCTTTGGGTGTAAAGATTCACTGGGATATACTATATGTGCCATTTTCCAGTGAAAAGTAGAATTGTGGAGGCTCATCCGTTTCTAACAAAGGAAAGGCTTACTGTGCATCTGTATTGCAGAGATGGACTATGGGGCTAGCAAATGAGGCAATCCTTTACAGCATCTTTCTTGGCACTGCAGAGGTTTCAGATGTGTCTATTGCAGGAGAAGCATGATCTATGCAATATAGAGAGAAGGGAGCATATGTTTCCTGGAATTGCAGAAAGCAAAAGCACTAAAAAACCTGGGAAATCAACCAAGCAAAACCTCTAACGTGTCATAACAGTGAGAGGATAATTAGTTAAGTCACCTGAAAGGCCAAAGGATCATCAATGGAGAACTCTGGTACCCATGATGGAGGAATGCTGATATAAGAGCCAATCAGCTGAGCAGAAAGCTCTTTTAGCCAAGGAAATTTTCTATGAACCAGAAAAAATTAGGCAAAATTCAGGAGATGGATTTGATGATCCTTATGGGTCCCTTCCAACTCCAGATATTCTATGACTATGATGTTTGCATTGTTAATAAGATGGCTTGTCTTTCAAGTGTCAGTTGGACACATCAAAAACTATCTCACTTTTCCAGAGAGACTGATAGCTCTGTAGTCAATGCTGCAGTCAGAATCTGTGTTCCTTCATACTGTGCAATCGCATTTCACTATATACCTCTGAGTGCCGCTGGTCCACACAACTATTGCTGAACAGCCATAGGGGTCGTTATTGCATCATTTTTGTATGCAGGGACCTGCACAGAATCATGGGACTCCAGTTCCTCATCTCAGAGTGATTAGTTATATTCTGAAAGGGTAATTTAATTGTTTAACTACCCATGGTTGGATGCTAAAATGATGTTTCTCATTTGTTGTCTTGGAAAGTTTGGCTGAACTGCTGGGGTAGTTCTGTGTAGGATGCGCTGTGAAGCGCAGACTCAGGGGTAGCAGCTCGTTTCTGGGTGTCTTCCATCTCCTGCCAGCATTGACAGCTCTGACTTTCAAAGAAGAATTTATTTGCTCAAGATCTAAAATGTTAGAGAAAAGAAGTGAAGACCTTAAAATAAACATTCCCTCCCCCTTTGTCTTTACTACTGAGTGAATACTCCACTTTGAAATTAAATACTATGATGAGCAATCCTAATGCTGGTTGCTGACAGATGACAAATACATACAATGCTAACAAAGCTGCATTCTGGCTTCAATACAAGATCTGCTGTCCCCCAACCCCCTACCCCTTACTTCAGGACACATTTCTTACCTACCTGCTTTCCATAGTGAAAACGATCACTGGTCTAGTGTCTTACAGAGATTCATTACTTTTCTTTTGAGTTCAGCCTTAATACTACTTCATCCAGATACTGTGATGGAAAATCAGCTAACTGGCAGTTTTTCCCTTTACGCTAAGAACACGAACTGATAGTAGTTTGCAATCTCTGCTGCAAGTTGTAAAGTGCCTATGAAATTACAAAATAAAATTATGTTCAGGCCACAAAATTATTACTTCAGTCTCTTAAGCTTTGTGGTGTTTATTGCACCATTCATTTTGGATCCTGAGATGGAAAGTCCACAAACCAGTGAAGTAAGAAATCCAGAACTTCTTATTTAATTTCCCATTTTTAGATTTCTGCCTTGTTATCCTAACTGCCCTTCTAGCTACCTTGTTTGAGTTTTCAGGAAGGCAAGCTTAATGAATCTTCTAATCTGGTAAAATAGTGGCAAAACAAACTGATTTGATATTTTAATTTTATATACTATGTAGTTACTGTGTAGAGCTAGAGTGTCACAGGAAGAGTATCCTGAAGTAGTAGGCAATAAAAAGCATTTACTGACAATATTCAGTGTTTCAGTGCTGGCTTAGGGAGGTAGAATGAGCTACTGAAGTGATCAGTGACAGTTTCCAGGTAGCTTATGCGATAAATATATGCTAACTCTCACTTTTATGTAGTCATGTAACCCAGTGTTGAGACACACTTAAAGATACAAACTAATTCCTTGCCTGGCTTGATGCATTTTCATCATCTTCCTGGATGTGTGGTTACTCAGCTGTGAATTTGCAATTGAAACTCTTGAAAATAATGCATGAGGGGATTGCACAAGGCAGGGGAGCTAGAGAAAAGCCTGATAGGAATGAGGGCTGAAACAACAACAAAATGTGGAGTTGCATCTGTCAAGGTCCAAACTGTGGCTTGGGGTAAAATTACCCCATGTGTTGGTACGTGCTGGAGGCCAGTTTAGCCACAGCCGTGCTCAGAAAGATCCAGATGAATGTAAGCCAGCCATGTGCAGTCATCCCAGAGAAGGAAAACAGCAGGTTGAGCTCTACTTGGAGGACCATGGCCAGCAGATACCAGGGGAGTGGTTGTTCTCCCTTCACTTAGTGCTCGTGAGACCACGCTTGAAAAACTGTAGCCAGTATTGAGCCTCTGGTGTCCGAATGGGTTTTGAGAAACTGGAGGGGGTCTGACATGATAGGTGGCTTCCAAAATGAGTAGGGTCATAGGGTGCACAGCCTGGAAAAAGCAGTTGAGGGAACTGGTCCTATTTAATTTTCCACAAAAAGGAGACTGAAGAGGGGTTTCAGTTGACCTATACCTACTCTTAAGGGGGTTACAAAGATGACAGAATCAAACTCTTTCTGATAGTGCCAGGTGAAGAAATGGGACCTAGGCTACAAAACATAGCTCAGGAGATACAGACTGCACATTAGGAAACAGTGTCACCCAGATGGTAGGGCAGCCCAGAAACAGTTACTCAGGTGATGGCGAATCCATTCTTGGAAGTTTCAGAGTTGGTTAGAGGAAGCCACGGGTGACATGATCTGGTGTTGATGATGGTACTCCCTCAAGCAGAAGCCTGGACTAGAAACCTCTGTTCCTACTTTACTGTGATTCTAAGAAACTCAGAGCAATAGCAATTTGTTTTATTACTTAACTGATTAAATTTAACAAAGTGTATGTAGAAGAAAAATCTTAGTAAGAATCAGCAGAAAAACAAGGCAAAGAACATGTTCCTTCTGTGTATAGAACTCACAAAGGAAGCTTTACAAATCGCTAATAACTGTATCAGCACACAACTCCTTCATTTGCATTTGTATTTCAATTATTTTTGTAATTTAATTTGTGCACTTCTGAATATTTCAGTCTATCTCTGTGAAGGGAGAAATCTTTAAGACACAGGTATTTGGACTTCCAGTAAGTTTCTCCATACAAACGTGCTGTCAGTAGCTCTGCTTTCATTACTACTTCTCTGTAAGTGTGTTTGAAGTAGCGCCATCGTTATTCTAATTTCTCACCATTTGCACCATCTGATTTGTGATGTAATACTCAAAGGCAAGAGCCCCACCAGCAAGCAGCTAGCATTTTCTGGTGTAATTTCTTGAGATTTCATACAATTTAACAGCTTTTGAGTCATCTTTGTGAAGGAAAATAAGCATTGAAGATATTTTAATTTTAATACTGCTTTAATTCTAGGGTTGAAAGATAAGTTGGTGCTAGATAAAAATCATAGTGATGTTAAATAGTGAGTTTGTGCTGCTTGGTTGTAAGCCAAAATGCAACTGGCTGCCTGGTTCACTTGGAATCTGCGTGTTCTCAGGAGGTTTGGTTTTCCTTTGGTGGTCTGATTCGTCTGGGACGGTAGAGGAAGAAGTGAGAGGCAAAACTTCACACATTATGGGAAGCTTGCCAGCTGACAAGCAAGTTAGTGTTGTGTTGGAACAGTCTAAATTCAGGTTCAGCTTGGTAGAGCGTGTTACCCAGCTCTAAGTTTAAGAAAACACAAAGGCAAAACTTCACTTGTGCCAGGGTGTGGGTCCTTAGATGGAAACATGCCATGACTACAACCTCACACTGAATTATAGCTCCCAAGCTCTATATGCTGGGTCTGTATGTGCTACATGTACTTCTATTCCTGTTTCCTCATATACTTGGTATTCGCCCTCTAAGAGGAAGGCAGAGCCAAGTGTCCCCTTGCGTTTTGAAGAAGTACTGCTGCGCTGCATCCCTCCACCAGCCTGTTAGCTTGCCTGTGATTTATTCCAGCACAGGGGGCTGTACTGGTGCTGGAGGCCTTCTGTCGGGGGGTCGAACTGGATCAACTGCTGGTTAATTAGGAAATTCCATTTTATGTCATTCTGTCTTGTTGCCTGGATTATACATACACTGAGCCCTTCGCTTGGTTCAGCCTCCTCAATCACAGACCTCTCAGGGAAAAAAACCCTCCTTTTTCCTTGGCATTTGTTAACTTCTCTGCTGCCTGATAAATGACTGCTCTTTGGTGGCTTGACCACCGTTTTAAACAGCCAGTGTCTCAGATGCAGATAGGTTCTGTGTAGCTCTGTCCTTTCTGCTTTCTTTTTACCAGTCTAGAGCTTGCTTACTCTTAGTGAATTATGTGACCTGATAAGACATGCCATTTTTTATTTTAAAAGATAACCTGTGGTGCAGATGGGGGGGATATTCTTAACTGTGGGAAAGCTAAGCCAGTGGATCCAGTGATACTGTCAGGTTGGTTTTCCATGCCTGTGTTTATATTAGCCGGGTTTGTGGGTCAGTAGGAATGTCTCTGAACTCTGGGTGTCAGTAAATTAAGTAGTGGCTGTTGTACCTGAACACTTTTGTTTGAAATAAGACAACGAAAGGGAAAACTCTGTGTTTGCTCGTTTGAGTTTGCCTCCAAAGGTACTTTCTCCTTGCATTCTCTTCCAACACTCACTCCTGTTTGAGGAGTCTCTTTGCTAATGCATAGCTATCAGGAATTTAATTTTAAGCTTTTAAATGTTTTTAAGTATAATCGTGGTTTCCAGTGTTGTCAGCTTCAAAAGTGAAGGCAGAAAAGCTGTGTTTTCTCTCAAGCTGAAGATCCTAAAATGTGACTTTGAAGCTAATGAGTACACATCGGTTTCAGATCGCCAACTGTGCTACTTGGTTCTCCTCAGAATTCTTCCAAGGACAGATGGGTATGGCCAACAAGAAGATTAAAGGAGGTAAAGGCATCTTCTGTTCTAAGTTCAGAAAATGGATGTGGAAAATAGCAGCCTTTAAAAGATGGAAACTCAAATGTTCATTTAAATTAACAAACCTTGGAGAAAGGCTGTCTTCCAAAAGTAATGAGAAGGATTCTTTTAACACCTAATCAAAAAAGGTTGTTGACCCTGAAAAGAAACCCTGGCAGCTGCAACTGCTTGGAGATTTTAAAAGGATCTTGATGAAGGTCAGCCCATGACTGGCTGCTTCTAGTCTTGGGTAAAGATGTTTTATTTTTCACTGCATCATTAAGAATCTATGTAGTTTACATTTGTATTGTGCCCTGAAACATGTCAGAACAGCAACATAGTGTTTTCTGAGACTCAGTGAAAAAGCAAAACTGCTAGGGGTAGTTAGAAAGGGAGAGGAAAAGATACAGTACGTGTAAAAGATATCTACGCCCACAAGTGTTTCTCAGTGTGAGTGCTGGGACCCAAGTGAGTTGATAGAAACAGAAAACCTTTACAGTAATCAAGAAGGGACTAGCAATTTAAGCCAGAATGTGTTTTTGAGTAAAACGGGACAAAATAGAAGGATTAACTGGCTCATCTTGATGAGGTCAAATGCTTAAGTGGGTTGCTTCTGCTGATGCTGGGTAGTGCTGTTGTAGCCTGTATGCTGGGGAAATAACCATGCTAGTTAATGTGTATGATCTCTTTCTGGAGAGGGAGAATTGTAGTAATAACACACTCTAGAAAAGGAAAAACAGAATTAGGAGGGAGAATGTGTTTTCTTTTAAAAAAAAAAAAAAAACCCCTACAAAAAAATAGAAGAAATTAAAACTGAAATTGCAGAGAGTTAAAAAAAAATGAGGTGTGAAAGTATACAAGGTGCGTGCATGGTATTTATATATAAATTTTAAGATGAGCACCACGCAAAGCTCTGCTAACCTGAACCACCACCTTAAAGATGATATCTGTTACAAGCTTTAACGAAAGCTATTTCCCCCCACCCCTGTTCCATTCTAGAGTGTTTCTTTCAGTTGCAGGTTTTGAGCAGGGTCCATTTGCTGCAATGTGTAGCAATGTCTCTGCTTCGGAGCATCTGATGAAGTGTTCCTTCAGCAGCAGGAGAGCAGAAAAAACATCTCTGAAAAAGCTGTGGGATGGTACCACTGTTTTTATAATTCAACCAAGAAGAGCCAACTTTTGTTTACATGCAAGTCTAGGACTTAGTTCAAGAATGGAGTTGCTCCATCTAGAATAATTTTGCAACTAGCAATTCAGAAGAAATATGACAATAGTATTGCTATGGTACTACTATAGTAGTAACACTGGTAACTATTGCTATATAGTAGTATACGGTATATAAGCAAATTATTAGTTGATTTGATCAAGGATTGATTTTTGGCAGGCCCTGTAGATACTGTTTATTCCCTTCATCTGTACCAGAAAGGAAGAAAGTAGGTATCGGTCATCTCCAAAAACTTACCCTAATTTTTGTCTACCCATTTTATGCTTGTTTGTTAACTAGACACTCAAGCTGGTGAATTGTGAACAGCTAAGCAACTGTTAAATTGTTGCCTTTTCCATCATCTTCCATTTATAATCCTTTGTGGCAGAAGGAGTGCAGTGGAATTTGGTCTTGAGAAAAAAATTATATGCATATAGGAACGGGATGGTAGATAAGCAATGGCAAACAGAGTGTGCTGTTTTATCTTGTGATCTGCACAAAGTCAATGATACTGGGGCCAAAGATGGGATTTTTTTGATGGGATAATTAATGTGTCATTATTAGGATGAATTTCCAATGCTATCTTTGCTTTTTAAATGAAAAAGGCAGGTGAAAGGGGAAGGTGAAAGTAGATTTCCTAATAATTTCAGTGTATGTTGCAGTACAGATGGTACAAAGGTTTGATATCCAGCAATAAATTATTGTCATTATTATTTAAAACCTACAGGAACAAAATTTAGATTATTTTTTTACTATGCAAATTGAAGCTCTTCCTGCAAGTTTATTGCAGTTTGTCTAACTAAAATGTGTCAGCTGTTAGCATGAAGAAATCTAGAATGTTCTCTCCACAGAAGCCTCATTTTCTCCCTGTGTATTGAAATGCAAGTGAGAAATTGATTGTTACTTGTGTTTTTTGTTTGACATCTTTTTGAAATAGGGCATCTCAACTCTCCTTGGTGAGAGTGCAGTGGAATATTAATTCAGAATATTTCTATGTTGTCTCACTATTGGATGAGGCTTTGGGCAACCTGACCTAATGGAGGGCATCCCTGCTCACGGCCAGGGGTTGGAAGTAGATGGGCTTTGAGGTCCCGTCCAACCCAAACCAGTCTGTGATTCTATGATTGATTTATCTGTTTTACTCTGGAGTACATGATTTGATTCTTTGGGGATGTAGCATTTCTTTTTGTGCTGGAGAAGGATGGTAAGATTTCACAACTTCAGCTTTTCCCATTTACTCAAATCACATTAGTTTTAATTTGCATTTTCACATCTGCTTACCGGCTACAATCTGTTCCTGTGTGAACGTTGGCTGCAACCAGTTTTTAAGGTGAGTTGTTCACGTTCAGGTTTGGAAGTGCTGCAGTTTCCAGAGAAAAATGTAATTTTCTTTCTGTCTGAAAGCCTGAAAAACTTTCCTCAAGCATCATCCTGGGTTGAGGCTGACCTCCCTGTGCTGTTCCTCTCTGTTTTCTAGTGGTTTCATTTTTGTGAAACCAGGCAAGAACTGGCTTACCCGGACGAAAAGGGTTTTCTCTCTTAGCCTGAAGCCTGCAGTGGTGAAATCTTTACAGCTGGGCTTTTCATATTAAAAAAGGCAGAATGGTATCCAGGTGTACGATGATGGGGGGGAAGTGGGACTTTGGGCCTTGACTGTGCATGACAGCCTATATAAAAAACAAAAAAAAACCCCCAAAACATGAAAATCTATATTAAGAAGCCAAAAATTAATGGTTAACCAGGACAAGAACTTGTCTGCAAAACAGGGATGCTTCGGTTGAAAACCTAGAGGAACTTCAGGACTGTTTTAATTACAAATATTTAATTATTGTTGTCATGAATGGCCAAGGAAGTCTGAGCCTACCTTACACAAAATTGACCTTATGGACTGTGTGTGATAAGTACGTTGGAATTGCAATGCCTGGGCAGCAAGTTCCTGATGTTTCAGCAGGTGCTTCTTTTCCTTTTAATTACATGGCTTCCAGTGCTGTTAATATTATATTATTGACAGATGAATAGTGTCAGCTATGGTAATCAGCCCAGTCTTAAAAAAATCACACACACACACAGAATCACAGGGGTCGGAAGGGACCTTGAGAGATCATCAGGTCCAACCCCCCTGCCAAAGCAGCTCCCTATCTCATATTACATAGATAGGCGTCCAGACAAGACTTGAATATTTCCAGAGAAGGAGACTCCACCACCTCCCTGGGCAGCCTATTCCAGTGCTCTGTCACCCTCACTGTGAAATCAGTAAATTATGCTGATTTTTAAAGGTTTCCTTTTGCATTAATCACTCAGACATAAAAAAAAATGCTTGGAGAAACAGAAGATTGGATTTGGGGTTTGTTTTAGGCACAATTGGCTGCTTGGTGATTCCATTCATCTAAATCCTGAATCGCAGAAGTGGGATCTCTATCACCCAATAAGAACTCTGCAGCAGGGTTTCTCAGGAGGAGATTTATTAGCTGTGTAAGCACAAAGTATTATTCAGACTGTTGCAGATTTAGGGAAAGCTGTGTTTACAGTGGCAGACTCTGCAGCTTAATACAAATATTAACCAGAGTGTTATGAAGCTAATAGCATGACATTCATACTTAGATGTTTGCTTGAAAGGTGGATGGGTTTTAAGGGGAATAAATAAAGAGACTCTGCTCCTGTTTGCCCTCTGCTATTAATTTTCTTATTAATTATTTACAAAATACTGCTTTGTTTAGGCGAACATGATGTTTTCTTTTTAAAGCTGATGATTAATGTTAGGTTTGAGGTAGCGAGAACCAGGAGAGGATTTCAAAATTGTTGGCACATCAAATTATTGAAGGCATTTCAGGAAGGCTGCTTCAGAAACATCACCCACAAGACCAGTCACCTTTTAACACATGCGTTCGGAAAGGGAATATTACTGAAAGCACCGAAGAGATAACTAAGGTGGCAATTATTTGGTTAGGGGTTGATGATAGGAAAAGCATAAATCTGTTCGTGTGTTTCAGTAAAAATAGTAAAAAGTTGGAAACAAACTCAAGGCTGTGATACTGCTGTATGAATGAGCCGTGACTGATCTCTGTGTCCAAGGTAGGGAGAAGCAGCACCTGTTACGTGCTGATCAAATAGCATGTGTACATCTCTGCATCAGGATTAGTTAGGTGCAGTAAATCATAGGGTTTTTCCAGCTCCCCTAATATCAATTTCAGTTTACTGATGATATTGTTATTATTAGCAGCATTGAGATACTGTGGTGCTCTAATTAAATCCAGGCAGTTCAGGTGTAAAATGTAAAATTGATTCAGCAGCCTCCCACTGAGAAGACGATACTGCCTAGCTATTCCGTGGTACGTAACATGCCATAACTCTGTCACCAAGTGGTTGTGTGTTAGGATGAACTATTTTATGACAGTTTGGCTCTAAGCAAAACTATAACTCTGCCTATATTGTGGGAAGGAGATTACTTTCAGAAGTCCTTTCTGAATCTACACGCAACCTTATAAATGCTTGCACCTCCAAGCCATATCCATCCCTGTGTAAGGCTGCTCTTGCATTGTGATGAATGCAATGTTGATTTTTTGGGGCTTAGTTTTTATCACTAATTTCTACTCTACAAAAAAATTCTTAATTTTTTTTCCTCATTACCTTATTAGTAGGCAGAGTATGTGAAATCTTAATAAACTTGCTTCAAAGGTTTTGCTTTGAGATTATCTCTCGTGCCCTGTGGATATACAAGGAGGAATTGTTTGTTAAATTGTGTACTTGCAAAGTCAATTTGGAATAACAAGATTTCAACATAAGTTTACACTCTAAAGGAAGGAGGTACAAGCATTGTAGACTTAATATGTATATATATGTGTGTGTATATATATCTGTATGAGGATGACAAGGTTGAGACATAGATCTTGCTGAACATTTGTAGCTCCCAGCACTGAACACAAGGAGCTTTAAAAAAAATCTAGACTCAGTTCTGATTACCAGTTTACAGGTGGAGAGAAAACACAGCTCAGAGGATCAGTTCAAGGACATAGAACTCCTTGAAAGAGCCCAGCGCAAGGCCGCCATGATGATGGAGTGGAATACCTTCCTCATGAGGACAGGCTGAGGGAGCCGGGCCTCTTTAGCCTGAAGCAGAGGAGACTGAGGGGTGACCTTCTTAATGTTTATAAATATGTAAAGGGTGAGAGTCAGGAGGATGGAGCCAGGCTCTTCTCAGGGTTGGCCAGTGACAGGACAAGGAGCAATGGGTGCAAGCTGGAGCAGAGGAAGTTCCATGTGAACGTCAGAAGAAACTTTTTCCCTGTGAGGGTGACGGAGCTCTGGGACAGGCTGCTCAGAGAGACTGTGGAGTCTGATCCATCTGAGAGCTGGGACAGGATCAGGATGGGGAACATCCAGAGGACTTAAGATGTTACTGCAGCTTTTCCTCTCCTGCAATACCCGAGCGTGACAGTGCCTGTACGTAGTAGAATGAGAACGCTTGCATTTTTTATTCTATTCAATATTTTTTATATAGAATATTTTTATTCTATTCATTTTTTATTCTATTCAATATTTTTTATATAGAATATTTTTATTCTATTCATTTTTTATTCTATTCAAGAATCTATCCAAATCACCATCACAGGCTGTTGACCACTTACACTGCTGTCATTAACTGGCTGATAATTGCATCTGTCTAGATGCTTGGGAGTCACAGGGGAGGAAAAATAAGACTCCAATTTTAACCTGATTGACAGCAATGTTTAAACCTTCCCTGAAAATTCTTCCTTTTCCTTGTTGTCTGTAATCTATGCTGGACTAGGATTTAAATATAGATAGTCTCTGCTGTAGTGTTTAGTTGCCTTTTGGTGATTTTTACCTTTCCCTTGAAGTGTATTGAACTGCAACACATAACCTAGCATTTCCCTTGGTAATAAAACTTTCTGGATCTTATTGAGCCTGACCTTTTTTACTTAGTTCTTGTTACTGGGACTTCATTTGAAATGTTATCCAAAGACATAACTAATTAACTTAAAACATCAATACTCTTTCGTGTATGCCTCTCTGCTACCTGGCTTATGGAAATGTACCTTGGAAGAGGATTCATATGTTTTTCTCTTGTGCTTTGCCATAGATATTGCCAGAACCTAACTAGTATTTCAGGGGGTTTAGTAACCGTGCTAGGAAATACAGAAACTAGAGGTAGGCATTTCAGTATATGCCTCTGCTCACAGTGGTTTGAGATTGCTCCTTGCAGTACTGGCACTGTTTTAGTTTTTGCAGACCTAGATAAAGCTGTAGCTTTTCTGTAGCTCTCAGAAAATTATCAGGTTTTTGAATTATACTAAATTTAAGCTTGATTTTTTGCCTTATACTTTATTTTTGCTTTATACTTTATTTTTGCTTTATACTTTATTTTTGCTTTATAAATTGTGCATTACTTTTCCACATTTATTCTCAACCTTGTCATCTTCTATTCCTTATTCTTTTCCATTTAGGCTGTCCTCTTCCCCCTTTATTGGAGAAGGTTTGCTGATGTTTGTCAATGCTGGTGGGGGCTGGGGTGGGGATCTTCAGTACTCAGATTTGCACAGATTAGAAACACTGCTGTCCTGGCTTCCCTTCATCTTGTTCCTACCCTCCCAAAACACTGCTGACAGAGGTGACCTTCTGTCCGTCTCTTGGGGCTATGTCACCCAACCTTTGATGATTTCAGTCTTTCATCTCTTTCCTTCAGCATTTCAGCTGCCGGCTCTATTGTTTTCTCCAAGTGTTGCCCGGTTCTTGGTGCACCCACAGGTATCTCATCACCTCTCTTTTCCTCTGTAAAAATCTTAGTGCAGCATAAGACTTGTTTCTGGTTTTGAACCTGATGGGATTTTCTCTCTGAGTGGGAAGATTTGTGCTAATAAATATTGGTAAGAAGAAAATCATCACCTGTATGGATCAGGTTCTTAAAGGATTAGGTTTTAATTCAAAGTTTTTAAAAAAATCAGCACTACCTGGTTCATAACCAGAAGAAATTGGAGTGAAATTCTGCTCCCAGGGAAGTCAGTGGGAGGTGTTGCTGTGGTTGTCAGCTGGGGCAGACTTTCACACCCTGCATTTCTTTAGCATTTTGATAGAACTCACAGATTTCCATCCAAAGATTTTTGTTTAGATTTAGCCAAGGCTCAGTTACACTGTTCTAAAGGTGACGGTTGAAAGTGGTGGAATGTCTCTGTAAACCCAAGCACTGGTGTGTGTGTGTGTGTTTTTAGTAGAAACCTGTTAGTTCCTTGTTTGCCAAGAACTGTTTTGCATTACACACGACAGGTATGTTTCCATACTCCATCTGTTCTTCTTGTCTCGTACTTTATAGTTATATCTTGAAAGTTATCTCCATTTTGATGGGGTATGTTGACCTTTTAATAATTTTTATTTGCAATTTTGATGTACCTCAGAAAGCCTGAAGAATTTTGTCGTGCTTTAATAATAATAAAATGGAGTTTAGCATTTGCAATCCATATTTGCCTTTCAAGAAGTTGGCGTAAGAAATGTTAACAGTTGTAGACATGGAAGGTCTGTTCATGTGGTCTTATTTTCAGCTGTACAAGAGTGCAGATTCTTCCATTAGATGCATAATCCAGTACCTTGTTATTTTAGACTGGGGGGAAAAACATAGCATGTTATTTATGTGTCAGTGTTATGAAAGACAGAAAATACCCTAGCATAAAGGGAAGTGAATTTAACTATAAATAAGACAGTTTTCTTTTACTGAATTGACACGGTTTCTTTAAAATGTGACATGCTGACTGTTTTTTCAATAGTTTTATTGGCTTTTGTAAACGCTGTTAATTCATTCTGCCTCAAAATACCTTTCTCTCCTATGGATTCTCTTTATGGACTATACAGAAAGGAAATGGAAATTTAAAGAGTTTTGTTTTCTACATTGGTAAAAATGATTTTCTGCTAAAACCAATTAAGTTGTGACTATTTTTTATTTGAACTTGAAATAGGGTTCCAGACCCATTTCTTGGTAACGTGTTCTGCCTTCTTCAAATCTGCCACTGAAACATGGGTGCTTGCACAGGCAACCAGAATATCAGAACTGAGAATCCCCAAAAATAAATCTCCAGGGATGATTTTGCTCTCTGAGCTTTGTTCTGCTGCACCTATACAGAATTGATCCTGGTTTTGAAACAAATGAAGTCTCTGGATGTGCAAATACTGATGAATACATCCCCCCCTTGAGTAGTTTTGCATCCGTGCATCACTTGACAGCGATGTGAAGAAGTCTGAAAGCCCAATAATCGTCTGCTGTGAGGAAAATGGGAGCAGGAGAGACATACTTCTTTACCTACTTCTGCTTTAAGACAAATCATCCATCAAATAACCACGTGCCGAGATGAAATCTATGTTTTAGAGTAACAGGGTGGTTTCTAAATGAGGTAGAAATGTCGTTTGAACACAGGGAATAAGGTGTAGTTCCTTTGCTGGAGTGCTTAATGCATTGACGAACATGAAGGCAGGCAGGATGTCAGATGGAAATGAAGAGCTGCGGTGCTCGTGTCCTGTCCTGTATGTTGCTCAAAATCAGTATGAGGAAATGCTCTGAATTGTCTTGTAAGGGAGACCAGTTTTGCTACCAAGAGAGCACTTGAATTATCATGATTGTCTGCCTCCCGAGATCGTTATTAAAAGCTTTGTGTTTCTGGAAGGGAGTAATTCTTGAGTTGATGGAGCTTTTATTTTAGCTTACGAGTATTAATCTGGCATCAGGATATCTCTAAATTCATTGGAGATGCTTTTGGTTTGCAATGCAATGAGACTTGGACTCTCAGAATCCTCATTTTAATCAGCAGGAAACAACAATGTTCTGGTTTACTCTGTTAGTATTATTTTTCAAGATCAGTTATTCACTCTACTTGATTATCCTTCCTAAATGATTTTAAGTTGATTACTATTGTGAGTATTGAGACTGGTAATAGGACTTTCATGGATGTGAGGAGACTGCAGCCTCTCTGGAACGCTGTCATCTCCATCAAGCCATGAATTTGCATGTACTATGATTAAATTTCACGAGATTTCTGTCAGCACAGATTTCCAGTCTGCCAAGCTCCCTCTGAACAGCAGACCTACCCACCAGCATATCGACCCCAGTGTGGTTTCAGCTCCAAACTTGCCAGAGGTGCATTTGGATACTTCCTCCTGGTCATGAATGATGATAGTAAAGATCATCAGCTCTATTAGCAACCCCAGGGGAATGCCACCTCTAATGTGATGCCAAAGCTGTACTTTATGCTACTCTTCCCATCCCCTGAGCTTGGTGGACCAGATAATTTTCCACCCTCCTTTATCCATCATATCTCTCCATTCTAGCTGTACAAATTATACCAGGGATTTGCCCGTGGCCTACAGAAGCTCAGATGGAATTAAGTGACTGTCCCCTCCTGTAAAAGACTGGGTGATGCTGACTTTATAAAGTAACTCCTCCATCTTTATGAGAGTTACAACATGTGGAAGCCCACAAGCCTTGCTTTGTGTCAAGGGGGGTTTCTGCTGCCTATAAGCCATGGGGACACCTGAAAAGCTTGCCTTGTAATGACTTACTGTGTGGAGTGTGGGCTGGGAACATGTATCATAGGGCTTTGATACAGTGTCTGTGGGAACCATAACAGTGTCTGTCTAGGAACCGTCTGGTGCTTTGAAGATTCAGAACGAAAGGTATGTGATCCCTGCTAAGTGGGATTGCACTTTTGTGGATCTGGGCTGCCCTTTAGGGATTCCTTTAGAGGAAATTTTGCCTCCCGGAGCACCAGGGAAAGCATAGGCACTGCTGCAAATAGTGTTGTTTAAGGCAAAATTCTGTATGATTGCTGGGAACCTGACTGATTATAGCAGGAGACTCCTCATGTGGCACAAGGCCTGAAAGGGTCAAGCAGAAATTCTAGCACTCTGCGGCTGTCGGAGGCAGATGTGCTGGTTTGTTGGACACAAACCTTGGGAGAGTTAAAATAACAAAGAGAGCTGATTGATAAGGGACAAAAGAATGTTGGGCAACTAGACATCTTGACACCAGAAGTGCATAACAGGGCCTGGTCAGCCTTGAAGGAGAGAACATAACATGCCTTAAGAAACAAAAACAGAATATGTGTAAAGGTTGTGTGATTAGGCCTAAGCTGCTTTTTCTAATAATGTTCGTAAGTGTTTTTGAACCAACGAGCAAATAGTAAATGTAAGAATGGCTTCTGCACTCCAATGAAACTAAGGCCCACGTGGGCTTTGCAAAGTATATAAACTTGTGATTTGTTACAATTAAACCACAATTAGCTTGCATCAAGCTGTGTCCTGTCTCTTAATCGCAGCATCCTCATACCAGGCATATGAATGGCTGCTGGAACCTCTGCCACTGATCCGTTGCAGGGAAACAACCTCTAGTAAACCTGACACTGTTGCATAGGCTGGCAGAATTTCACCTGCAGTTTTGCACCTGAGAAGCAAACTGGGAGGACCTGCTGAAATAGCTCTGCTTCTGACTGTCATTTGTGCCCAGGGAGTGGAAATGAGGAGCTTAACCATTTTAGAGGTAGTATCAGAAAGGAACACCACGTAAGTTTGAAGATACTAATTTTAGCTATCAGAAATTATTCTTGCTGTGGGTAAATATGTCAAAACAAAAAAAGTGTAAAATACGTAACGATATTATCACAACATACATAGGGCAGTTTGAAAGGTGATGTATTGACTCAGTAGTGGGTTTATACAAAGGTTTGGAAGAACAGAACTATGTCCTGTTTCAAAGCAACATGAAATCACTTACTGTTACACCTCTCTAGCAGCGAATCTACCACCTGTGGCTCTTGATTTGCTGTCGGTGATATTTTCTGCCTAATCTCCTACAGATGAACCACCCCAAACCTCATTTCTCCTGCTTTCTTCATCTTATTTTTGTCGCTATTTCCATTTGTTCTTCTCTACTGAACCCTGTGTCCCCAGTTGGTTCTGCTCTGCCACCACGAGACGCCATCTAATGCTTTCGTTACTCTAATGATTCTGTTAAGGGCAGAACCAACTGTTGCAGCAGCACTGCTAGACCTTTCAGGTAGCCTGAAGAGAGATGTGATTTGTTTTCATGTTTTCAATCTGTCCTACGCAGTACTGTGCTTACAGTAGAATAAATTGTCTGTTGTCTCGCTCTACTTATATATATTTTTATAATATTTAAACATTTACAGGTGCAGGTGCATAAGGGAGAAACTGTAGGGAAATTCCATTAACATTTTCTGAAATGTAATTTGTTTCCTATTAACCTGGGGGAAGAAATTAATGAAAATTTACTGTGCTAAGCTCAGAAATACATTTTCTGAAAACGAAGCATTTAAGGGTTTTTTTAAATGTATTTATCAAATATTTAGGACACCAACCCCCAGCTCTAGGCACTGTGGAATAGTTTGGACACACAAATTTCTGTATGTTAAGTCTCCTGTCCGATTTGCAATCGATTTTCTTTTTCCCAAAGTTTACAAATTAACAAGAAATTGGTAATACTGTCTATCAGTCCTCTCCTGCCATAGACAATTGCACACAGCCTGACACTAGAAACCCCTGAGCAGAAGAAACCAATTCTAATCGGCGTGAAATATGAGGATGCTCTCTATTCAATACCTCTCGAGTGGACCAGATTTAGCATGAGATATCTGTTTTCTTGTCCTGAGGAGTTCTGCCACCGCTGTGCTTGCATGGTTTTAAAGCCTTCTGCACCCCACAAGAGTTAGGCCATCATCTTCCTTGTCTTCAGGCTGCAAGGAATACTCTCCCTGCATATCGCATATAGTCTGTTTCTTCTGAGTAACATGAGTGAGTTCATGTGTCAGGATGTCTCTGTGTAATGTGCTGGCAGGTCAGTAATCATGTATCAGGTATTGATAAATGACGGGGAAAAAACAGACCTTTAAGGGCTGGAAACAACCTGTATGTGTACATGCACCTTGCTGAAAAGAAAAATAATTCCTTCCTGAATCCCAAACTTTAAATTTCTTTCTCTTTCTGGCAGAAGTACTTCAACTGTAAGACGTCTTCTCTCTTTAGAACGGTCTGACTCTGACGGGATGCCATATTATAGGTTATATACAGAGCTTTTAATTTCCCCCCCCCCCCCCCCTTGTAGGGGACACAAAATCAAGTACAGAGTTAACACAAAAGGTGGGGACTAGTCTTTGGGGTGGTGGAGTATGGTGTTGATGGATTAAACTGGACTGGATTACTGCACTTTGATAGTGGTTTGCTTGAATTTTATAAAAGCTGCCAGAAGGAAGATAATTTCTTGTGTGTGTGTGTATTTCTTGTTTATTGTCATGTGGAATGTGCCCAGGGGGGTGTGGAGTCTCCTTCTCTGGAGATATTCAAGACCTGTCTGGATGCTGACTTGTGTGACCTATCCTAGGGACCCTGCTTTGTCAGTGGGTTGGACCCGATGCTCTCTGGAGGTCCCTTCCAACAGCTACGATTCTGTGATACATATATACACACCTATAAATAACAATATTTTATTAGCTGTAAAGGCAGTGTCAGAGCACAAGAGAGAGAACTCTGTTGTACCTCTCATTTCGAGGTGGTTTTTTTTCCTCCTGTGATCGCTTATCGACCATGTCAATTGCTGTGAAACACGATTCCATCTTTCCAATTTTATTCTGTTAGGCCTAACTTTTCCTCAATTCCTGGGGAGGAGGGTGGGGGAGGAAGCTGTCACAGTTTTGTTTACTTGAAAAAATGCCCTTTTCACATTCCTTATCTTACAGAGACTTTCTGCTCAAGTATCTGTCAGTGTGTCCTTTATGCATTGATTGCACATCGATTTCATTCTGTATTTGAGACGTGCTTTGTCTTCTTCCTCTCCCCCTAAATACATGTTGTAGCTGCTGCTTCTGCATCACAGCTTCAGTGGGAAAAGGATGTCTTACAACTCTTGTTCTCGCTTTCTGATGTAATGTACAAAAAATTGTCTAAATGTATATCCAGCATCTCTTCCATGCTCAACCATTAGCACAAGAGCGTGGAAAAACATGTGCTCCAGAAGGTAAAATGGCAGTTGGGAATGGCAGGATTTCTTTACTCATAGGATTCCTTATGCTCAGCCTTTTTGCTTCAAAGGGAATTGTAAACCAACCAGCCAACCCTGCCATTATTTATTCTTTGATAATTTCAAAGCAGACAGCACAACAGCTCCAACTTGCAAAACTAGATTAGTATTTTTTTCAGTCTCTTATAACCAGTCCAAGGTTAAAATGTCAGGTATTTTACTACTAATTTCTTTGCACATCTGAGAAGTTTAAAAAAAAAATGTTTATAAGCTGGTTTGGGTTGTAGTTTTCTGTGGAAGTTTGATCTAGAATCCTTAGGAGAGTTAAAAAAAAAGTCACTGAGCTATAGGTGTTTGAACAGGAATACGAAGAATGGGATGAGTTCAACCCGAATTGCATTGCTGCATCTCTGGTTAGTACCTTTCTAGCTTCTCCTCTGTCCCTAGCTGGCCGTACCAGTGGTAGGAGAGCAGCTCCTGTGCTTACCCCACTCCCTTACTGGTTTGGAAAGGCATGGGAATAGCTTTCAGTAAGTAAATTCTGCCATCTGGTGATGGCTGATGTTGCGTGTGGGTTGTTGCTTTGACGGAATTTGGCCCTTTGAAAGGGAATTTCAAACTGCTGCTTCCCGGGGCTGCTGCCTTATACCACAGAGACAGCGAGGTGCCTCAGGATGAGTCTTGCTGATCTGGTACAACCAAGTCTCTTCTCCCAGGATATACTCGTGATGTTTGAAAGCTACTGCAGCGCAGCAGCTGCACAGCCTTGTAGCTTTGTTACAGCTAAAACCTGCTACCTCTGCCCTTTCCTTCCCCTTTTGCTTCCTCTTTCCTTCCACACTTATGTTGTTTCTTTCCCATTGCCACTTGAATGTTACTCCTGGTGCCTTAATGCTCCCAATATCCCTGCTGCTGTTGGAATCTTCTCCTCAGCGAGCTTCATCAGTGAGACTGGGCTAGTGTGGAAACTACGCTATTATACTATATGTATTATATATTCCTTGCTTCTTACAGGAATATTTGATACAGCATAGGACTCCTGATGGATGGTGTAAGGATCTCTCAAGCCCACCAGCCTTTTATTGCTGTTTGTGCAGCACAACTCCTTGTCCTCTTTGTGTAATCCTGCCATCCCTGCAGTAGGTATCTGCTAGCCACGTAGAAGCTGTTGAAGTCGAGCAGTGACAGCACGGCACTGTCTGATTTCTCTGGTGCCCCTGGACGTGCTTGGTGTACTCTGCTGCGCTCATTTGGTTGGTTTGATTTCTGGGAAAGATGAAATGAGGAGGAGGAAGCCCAGGGAAGTCGAAACAGCATTCATCTAACCTAAGGGCAACTACTACTTCTATCAGGCAGAGAAACAGTTGTTTAATTAAGCGTCAAGGACAGTGGAACAAAATGCAAAAACACTCATGTCTCTCCCATGTGGGGTGTCCTGAATCGGGTGTCTGTGTTCAGAAAGGGCCTCCAGCCCCAAATTCACCTATGTGTGTCATGGGCTGCAGGCATCTCAAGGGCTCTGCTGTGGCAGGTGGGTGAAGGAAAGGATTTCAGACAAGGTGCTCAAACAATCCTGTACCTGTAACACTCAAAGCCACGGGGGCTTTAGTAGCTATTTAGAGGCATGTTTCTTGAAGGGAAGAGTTTTACAGCTTGTCATCTTCCTAGTGTAAATATGTTTTGGAAAAATATTTGGATAAATCATGTTGAAAGGACAGCTGGCCAAATCAATAGAAGCAATTTCACCTTTCTTCCCTCAATGGAGTATTCACACCATTGCTTTTCTTAGTAAATGGACAATTTCTTATTTTTTCTCTACAAGGTGAGCCTGTACAGCTGGGTGGATGGCACTGGAGCTCTTCAGCAGGCATCAATGTCCAGTGACTGTAATATTAGTTTTCTGGGGTGCCAGGATGATCAACGTTTATTTCTTGGGATAAACACAATGGCTTTTACAAAGAACTTTTTAACCCTGTTTGCCACAGTCTACAGCGGGGGGTTAAGGATGTCCTTCCTCACAGTCCTTTTGATTTAAAAATTAGAAAAAATACACAGACCCAAACCACCAAAGCCAACCCAAAACCCCCTTAATGACCAGCACACTACTGTCTTCAGTGGATGGTAGCTAGAAAGGATGCAGGTGTAAAAGAAAAGGAAAGATGTTACCAATGTGTCTTTTAAGACAAATGTCTGCATGAAATTTTAAGAGCAAATTCAAACAGTACTTTCTTAAGAGTTAAAAGTTTAATTTAAAAGAAAGCTAGTTCCAAAACACTGATAGGGAAAGAAACAAACTCGCCCACATGTTGTTTGAAGCCCACAGGATGTGCTACGCAGCCCAACGCCATGTGCCGGTGGAGGCTGACGATACTCGGATCCAAAGGGTACAAAGCTGTACTGTTTGTCTTAATTTCTCATGAAATTATTTTTCTTATTTGCAGCTAACACATAAAGGAAGAGGCAAATAGTCCTCCTTGTGAACAACAGTAAGAAAATGACATTTAAATTTCTAATGTCCCTAAGGGAAAAGATGCCTGCGCCGTATTGTTTGGAGGGATGCCTCTCAGCGTGGTATCCAGTTCTCAGCATTTAATAACTCTCTGGAGGTTCTTGTGGCCTCTATACAAGGTCACTATGTGGTTTGGGGGAAGAAGAATCTAGAAGGATGGTCTTCTATTGTATGTCTGGCTATAAATTGTAGTGAAAAAGACATGTATGAAGTATGGTGTTCTGTGTAGATTAGGAAAGAAGAGATCTGAATTTGCAGGCACTGTGACATTGAAAAATGCTAGGCAAATTCCCCATCACAGGCAGTGTGTGAAACGGCTCTGTGTGTGTGGAGAAACATGAACTGGAAGAAATGTAGAACTAGGGTTCGGTAAGGTGGTGGTGTTAGAAATATATCCCGAAATCCGTAAGAACAGAGCAGAAGATCCCTGTCATCTGGGAGCTGCTACACTGCAGCAACAGATGCTAACACCATACCAACTTTCTGCATTTTACTCCCTTCTAGCTTTGGAGGCTGAGGGTCTTAGCTTAGTTCTTAGAATAACTTTTTGAGTTTGAATAAGAAGAAAGGAAGGCAGGAGACAGTACCTGCAGCTACATAAGTGATAGCTTTGCAAGTCATTAAGTGAGCTGGCTGTGTTTGAGCTTGGGATCAGTGAACCACTGTAGCATGTGTGCCACTGGTGCTGTGTGTCTGTGCTGGTCTTGCTCTTCCTGGGAAGAAGCCCAACACTGCAGCAGTGGCTTTGGAAGAATTTCAGAAAGCCTTTTAGGAAGGTGGCTGTATGGTATTCCTGCAGGAATACCATGTTAATACCCAAGGCTCTCGTAAAAGATGTTCAAGATGCATCTAAAACCTTCCTCATTTCCCTTGAAATAGGAGTATTTGGCTCTTGGTAAGAAGAAGCAGTAACAAGCAAGATTGGAGCTCTAGCAGTAGTTGAGCTACTTGAGTAGTTAAGTTGAGGACCACAGCTCACAGCAAGCCAGTGGGTATCCAAGATGCCCAATTTTCTGCTGAAGCTGGAAAACTTCTGTCCGCAGGGTGCTCTATGCCTCTCTCCATGACAGTGGATCGGTACCCTGGGTATTGTCTGAGTTATGGTGGCCAAGATTTGTGTGTTTCCAGTGTTTTTCTGCATTTCTTCTGCTTGTGGTTAGCTAATTAATAATTTTCACTAGTTATGGTGAGGAAGTTTATGGAGAAGTGAATGAATGTTTCATTTATATTAAAGAACAACATGACTGATGTGCTAATTACACAGATACTTGTTCTCAATATTCAACTTTATTATATGCAAATATAAAGGCCAGCTGCAATAGCAAGCCCTGGTAAGATGTACTCACACAATAACAAGGGCAAGATGTATTCTTTTTTGGGTTCATAAACAATATTTTTATGTTTTTCTTCTTGCTTCTTGCAACTCAGACCAGAACTGGAATATCTTCTCACTGGATATGAGGGAGCTGGGAATAGGCACTTGCAGTGCGTAGTTGCTGTGTTGGTATCTACCACTCTTCTGCACAAGTGATAGCAGTAAGCAGGGCAGTAGTTAAGTATAAGGATGCAATTAATCCTAGTGACACCAAAATAAATTGCTGTAGTTTGTTGTTCAGCCCTGCATTGTGGAGCTAATTGTGTGCATAAAGTTATGTATGTAACCTAAGTGTTTGACTTCATTACAATCAGAACTTAAAGCACAGCATGGGATCATGTTTTAAAATCTCGGTGATGCTCCATTTCTGCATCCCCCTCAATTAGCCTCGCTCTTCCAAGTTTGCTCTTGTTGGGAAAGCTTGAATTTGTACAAAGAGCCCAAATTCCTCACTTCAGCTTCTTAAATGAGCAAGAACAGGTCTTAAATAGAGCGTTATAAAGCTCTATTATGATATACCCATGTACACACATAACATCTGATTTATTGATTGTTTTTAAGAGAGATTTCAGGTGTGGTTTAACAGACTGACATATTTTGGTACAGCTACCTTCTGCATTCTCTGACTTGCAAAGCCTTAATGGCCTTGAGTACATTTACTTGTACAGGTTTGCAGGTGTAAAATAAACTGGACCAGATATATCTTAGAAGCTTTAAAACCAGTTTAAAGTAGATGTTTCTATAAATCCCTGTTTTATTACTGTAAGTGCAGTTATTTCACGAAATAGGACGTTGGCTATTGTTTCCTTTTATACTGCTACTAAGTACATGCAGCTGATGGGTGGCATTTGAAGAGGGAGAATCAAGCACATTAACCAACTGTTTGCACAGTGCTATATGCTGAAATACTAAGTCAGTCCAAATTCCCATGAACTTTAATGGTATTTTTTTTTCTTCCGAGCAATTCTCGGTACAAGTCCTATTAAATGAAGAAAATCTTTTTATTTGATTATGTTAGTTTTAGCAACTGGCTGCAGGGACTCAAGCATGGCCACAGCAAAGCTCCATCCATGTTACATGCAAAAGAAAAGAAAATTTTTTGTATGTAAAGAAATGTCTTTGAGTCCAGAGGAGGCCAGGAAGATGACCAGGGGGCTGGAGCACCTCTCCTGTGGAGACAGGATGAGAGAGTTGGACTTGTTCAGCATGAAGAGAAATCTCTGGGGTGACCTAATTGTGGTGTACCAATACTTACAGGAAAGTGGGAGAGGGATGTTCACCACAGAGTGCAGGGACGGGACAAGGGGCAATGGCTTCAAGCTGGAAGAGAGCAGGGTTAGGTTAGATGTTAGGAAGAAAATCTTCACTCTCAGAGTGGTGAGGCCCTGGCACAGGTTGCCCAGAGACGTTGTGGAAGCTCCTGGATCCCTGTCAGTGTACAAGGCCAGGTTGGATGGAGCTTTGTGCCCATCCCATGGCAGGGGACTGGAACTAGATGATCGTGGAGGTCCCTTCCACCTGAAAGCATTCTGTGATTGATTCCTGTGGCTGCAGCCCCAAATGCCACATGAGAAGAGTTCCTCTTGCTGACCGCTTACAAGCTGTAATGTGAATTTGTTGGAACAGACCTGTAAGAGACCCCATGTCAGGGCAGGTGCTGCATATCCCAGGCGTGGCTCTCTGGTACCCAGGGGTCCTAGAACTGCTCCTTTTTCCAAGCCACATGAGGAATTGTGCAAAACCGGGTAGCGGACTTGATGTGGATGTTACGTTGGATGGTTTTGGTGCAGGATGAGGGAAAAGGAGTTCAACATTTCCATTGCTGGCTTTATGAGCTTCCACTGTGCATAGCAAACTGCTCTGCTTTGAAGATATTTATTGCTATTCATGCTCAGATTCTTCATTTACTCTGTGTGGTAGGGGAACTGGTGAGGCTCCTTTTGGCTGAATATGGCTTTATACAGAGGGGGTCCCCTAAAATATATTGTTTGATTTTGGTTTAATGTTTTCTGTCTAGTGAATGTTAGTATTTGTTTGGGGTTTTTTTAAAGTTAGATGGTGTTTAATCAGTAAATTAAACAATATTCGTATTAAAATTAAAATTACTGTGATGTGTGTTCTGCCAAATTGGAGCAATTAATGGTAATAAAAATAGTCGATGAAATTTATGATTTAATCGTGATTAAAGTCTTATGTTTTTGCACTTGTAACATAACAGCAGAATCTTTTGTGGCATTTTTACCATAAGCTTTAAAGTACTTGTATAGGAAGCGTTATTTAGTGCTTTTAGGATTACACTAAAGTAATCCAAGATGTGCCTCATTAGTTTTCCTACTACTTGGAATAAAAAAATTGTTGGCATTGGTCGGTCTTTAAACTGCCTTTTGCACTTTTACAATTACCATATTGATGATGTTTTTCATGACAAATAGACTACAGCGTTCTGTTGCACACTCTACTTCTCCAATAATGCTGAGCTTGCAATAGGCACGATGAGGGGGTCAGTCCATAGTGAATATTGATCAAATGCAAATGGTATTCTATGGGTTCTAAAACTGCAACGTGCAGTAGAGCTAATACATACTGTATTTGTTTGGCTATTTTTATAAACTCATCAAGAATTGGCTTTTTTTTTAGGTTACTGGGCTGCACTTATCTTTAGTGGGACAAAATATCCCAATAATTTGACTTTAGAGGAACTGGGGTATGTACTTTGAAAGAAAAACAGAACTCTCTGGGGGATGCTATACAAATGTCACGCATATAGGTGTGGCTGAAAAAAATATATGGACTCATCAATGAGTGAAGGGGCAATTGCTGACTATCCTAATGCTTCATCCAGAAGGATTCTCTAAAGCAGCTTTGGCAACCTTTTGTAGGTAGCATGCCAGATTCTGCTCACTATATAGCTAATGTCTTGGTAAAAATATGCAGCAATGCAGCTATGCTTACCCTCAAAAGGAATCTAATTTTTGAGGTTATGCTTCACATCTTTGCGGCGTCAGAAGCAAATCCTGCAACTATACACATGAAACTTCGTCAATGACTTGTGCAAGGTGCAGTGCCCTAGTTCATCTGTCTCTCTTAGACATCATTAAATTTTTATAGAATAGATGGCATAATAATAACATTTCTTAAATCCAGATTCATGTCAAAAATAAGCAGAAACCTCGCTCCTCATTGGTAGTCCTCTGACACCTTAATACATTAACATTTACATGTCTAAAAAAACCCACTTCAGAAAAATTGCTGGGGTTTTGGCATCTTTTGTTCAACTGATGAGAAGCCCTTAGCTGTCTGCACGCTGGTGTTGGTCTACAAAGCGATGTTTTAGCTATCTGGGGTTTCTTTTCTGTCATAAACAGGTCACATGAGGCACGTGCTGCAGGACATGTGAGCATAAGAAAAAACTTGTGAACATAAGGAAAAACTTCTTCCCAGTGGGCATGACAGAGCCCTGGGACAGGCTGCCCAGGGATGTTATGGAGTCTTCTTCTCTGGAGATATTCCAGACCCATTTGGACGCCTCCCTGTGTGCCCTGTCCTAGGGAACCTGCTTAGGAAGAGGGGTTGGAGTCCCTTCCAACCCCTACGATGCTGTGATTCTGTAATAGGGTAATATTTTTCTGCAAGTGATTGTACATAATTCCGTAGCAGAGCCAGGAACTGTGAACAAAAAATGTCTTGATTGTCCTAAAACAGCATTCCTTTGTTCAAGTCTCACAAAACTTGAACAAAGTTTTGGGAATTTTTAACCTCAGTTAATATTGTAAGGAAAGATTAATTCATAGAATTTTTAAGTCGTGATGTGGTATAATCTGTCTGTCAGTCTACAATTATTTAAGTCCATCTCTTCTATGGGCATTCTCTCTCTGGCATAGTAAACAGGGTATAATATGCAGCTGAAGAGTGAAGCTGTCCTGATTTTAAAGTCCTATAAAAATAAAAAGAGCATAATTAACTATTGCAATAACTTAACAGCGGAAATTATGGATTTTCCTGGATTTAAGGTATTAAAATACCTACTGTGTGCCTTTCTAAAGGGTAAGTTTTTAGTATGAACCACTGTAATCTTTTGGGTGCAGAAACCTCTTGGTTGAACTCCACAGCCTGCGTTTCAGTTGGGAAATTTGCTTAGGAAATCAGTTCTATTCAGCATTTTCATTAGCAGTGAGAGTAATGGAATACAGAATAGCTTATAAAATATGCAGATGGCACCAAGCTGTGAGGAGTTGCTAATACCTTTCTGTATCAGATCAGAATTCAAAATAAACTCGGTATGTTGGAGAGATGGTCTGAAATCCCCAAGATGAAATTCAATGGAGTGAAGTGCCATATGATATATTTAGGAAAAAATTCAGATACACAAATGCAAGATAGGGAATACCTGTTGAGAGAAAACGGGTGACAAATTGTGCAGTGCACTGCAGTTGTATACTAGAGAGCTGTAATTCCTGGCCGTGTGAAGAGATGGTGTGGCATCTAAAATGTTGGGTAATTATTTCAAATCAGGATTAGCCAGGTCTGAGTTGACATATTGTAGCCCTGTTTGAAAGTTTAGGTTATTTGATCAGTTAAAGAATCTAGCTTGCATAATTTCAGACAATATGGTAACAACCATCCAATATATGAAGATTTTAAGAGGGGTGGGAAAAATGTAGAGAGGAATTGTTCTGCATATTCCTGAGAGACAAGTAAAGGGAAATTTATGGAATTTGCATTCAGACTGGGCATTGTGATTAAAAAACGTTTTTTGAAGTATGAACCCCAGAAAAAGCCATCTAGAAGTGTGGAGGAACCTCCTTTTCCTTGACAAGTTATACAATCTTTCCTTGACAAGTTATACAACGCTCACCCAAATCTGTGTTGGGTGAGTCTACGCAGTCCTTCCTTAACACTAGGTGGACTAGACGATGCCTTTCTGCCTATGTTTCTGTAATTCCGTGGAGATCAGAGTAGAGGAAATAGAATAATTTTTATCTTCAGTGGGAAAATTGTGTGGCCAGTGAAGCAGATGAGCTACTCCGTAGAGCTGTGCAGGTCATTCAGGGTCTGCAGTCTACAATCCATTTCTCTGTCGTACGTATATGTCCATTTACAAAGATTGTTGGAGGAAGAACATGATTTGTAGTAAACAACTTTGCCTCTTAGTCCTAACTGTGAAGAAATAGTTATTTAACTTGCTTCCCCTAAGAGTTTCCATTCATTCTGTCGATGGAAGCATTCTTCAGCATTACGGTGCCGAAATAGAGTGTGGAGCGGACTAGACTTCCTTGCCTTCAGAAGTAAGAAACAGAGGAGGAAAACTGACCTTGAAGAGTTAATGCTTTGATTTCTTATTAATTCATAAAACTGAGCAGTTTGCTCTAATTGCAGATTATATTTTAAAATATTTTCTTTTATCAACCTTCATAATTTAACAAAATTTAACAACTGGCAAGTTTCAAGCCATTTTCGTTCCAAATTCTTTTATACTGCAATGCTGCTCCTAATCACCTGTGAAAAATCTGCCATGCAACAGAAGACTGGGAATGGTTAATGATAACGATGAAAACTAATTCAAACCAGGCCACAGGTAGAAGCTTTTGTGAAAGCAATCTGCATCTCTTCAAGTTGGTCAAGCTAAAATTGCCTTTTAGAAAAGCAGTTTGTCTTTAATTACAAGGGAAGACAAGCTATTATCTCGGTACCCAACAAGTACCTACTGCACAGGTCAAAAAATAGGCAACAATTACATATTGAGTTGGGACAGTTTTATATAAGTTTGCCTATGTTGCCTTTCCCTTTGCTTTGTGAGTGGTTCACAACCAGTCATGCAGGGTACAAAAGATACGGGTTGTTCCATTGCCATGGTTTGCTCTTGGTCTAACCGTGGTTATCTGTAGGCTCTTCCCTTCTGCTCTAGTGAGTTGACCTGTTAGCTGCTATCTCTTTTGGAATTGGTTTCAAGATCTAAACTAATCTGATTTTTATACCATTTTGGATGCTGTAATTTAATACTCGTATGGGATTGCCTTTCCCCTAAAAGAAAATGATGTAGCAAATTTCATAAAGGGAGTGATAGTAAAAGATTAGTTACATAGTAATGGGCAATATGAATCATGGTATAAATCACTTCAGGCGAGAAAGTATAGCTTTCACTCCAGAGGGAAGGTATTTGGAAGGAATGTCAATGTTTTAACATTTTAATTGCATCTCCTTGTTTGTTGCTGCTTTCATTCTCTCTGTTTCTTTTTAGCTTAATTACTACTTCTATGCTGGCTACATAGTATAGGTTGACTAAGCTTAATTTGATTCAAATACACTTTAAATAAGAGCTACTGGAATCACAGGGAATGATTTCTGAGTTGTTGGGGTTTGATGGTGGTTTTTTTTAAAAAAGCACCCTCAGTCTTATAAAAAGACCCTAAACTATTTGATCGGCCTCTTGTTCTACATGCAGCTTTGTCATCATCTAAACTGTGTGACAATTTAAATAACATAACCCCGAGCCATAGATCCTGCAGATGGAAAATACACAGTGGCTTTCTCTGTGGAGTAAGGCAGAGATGAGTTACTTGCCTACTGCTGTGGTGTACGGCAGGTTAGAGGTGCGCTGGTTCTGTAACGCCTATCAGCTGACGCTATAGACAAAGTGATTTATTTATTTATTTATTGGCAAGCAGTAATTATTAACAACCTTGTAAGCAAAAGGAGGAATGAATAAGTAAAGATGCTTTAAGAAGTGATTTAGATTCATGCCAGTTGTTATTTACAAGCGGTCTAGATAAAAGGCTTAACATTAGGTTGCAAGGTTCGTGGTACATGAGACTATAATGACATAAACAATTTGCATGTTATTATGTAGGTTCTAGAAAAATCCTCTTTCTCTGATCTGATTAAGGACTTTATCTTGGAAAGGATTATGTATGTTTTTAAGTTAATATGCTGTGAAATCATCAGGACTCCTGGAAGTGTATAATTCCAGAATGTGTGTGTATCTTCAAAGGACTGCAGCCTATATAAAACACATGCAGATGAACAGGATAGTTTTGATTATTTTTTTTTCCTAATACTAGATGTAGGGCCCAACTTTGTTGTTAAAAAAATTATTTTAGACTGGCCCTGCATGTACATAATCAGATCTGATGCAGTAAAACCTAGGTAGGTTACAATATTTGGCTTATTCAAATTAATGCGTTTTGATAATTGCACACAGAGTGGATAAACAGAAAGTCAAAGATGATGGGGCATCACAAAATGGACTTTATTAATTTGTCACTACAACTGTGTCTATATCTGTGAATTACAGCGTTGTGCTTAGAGCGATTATTTGTGCAGGTATTGTATGTTATAGGGAGAGTTCACTTTCTGAAGTTGTGTGTTGTTGAGAGGATCCTGAGCTAGTTATGGCAAGTTAGAAAGTGTGGATTTATTCTGCTTTTTTTTACAAGAATAAATATGTTTGGTACTGCTGTAGAGCTAGGATGGAAAATTCTGTGTGCATGGTGGAAAGAATAAGTATATAAGCTGGCACTAAATTATGAAGTCTTTTGGGCATTTAGAGATAGGGGGTTAAGTTTCTTGGAAGACTATTTGCTAAGGGGTACAGAGATCTGACAGGCAGTCTAAAAGGTTAACATTAGGCAGGTTGAGATCCTAGCAAGTCTTTTCCCTCCCAGATCCTGAGTCATAGGAGCTTGGGAAGCAGCCAGGAGTTTCACTCGACAGGATAGAGATTTTTAAGCATTGCTGTGAGATCTATCACTGACTTCCAGACAGGCATTTACATAAATGAAACAAAAAATGAGCTTTGTCCTATGAGTGTTTTCCTCTACTTCTGTTCTTTCTGTGGTGGTTTGTTTTTGCTTTATCCTTTTGTTTTATTTTTTCTTTTGAAAGCATTTTTTCTGCTTCCATTTTTGTCATGAAAAGATAAATTTTAAGACCTCCAACACGAATGCAAAGCTTTTCTGTTATGCTACCTTTGCATAATAAAACCCTGAATTAAATGTCAGGGTTGTAATTATTACTGAAGTATGTTGCCGTGTGAGAGTGGGTAACTCAAGCCAAGATAAAAAGGTGGCAGAAATAACTATATTAGAGAGCTGTTGTTCAAAGACAAAATAGTACTATAAATTGTAGGCGGTAAAATTATTTGGCTTTTGTGATGTGTTTGGTTTTAATTTATCGGGGGGGGTGCGTGTGTGTGTTAATCTCAGCTGAGGGCCAAGTGCCCACCCGGTCGTGCTCTCACTCCCCTTCCTCAGCAGGACAGGAGGGGAAAACATGGCTCCAGATAAAGGCCAGTTTGGCTAGTTACTGTTATGGGCAAAACAGACTTGACTTGAGAAGAATTAATTTATTGATTATTTTTATTTATTGATTACCCAAATAGATTTGAGTAGTGAGAAACAAAAATGAACATGAAAGCAGCACCTTTTCTTTCCTCCTCCCGCTCCAGCTCTACTTCCCTCTTTCACTGCATGGCCCTTCCATGAGTTTTTCTCTGCTACTTCCACCTGCTTGTTTGGGTGGTTTTCTTTCTGTTGTGGTGTTTGGGGGTTTTTTTTGTAGGGTTTTTCTTTTTTTGGTGGG
>VZTU01023888.1:240742-353668 GCA_013400835.1 Zapornia atra
GGGGGGGGGTTGGGTTGTTTTAGGTTTTTCCTGGCGTTGGCTCTCCCCGTGGCTGAAGTCCTTCAGGAAACATCTGCACCAGTGTGAGCGCTCCACAGGCCACAATTCCTGTCAGGGAAACCTAGCTGCAGGCGGTAACCTGCACAGGTGCCATGGGGCTGCTCCTCCTGCTTGGTTTTCTCATTCTTCTGTTCCCACTTCCTCCTTCTGTCCCACATTTTTTTCCTCTTTTTTTTTTTTTTATTTAAAATGTGTATGTCCAGTGTTGCTGCTGGGCTTTGCCATATCCTGCAATGGGGGATAGCGGAGTGCATGTGAGTCGGCAGGAACCAGTCGTGGGGCAGGCCTATCTCTCCTGACAGGCATTGCTGCTGCAGCCGCCATGTGGCCAGCACCTCCACACTTAGGCCTGGCACCGAATGCTTCTGTTTTTACTTTTGCTTTTTCTGATTCTCACCCCACTGCACCGCCATTACATAGAAAAGGAGGAAAATAGAGAGATGTGCAAAGGGTGTTGCAACCAAAGGAATTAACTGCACGTTTTCCTGTTGCTTCCTTTCTGCTTGGGCAGATAAAATGAAACCATTTTTGTGACTGCCAGTCCATTGTGAGGTAGCCTTTCCATTGATGTGGTTTTTTGGTGGGTTTTTTGCTGTGACGTTTTACCTCTTTACCTGTCACAGTTTTAGAGCTCGGCCTTCATTATAACTGTATCTTTGGAGCATGTTTATGGAGATGAAGAAGCAATGCCGGTCTTCCACATGCAGCCACTGCACCTATACCTGGCTGGCTGGCAGGGGGTGTTTTACCTCAAAAGCTGTCAGAAATACAGGGGGTAGAAAATCATGGTTACAACTTTCAATCTGCTCATAGCTTGCTACAGGAACTGTTCGTAATGTTGTTTCGCTAACTCATCCTGGGTGTTAGCTAAGGACCAGCAAAATTGGGACTGGAATAGTATTTCAGCTTTTACAAATTTCTGGTATGTTTCAGGACAGAGTCACAGAATCATAGAATGGGCTGGGTTGGAAGGGACCCCAAGGATCACAGAGTTCCAACCCCTCTGCCACAGGCAGGGCCACCAACCTCCAGGCCTGGATCTAGACAAGGTTTCCCAGGGCCCCATCCAACCTGGCCCAGCAATATATTTAAGTGTACACACGTGAACAATATCACTGATTTCAATAGGGCTGTTGATGTCCTTGTGTTTAGCCACATACTTGTTTGAGGCCACCATCAGTAGGCTGAATTTCTGTGTGAGAAAGTGTTAGCTAAAATGATTCTGTGACCGACAAGAATGTTTGGCATTTCGATCTTGGAGGAGCTCTCTGCTGTTTTCATGTTTTGGAGTAAGAAATGCAGCAGAAGAGCTTCCTGGTCTGAAAGTGGCTGCTGGCATTAACAACAATCCTCTTTGCCACTATCTGGGAATGCAAATAAATTTGATGGGTCTAAAAATTACGTATTGCGAGCAATATTCAGCACAATGCAGGATTAGAATTTGGCAGCTAAATGCCATCTATATTGGGAACATACTTCTCTGTATAACTTCTATATCTGAAACCATAGAAAACTGGATTTTGTCCTTTTTGCCACAGGGCAGTTGGGTGAGGCTAGATCAGTCACTTAGAGTTCTAAGCTGGTCATTAATTTTACATTATTCATTCTTAGAGTATCTAATTTTGAGACCATTTAGGTTAGGTTTTTAGTTCTGGACTCATCCTATTCCTGTGGCCTCCTGAGGTCTGTAGGAATCGTAGCAGAAAGGCTGAATGTTTGGTGATTTTTGTGAAATATTTTAGCTGCTAAAATGATTTTTAAAATTCTAAGGGGTTTTATTTGCCTTACTGTCCTGCATCTTTGCAAGTGGGTTTAACTGCTGATCACACCTTAGAAGAGATTTGATGCTCCTGTTGTTTTGTAATTGCCCTTCACATATAAGAACGGTCTATTTTGAGCACCAAATGAACCGGGGCTCAGAAGGAACATTGCTGCCTTAGGACTTGAAGGAACCTCAAGACACTAACCAGTCCATTCTCCTAACCATGATGGAAGTAATCTACCGACGTAATACGCGATAGGTGTGTTGAGAGCTTTAAGAGCAGGGTAATGATGGCAGATGCCTGAAACCTTATTGCCAGCAAGTTTTGCTTCGCTTCTAACTGAGATCTCCCCTGTCTCAGCACAGTGTCTTTAGTGTTTGTATCAAAGCAAGCACACCGTTAAGGTTACGTGGGCAGCTTTGGATTTAATGCTTTTTTAACCTGAAGGTTGTTTTTATATTGCTGAAACGATCAAATGTGCTGAGATGGAAAGTATTTTGCATCTGAAGATACCATATTTTTATTTATGGCCCAGTCAAAATAAATTAAAATAATCGAAGAGCATTTTGAAAACAAATTGCTAGGAGAGCTATATATCTACCATGGCAAGTGCTGAAGAGATGAGAGTGTCTTATAATGCCGGAATGAGTTGTGTAAATGTGGGTATTGATATACTCAACAGCAGCAAATCTGAGAGAGGTTTTTTGGTGGGTATTTTTTTTTTCTTTGGCCAAGTCTCCTCTGATCCCACTTCTATCCCAGAGGAGGAGAAGACTAATGTTCCTATCACACATGTTCCATTATTGATTTTCATTCCAATCTACCCAAAGTCTTCAGTGCTGGAAATAATTAGACCCTGTGAACAGAGATGAAGCACAAATCTATACAATGCTGGATTGCCAGAAATGAAGACAAGGGTGCCTAATTAATGTTGCATATAGAATGCCTTTTGGATGAATGGGCTTCCCTTCTCAGAAACAGCTCAACGGTGCTTGTGTCACAAGTTCGCTGTTAATTAAATAGTGTTCACTGTGTGTTCGTAAAAATGGTGTGGGGAAAAGAAAAAAAAACAACGTTGGACAGCAACAGTGTTCTACAGGAGCTCTACAATTAAAGGAAAAGGCTGTGGGAAAAAAACCCAACTTACTTGCAGGCTTCATTTCAATGGCAAGGTATTTTCTTCCATATGAAATTTGCTTTACAGATGTTCTCAAAGCTCCTCGGGAATCTCTAGTCAGAGAAGGCACGTGGGCATTCCAAAAATCGGACTGGAATTGTGTCAGGGAGGGATGAGGACAGGAAAAATGTTCCTGGGAGCTGAGGCATGCTGAATGCAGCACAGCTCGCATCTGTGGGAGGCTGCAGCCAAGGCAGTGGGTAAGGCCCGCTCAGAAAGCAGGAAAGGATCTGCAGGAAGCCAGTCAATTAACTTGTCTTTGAGCGAAGGGTGGCCTGTATGGTGATGTAAGGCTGCGTAGCATATCTTGGGAACTGAGAAGACAGGTATTTAGGAAGATTGTGAGAGAGAGAACTGATGGAAAGTCTTTGCAGCAGGCATCTGCTCAGTAGCAGAAACACTGTCCAGTTTTTCTCTCCAGATATCTGAAGTATTGGAAGTAGATTAAGTGAAAATTGTTTGCTACATCTGTAGGACACTTGGTTTGTTTTCTCCCAGCAACACAAAGATAAAGCTGTTCCCAAACCAGAAAAATCCAGTCTCCTAATTACACCATAAACAAGCCTGAATCGGTGATTAAGCTTCCTGCAACAGCACGTGCTGTCAGTGGTTTTGCAGCAGGTATCTTCTCCTTCTTTGCTGGTCTTCCTGAATCCACTTCTGTTTGTAGCAAGGGAATGTGGCAAGGGAAGAACATCCAGTGGAGCTTAGGACCTTGTTGCCAGCAAGTTAAAGATGCTCCTGCACTGATCTTGCTTCTGTATGGTGCACAACCAGATGCAAGCCAATGAGAATGTCCTCCTGCATTTTAGAGGTAGAGAAGAGTGTGTGTATAGCAGCCCTGATGGATTCAGCTTTATAATTCTTAGCCCACTCATCTTTCTGTGAAGCTGGTCTCCTTTTTAGCAGTCCCCAGAAGAGCAGCACTCTCCGTGCCTATGCATGCTGAGAGCAACAATGTTATGTTGGGATTTTTGGAGTGTCAGAGGTCTCTGATAGGAGAGGGAATCTGGGGAAGTTGTTCTTGTCCTGTGATTTGCAGGCCACTGGCGTGCCTTCTTCCAGCCTTTAATTTTCTCCTTTTATCTCTCTCTCCTCCTTGCTCTTCTAGATATCTGTTGTGGCCAATCTAAGTGATACAATTGCTTCCTGTGCATCTCTGGAGAGTTTAAATAGCGTCATTTCCCCCGCTCTTTTCTTCTCTCCTTATAAATGCAAAGGAAGCTTCTCTTCTCTAGGCAAAGATAGAAAATTTTTTTTGCTTCAGAGAAACTAGAGAATGAGTAAAAACCCAGGCTCCTTGGTTGAGCAAATGAATTCAGCCAACGACTCTGTAGGTGTCTTCCCAGACTACACCTTAAACTGCAAGAATAGATGTTTTTTCTGATGAAAATCTACTTGACATAAATACAGCTCTAGCATAGATTTGATTGAGGGAATTCTTTTTCCCAATACAGTAGAAGCCGTGGTTCTGGTTTAGGAATTTTATGAAATAATACCAGTGCAGAAGAAGGAACAGTTGAAAGCAGTTAGAATCGTCTCTCTCTACTCTGGGTCTGTTTTAGTAAGTGTTTCTTTGACTGCAAACTGTCAGCTCTGCTGCACAACTGAAATGGGGCACACACAAGTTGTGATTTCCTCTCCCCATCGTTGCAGCCTGATTCTGAACTCCAGATTTAATCTATTTAAATAATCTACCTCTGAGATTTAAGTAATTTCCTAGATACCTTTTCATGTTCAACAAATAGTAAAGAGTTAGAATAATTTAAATGACCAAATCCATGTGAAATAAACTACTGGTTATCTTGCCCACAGGTTTATTTTCTTCTCTGGACCTGTTTTAAGCTGCACTGCAGTTGCTAAATCAAGAATAAACCGATTTTTCAGTATAGGGGTTGATAAGTGTATGATTTCCATTACGTCCCCATGTGCTACATAGTAAAAAATGAAAACATGTAACCACATTGTGAGTATGGAATTGAAATGGATTTTCTGACCCAGTCCCAGTGAATAGGTGCTAAAATGATGGCAAAGATTGTAGCTCTTGGATTGTAGTTATCATTTAAGTTCTTTGATCGGTGGTGGATCACTGGAACAGGTTGCCCAGAGACGTGGTGGAGCCCCCATCCCTGGAGACATTCAAGGACAGGCTGGATGGGGCTCTGAGTAACTCGATGTAGTGAAGATGACCCTGCTCACTGCAGGGGGGTTGGACTAGGTGGCCTGTAAAGGTCCCTTCTAACCTTACACATTCTGTGATTCCGTGATTTGAGTTATTCCTCAGTGGTAGGAGAAGTTAGACCTGTGGGCATGATGGCAAAAATAAAAAGCCGTCTCCTTTTGTCCTTTTTTCCCCTCTGACTGCCAGCAGCAGGCTGACAAGTAAATGCTTTTGAAGTTATTTTGGGTGTGAGAAAATGTGGTTCACATGGGTTCTGCGTGTTCATATGTTGTCTTGTTTTGTATGTTTGTAAGAACGTAATCTAACCAAGTACTTCAAAACATATTGGAATGTTTCAATCAGCTGGAACTTTGAGTGTGAAAACCATTCTGGTTTCATAGAAGCCAATCATGTTTTGTTGTTTTCTTTAATAACAACAGCAGAAACTAATCTACATAGCATATATTTAAATTCTTCCAAGCAGAGAAAGCATCACTGCTTGTTCACTCCCTCTAGAACCAGAGTCCTCTGTTAGCTCTTGCCCTGAGTTAAATGAATCTCACTGCTGTGGAATCAAGACAGAATATAATCCGCCTTTCTTTCCTCTTGTAGCTTGGCTTTACATCCCCGAAAAGACATTGTAGTCACTGGCAGTGATGACCACCTCTGGAAAATGTGGGCTTTGCCTGATGGGAACATCATCATGACAGGTGAAGGTCACACTGATTGGCTTTCGGGCTGCTGCTTCCATCCAAGGTTAGTGCAAACAGTCCCCTGAACTAGCACTAATCCCTTCTGGGGAGTACTTGTTTGCTCTTCCTTTGTTCACTGGCCTGCTTTGATGACTTTCTATTCTCAGTGTAACCCTGCACTCTCTGCTGAATTTCCAAACATGTAGATAAACGTTCCTCTGGCTTTCGGTGTGTTGACTCAAGATTGATTGCTTTTAGTATTTTGTACATCTTAAACTTTGTCCACATGCCAGCGCACGTAACAAGGAGTAATAAGCTTTTTAGATCTCTGTGTATTAATTTTCTCCATGTTCATGCACTATAACAAACACAGTTCTGTTGTTAATAATACAGAAAAGTTGATTTCTTGTATTAGGCGTTATTTGTCATATGGCTAACAATATCCATGTTTACCTAGAGAATAGAAGTATGAGCTTTCCTCTTTTCTCTTTAAACTGATTTGAAGCTGAATCAATAAATTAAAGTGAACGTTGAAAATAGGAAATAAATATTTCGACTACAGGTGTCATGGAAATAGGCCAGACACAAAGGAGATTTCTTGGTTGGTCTGTTGAAAAATAGAATGCCATTTTACTCTCAAAAAAGAAAAAGCATTTGTTAAGACTAGGTCTCTGTATGTTAGTGATTTTTGCATCAGATTTCTAAGGCTGCAGTTGCAATAGAGTTCTTTACAGTTATTATAATCATAGTCTGCCCAGCTACCCACCTAAGGTTCACTTGTAAAAAGAGCATTAGTAAACCTCCAGCCTTGTATTTTCATTCTATTTATGAAGCAATATTAGGTCTTCGTGGGAAGTGAACGGCCACTACTTCATTTCATGGTTGTTCTTAATTTCTGATGTTGTAATGAGCTGACAAGTGTGCACACATTCCCCTAAATGCAAGCAAGTTCCCTCCTTGTTTTTAAAACTTCAGAACCATGGAATCACGTTTTCTGGGATTAATTGAACATGTGCTTACTCTTTTCTTGCATCTCTTTCTCCTATGAAACATGGGATTTCTTTTAAGATGCCTGTGCTTCTCAGTGTTTGCTTTTTCACGTATATATTCTTAGAAATAATTTTATTTATTTAAGAGGATAGTATTTGACTTAATTAAATATAATATAGGAGAAGAGAAATGGATTTGGGTTGGTAGGATAATTTTTCTATTACTGAATGACAGGTTGCTTGGGGTTTGTGAGCATGCCGGACATCCAAAGTCTAACTTGCAGATAAACAGAATGCTGCCTTACCTCTTACCTGCTATGAATATAAAACTCATTGCAGGGAAAGAAAGGAAAATACAATTAGAAGAGCGTGTTATCATTTATAAAGCTGCTGGGCATGCTAATCAGATTTCGATAATGCATTGTTACCATGACACCCACTGACTCAGAGATTCAAAACTATTTTCTCATTAGTCTTTGACCAGAATACAGTCCTTTCAATAGGCTTTCCTATTTCTCATTCAATTATTGAAATTAAAATGAGTTGAGGTACATCATTATTCTCTTGCAGTATAAATTGACTCCTGCTGAATGCTCTGGAGTGATTCAAAAGCAGTGCTGTTAAAATATTGCCTTCTGTTACTGGGTAAAAAATGTATAATATGACAGAACACATTTAATCATACTTTTTTTTTTTTAAAGTAGGAGACTTCTATATATCAGGTATTCCGGAACTGAAAACAACATTGGAAAGTTCTCATACAATTTTTCTGGAATATGTATAGATAGCCTCTGATTTTCTTCCAGTTTTACAAATTTCAAATTATGTTAATCTAAATGTTGAAAAGTATTTATTTGGCATCGCGCTATTTAATTGTGGTCCAGGAATCTGGGTAGAACTTCCACACTTCTATATTCTTTCCTTTTTGTTGTCTGTTAGACCGTTTTTCCTCTGTGTTTCTTCTCTCTGTCTGTAAAATCAGGTTGAGAACAACCTCAACCTCTGATCTGAGAAATATCCCACGTGTAGCCCCAGGAGGCACATGTGTCTGCACAGTCGCACATTCAAGTCCACTTCCAAACCGTCTTCTTTAGAGAGCATCAGAATAATCCACATATTGATATTGAGCATGGAAATAATTTAAGGAGAAACAAATCGAGAACTATGATGTGAAGTTAACTCAAACTGCTGCACACACAAATCTCAGAAATCCATTTTTACATTTTCATGGTTGTAATAATACTTGAATTACTTAATATTACTTGAACAGGGGTCTTTGTCTTGGCCATGCTTGTGCCACCACAGTAAAGAGAGACCAAGTTGCAAGTCTCTTTGGTAGCTGTGAGGATCTGTGATCTTCAAGCTAAAGGTGCTGTTTGGTTTATATATATATCCTCAGCTTCTCTGAGGGCAATGTGAGAATATGGGGTGGTAGCAGGAACTTACCTGTGTATGTTAAAAGGGTGAGGATATGTTTGGTGCTCTGGACCTTGCCAACTGATTAATACTTACCTAATGAAGAGGAGACATAGATACAGACTGGGAGAAGAGCTTCTTGAGAGTAGCCCTGCTGAGAAGGACTTGGGGATTGTGGTGGACGAGAGACTTAACATGAGCCAGCAGTGTGCTCTTGCAGCTCGCAAGGCCAATGGGATCCTGGGCTCCATTAGCAGAGGGGTGGCCAGCAGGGACAGGGAGGTGATTGTCCCTCTCTACTCTGCCCTCGGGAGGCCCCATCTGGAGTCCTGTGTCCAGATCTGGGGCCCCCAATACAAGAAAGATGTGGAACTGTTGGAGAGGGTTCAGAGGAGCCACGAAGATGATTAGAGGGCTGGAGCACCTGCCCTACCAAGAGAGGCTGAGGGAGCTGGGCTTGTTCAGCCTGGAGAAGAGAAGGCTGTGGGGGGACCTCATTGCAGCCTTCCAGTCCCTGAAGGGAGCTTATAAGCAGGAGGGGATTTAGCTTTTTAAAAGGATAGACAATGGCAGGACAAGGGGGAATGGATTAAAACTAAAGGAAGGAAGGTCTAGATTAGATATTAGGGAGAAGTTTTTTACAGAGAGAGTGGTGAGGTGCTTGAACAGGCTGCCCAGAGAGGTGGTGGATGCCCCGTCCCTGGCAGTGTTCAAGGCCATGTTGGATGGGGCCCTGGGCAACCTTGTGTAGATCCAGGCCTGGAGGTTGGTGGCTCTGCCTCTGGCAGGGGGGTTGGAGCTCTATGATTCTTGGGGTCCCTTCCAACCTATGCCCTTCTATGATTCTATGATTGTCATTTCAATCTTTCCTAGTATGTGTATGTATGACAGCATCCTTAAGTATCATAATGCCTTTGAATCTTAGGGGCAGAAGCCACTAAGTTTCTGAAGAGGTGTTGGAAAGAGGGGGTGGAGAAGTCTCATTTCACCCCCTACAGACAACGTGCTTCATTCTGTGATTATTTTGCTTAAAAACACAGACATTTCCTTCATATTTGAGTGAGGTGAGAGTTGCTGAAGCTCTGGAATCCGGTGTTGTATCATGTTCTGATTTATGCCCAGTGCTCTTTGGTCCATACAGAGGGTCTTAGTCACCAATGTGCTCTCCCCATGTGGCAGTGAGGAGAGTAGAACATCTCTGTTGGGATGCTTTCTGTGGATCTGAATGTAGAATTTTGTCCCAAACTTAAAAAACCCAACTTGAAACACGTCCTGTCTCATCTACAGAGTGCAGCAGCTAGAAGGAGGGAGGAGAGCAGTGCTACTTTTTTGAAGCTCAGGTGACAACTGGTTGAACGTCCAAACCAAACACTATTTTCATTCCGTTATGCCTGAATGGTGCTTTGCAGATTAATTAGCTCCTGTAAGTTCCTGTCACTGTTGAAAAATTCAGGACTATTTTCCAACTTCTGTTTTATGTTTGTGAAGGAGTCAGAATGACTCCTGCCACAGCCATCCATGCAGGCTTCATGTTCAAAATCTGGCAAGCTGGGGAAGAGCTGTGTAGGGTACCTATGGACACCAGGTAGCCCGAATGTTTGGGACAGCAGAAAAAACCCTGCCAGTTTCCAGAATAAGCTGGGGGTGTTAATGCTGCATCTTTAAGATCTGTATTCTAATTACACTAAGATATTTCAGGGCATGTACTAGATTTATTTATCTTTATTACTGATGTTTCTGAGAGTCTAAAGAATCAAGCTGTGCAGCATCACAGAGGTGTTTGTTAATGTCCGATAAAATCCTGGTGAACTGTAAAATATTGTATTATTGCTCCACATGTGTGTTGGTATAATACATAAGGTCCTTAAAATAGTCATAAATATTAATCAAGTCAACTCTTCTGAAATGTCTGTAGCCCTTTTTGTGCAAACATTGTTTGAGTCTGTGGAAAATAATGAATTTCTGAATGGAAAAGGTGTGCAAACTGCAGGTTCTTAACGCTACTTAAGACTTGAACTGAAAATTGTCCTAATGTCCTTCTTAATGTCTTGTTCACCTGAGACAGAAGCTGAATTACTTGTGCTCTTTCCATGTTGCTCTTTTGACTCTTAGAGTTGCTGAGGAAAGACATCAAACCTGTTACCAGTTTGGTGGTTATATATATATATTTTAAAAAAAAGTCGCAGCAGTTATCTTTGCAGATTTTAAGTTCTGTTGCTATTGGAAAATTGAAGGTAGGTATTGTCTTCTCAGTAACTAGGGTGAGGAGAAAAAAAAAGATAGGGGAAATACATTCAGGCATTAAGCATCTTGGAAATAAAGGTACTTAATGTTTGATACCTTAGGAAAAGGGGCCAGCAAGGGGATGCAAGAGAATGATGGGCTAAGCAGCTTGAGGTTGTTTCTTCTCTCCACACTGAAAGTCTGTGCCTGGATAGATGAGAAAAACAACCTTGTTAGGGACAGAGTGCGAAACTATCAAAATGGATTAAGGGTGGATGTGAGGATTCAGAGAGGGGTTGAATAGGCTTGGGAGGGAATATCAACTACAGACAGGCTCGAATTCTTGTAAGAAGCTTTGGGGGAATTCTGTAGCACATCAGAACAGGCTGTGGGGGGCAGTGATTTGGGCAAATTATGGATAGTAATGCGATGGCTATGAATTGTAGGTCTGCAGAAAGCTTTAAACACCTGTCTCTAAAAATCAAAGTCTCTTCCAGTTTTATAAAGCTGAGCAGCACAAAATCACTACTGATTATCCTGTTGGATGCTCAGAACCTTCTCCAGGTTTAGAATCTACAGTGCTGGGGGTGACAGAGCATCATGGTGGTGGCCTTATGAGTCTAAGTCCAAAATGTTGTTCACAGTCTTGAACAAAAGCGGCCAGGTTAGTGGTTTTCCTTGAAGTTTTAAAGAACACTGATTGATAAATATGAAACGGTGCAAATGAGACTTTGTCAGAGTGGAAGTGATTCCCTCATTGTACAAAAAGTTTTAAGGTTTAATAAAATGAGTTCCTGAGCAGAATTGAAGCCAGATGAGTTCTTGCTGGGGTTCTTGCTGGGGTAAGTCTGTGATACATGATTTTAATTTTATCATCATCATTTGGGCTTGTGAAAAAATGACCCGGAGATGAGTTTCAATGTGAAAAAAGCATAGACTTTAAAGCCCAGAAGAACAGTAATCCAGAAATGGAGGGAGGGTGTGAAGAAGCCTCTGAGGAGTGATGGGAGAGAGGGGCAAAGTTTGGGAGGGAAGGCATTCACAGAAAGGAGAGACAGACTGGATTTCAAACCAGCAGTATTTTTTAAATAACAAAAACCCTACAAGCCCATGAAGCCTCAGCAAATGAAAAGCCTTTGATGACATATTGAGTGACTAGGTTCTTCAGTCACAGTAACAAGATAATTTAAAAAATTCTACTGACATCAAATATGTTTTTCCTCATACTTTAATAATTCCTAGTGCTGGTCTAAGATTTATTTTTATTTCTACGAGAAGAAGCAGGAATTATCTATTATGCCATTTTGTTTAATGTACTGACTTTCAAGTATTGATGCTGTTGTTATTTGGTGAAACTAGGGAGACTTCCAGCTCAAACACTTGCTGCTTAAGTTATGTTTCCACAAAATGTTGCTACAAGCTAATGTTTGTTAGTTTTAGTTAAATGCAGCAGTGTTTGTCTGTACAGAAGCTGTAATTTAACATTGAGTTATGTGATTTGACTATGCTACTGCAGGGTCTTTCTAATTTGAGACCTTCACATTCACTTTTAGGCTCTTCAGAAAAATCTACCAACAGGAAGAAAGGTTTGGGCTCAGTGATTTTAAACCGTGGGATTGTGTTACCACCACCTGTCCCTTAGAGACACTGCCCAGGCTGCCTCAACAGTCACGCTAAAGTAACACCATAACTGCTAACTCACTCAGGACCAAAGAAGGTTCTCTGAGGTGCCAAGGAAGAAACAGGCTGAGAACTCAACTCCATCAGGGACCCTTTCAAATTCCATCATGGCAAAGTTTCAGCTGTGATGTGCCTTGGAACCCCCCTGTTTGTTGTGCTGCAAATTTGTTTTCTGGTGGTGTTAATGGGATTACCGCCCAGTCCCAAAGTTGTCCATGCAGCCCCTAGACAGACACTGTGTCACTCTGCACTATGCTTCCACTTTGTCATCTGCTTCCAGAAGAGTCAGCAGTACTGACTGTCTGCAGATGTGCAGCAAGTACAACACATCCTAGGGAAGTGCATTGCCCCAGGCTGCAATGAGGTCCCCCCTGCAGCCTTCTCTAGGCTGAACAAGCCCAGCTCCCTCAGCCTTACTTCGTAGGGGAGGTGCTCGGCCCTCTGGTCACCTTTGTGGCCTCCTCTGAACCCTCTCCAACAGTTCCATGTCTTTAAATCATGGAGCACTATGAATTGCATCCTTCAGCCTGAGGATAAGGCGCTGGAATGATGCTACCGTGTGGGTAGCAATGTTCATGGATCCTACGCTGTTGATATATGCGGGGGAGGAAGGGACTTCGCTGCCCCAGGAGGTTTCACGGGGGTCATTGGTAAGAGAGTGCTCAAACTAAGACTGGTCAGGTAAGCTGCTGTGTAAATCTGAGAGCCAGGGAGGTCAAGGAGGAGGAATTAAAATGTCAGCATTCATCCATTCTGTCTGGCTACTGAGCCAGCCAGGCTTATGGTCCTTTCAATGAAAGGCTCTCAAATATTACTGTTAACATCCGAGATCTCTGCCCGTAAACAGTGAGCTTCAGAACATGTTTTCTGCTAGCTTTATACCATAAATGGCAAGTTTCACCTTATGCATTAAATCAGGCTGAGACTTAAAAGCTACCAACTCTGCTCTAAGCACTCTCATAGGAAAGAGTCCCAAGTCTCATGTTCATCAGAGAGCTCTGGCTATCAGCGGAACAGAATTATTCTGGTTTGTACCTGGAATTAGAGGCTTTAAAATTAATTCAGGGTTCACTGCAGAAACAGATGTTTTTATTTATCCTTCTATTACTACTGATAGCTGGTTTTTAGGCAGCCTTTATTACTATTGATATTGAGCACTAGATAGTCCGCTACTATTTACTTAGGACTTTTGAGCAGCATTTGTATTGCAAAGGTATAATGATTTAATTTCTTAGAGAATCTTGGATTCTCATAGTACAACAAAGCCTTTAGTTACCAGCATGCATAATAAATTTGACAATGCTTAGAAACTCCTTTTGAGCAGAACCATTAATTTTTCAGTCATCTAACTGGCTTTATATAACACATCATATCTAGCAGACTAGACATTTGTTAAGATGTTTTATCAAACTGAGCTAATATAGGGAGTTGAAAGAAAAAAAAGTTGCATTCATTTATTCTGGAAAGAAAAAGCTATTTCAGAAGCCTTTCAGTCAGTTCCCCGGCGTACAGCATTAACTGTGTACTTGGGGTTGTCAAGTATTGGAAAATTTTCATTTCAAAAGTAGCTTTGTTTATTTCTGAGTCTTTGGCAAGCTCCATACTTTTCATACAGGGAAGCAGTCTTCACATAACATCGTTCTCCCAGGCCTGCAAAGCCCTACTGTTTTTACTTCACAAACATGTTTGAGTGGGTGGGCATTAGATTTCCTTTGGGATTCTCAATCTCATTATTTCTATCAATAAAATGCCTCTGCTGGACAAAGGAATAAATCACACATAAATGAAATATGAGAGATTACATGAGAAGCTCAGCTTTTGCGTAGTCTAATCCAATATCTTTGGCCAAACGTCTCAATGTCAAAGGCTTTATAAGTATTCTACAGGATCAGTCTGGCAAAGAGAAATCAATAACCAGGTAATGGATTTGATTAAAATTTTTCCCCTTCCACCCACTCCCACAAACCAAATGTTTTTACCCATACTAATCTCCTCTGGCACATGTAACTGTTGGTTATTCTCTGTCGGTTTGGGGCATTTATATAGAAATAATCTGTTTTATATCATTTCAGAGTGCTGTGCTGACTATTGGTGAGTATTGTAAGAAAAAGTGACGAGTGTATCTAAGTTTTCTTTAGAGAGACCAGTTCTGCAGTGTGCTTTTGGATAATGCATGGTGATAGTAAATGTAACTTTGCTGCATGTTTAGATCCTGTTTTGTTGTACAGAAGTTGCTTTCCTTTTTCTGCTACTCCTGCCGTGCTGAGGGGCTTTTTCTTGTGCAGTGCGGGGTGCCTAGCAGATGTCCAGAGATCTGAATTCTTGACTGCCAAATCATCAGGTGCCTCCTTTACACAGTCTTTACACACAGGTGCCTTTACACAGTCTTTACACACAGGTGCCTCCTAGTCTTCTGTCTTTGAGAGAGTTGTGTCAGCAGACCATGTGCCATCTGTAACATTTGACTTTAGAAACAGTAATTATTAGACTGTTAGTGTTCTGCAAGGATGATACCTCTGCTATAAAGAAGTAGTTTTTCCATACAGAAAGTAGGAAGACTTAAAAAATAAGTTGCTATTGGATACATTTTGAAGTTGTCACAGCTGCCTTAGTTGTAGAGATTTGTTTGGAGTCTGTACCACTTATTCTCTTTTTAAACTTATCCTTCAGTTATCAGAACTGCCCTTGAAAGCTATTCTAAACTACAAATCTTTTGCAGGACAAAATTCAACTTCTTTTCTATCAGGAACCTTAAAAGTCTTACCACTGAATTGACTGTAAAAAGCAAACTGTCTACAGTGTGGTTCTTGAATAGACTTCACTTTTCATCCAGAATGACCGTGCTTTTAATGAAAAGCTACCTTTGGCTTCTATTTCTTATTTGGCGGAAGTATTGACCACTCCAAGACAGTGATTTGCTAATAATATCTCCATTACAATAATTCAGCAAACAGCGGGAGAGAGAAGTGCTGATGGCAGTTGAAGAGGGGAAAAGGGAGGAAACTAGCTGACAGAAGAAGCAGTCCTCCTATTGAGCAATTCAAATATATATTTGAAATAATTACAGGAAGAAAATCTATTGTCATAAAATGCTGCCCTTTGGAACCACTGTAGTTATTTTCGCAGGCAGCTTTACACACTTTCTGAATTTCAAAAGCAGTGATGAAAACCAGCTGAAGTTTTTTGTGTAAAACTAATGAGTAGCAGGAAATCGTTCAGATATTTAAGATAAACCATGACATCTCATCTTGAAGACAAAGGATTTTATATCACAGCTGTTTTGTTGATTGTCTTGTTAGGTATTTTCTGCTGGCTGGAATGCATGGCTCAGATTTTTTTAACACTTTTGAGCAGTAGGAGCTGTATGAAATGTGTCTGGAGTCTGGCTGGGGTGTTTGCTGTAACCATTAAGGCATTACTGTAACTGAAACCAAGTAAGGTCTCTTGCATTTTAGAAATTTATGATAGGATGCTTTCACCAATGGTTTTTTCTCCTTTTTTATTTTTTTTTTGTGTGTTGTTAAGTAAATACATGAAAAGCGTAGTTGGCTTCTTTATATATGTTGTCTCCTTTATGTTAGTTTAGTTTTGTGTGGGCATATAGCAAGAAACTTCATTTCTCTCTGTCTTGGTGAAGCAAAAATGTGGCTTCTGAAATGTTAATCCGTTTTCACAGGGCTTTTATAGGAGCCATACGCCTGCTTCCATGCGAGCTGCCAAATTACATGTTGTTCCTGAGTTTCCCCAGAGTTGAGTCTGGCTGAGTGGCAGCTTGCTTTCAGCAGAGGCACAAACTATGTCATTCCTACAATGACAGTTAAAGTGTGTATAAGAGGGCAAAGGAAGGAGTTGGAGGCAAAATCTGCTTCAAAGGGACATTACTCAGACTTAAAAAACACCTAGAGAAATATCCAGCAAACATGGTGACATCAGCCCTGACAATTTGCGTTTGCTGGAGGATGCTCGGTGCCCACCACCCCCTTAACCAAATGCAACACCACAATTAGCACATTCCTCAGCTTGCTGTGCTCAGAGCAGTTGCTGCTACTGAAACAAGTTGCTAATATGTACAGCTATACGTTTGAGGAAGGATTGCATTTCCCTCACAGAGCAATGCCATTGATTTTACTCGTAGTTTTGAATTCTGCAAGATGGATGGCATTTCTATACTTTTCTGTTTAGCACATATCTAATTACCAAGGTGGGGGTTTTATTTCTTTGATGTTAAATGCGGCCAGTCTGATGACATACACACGTGTCAAATGAAATGGAGTCCTTGGCCACAATTTCTCAAAGAATTTTCCTTGACAAAGTGTGTGTGGGGGGTGCCAAAGGATTGCTATGTCAATACCCTAGTTTTGGTTTTGAAAGAGCTTTAATACGATAAAAGCAGATTCCATTTGGGTCAAATAATAAAAAAATTAATCGAAACCCAGAATTTGAGGGAGGTCTTACAGGGCTTTTGCTGTGGTTTCCTTTGTCTAATCTTTACCTTGTTCATTTGCTATCTCTTTCCTTTTTTTTTCTCCAAGATGAATTAATTCCATTTTTCCTCACCAATTTGTTGCCCCTCACATATTTGTGTTTCATCACAAATATGAAACATCCTTTTAAAGCCACTTTCAAAAAGACCTCAGCCTTCATACCCACCGTATCTAGTATTTGACCTTGGGAATAAAAAGACAGCTAGTTTTTGTGTAGCATTATTTAAATCATTATTGAGCTATCTTATCTTTATAATGTGTCATTTAAATTTTATGCTTGTCTATAAAGTAAATAGTTTTCAAACGTACCGAATGCTTTGCTTACATAGAAATAATCTCATTATTCTTAAATGAATGTTTTGTGTGCTACACTTTCTCATTATGTGAAATTTAGACCTGAAAACAGCCATAATTAATATTAAACCAATCTAGTCATATTGGTTGCAAAGGCATTGTGATTATCGGTTTCACAAAACAGGTGTCAAGTTTAATCTTCCTCTTTATGACAAAAGTTTATCCAGTTATTCAAATTCAGTCATGTTTGGATGTGATTGTTTTGACTTGTAGAAATGAAGAGGAAACTTTCTGATCAGCTGTGTTGGGTAATTAGATCTGGTGTTTACTTGAAAGAAAATTATTTCTATATGATAACCACTTTGATAGAGAAAAGGGAGGAGGAATATGCAGTTGAAATCTCTTTATGGAGTACCAATAAAACAGCATACTTCTAAACCTATTAGTTCAGCTTCAGTGAAGCTGTGAATATGTTCTGGGAAAGTTTGCAGAAATTTGCCTCCTCATCACGGAGTTCTGGGGTTTCTTTTCCTGCTCGTGGCTTCAGATTTTGAGTAGCTTAGCTTTTCCTCTAGCTTCATCAGCATCCCTATTTGAGGATGGGGAGCTGGGATTACAGAGCGCTAGCTGCCTCCTCATTGGGTTGGTCTCGGTTCCGCTGGTCTGATCCCGTGTTTCTGCTGAGCATGTTACTCTCACTGTCTTCAGAGCTGTTATACACGTCAAAACATCTCTTTTAATAGAATCTCTTGCGTTATGTTTCTTTGTGCAATTATAATCTTGATGCCTTTAACATACTTGGTTCATTATTGTTTTCTTCTGTGCAATAAAGACAATTGTTTTTTCCCTGAAGTCTACTGCAAGGGTTCTAGCAGAGCAGCTAAGGAGATATCCATGTTTGTTATATTGTTAAAATGTGTGTTTCCTAAAGTGTAGCTGTTAAAACAACAAACATTAGTGTTAGAGTTGACTAGAGAATGGCAATGAGGCAATCTCTAAGATATTTGAATTGGAAATAAACCACAAATATTTAGACTGTTAACAGAAATTGAATTGCGCTGAGATGTCTTTTTTCAAGGTAGGACGTATAAATATTGCTCTGATTTATTATTTTTAAAAGACTTTAGAAGGTGAGGGGGCTTTTTTACCAGTTCAACTGACTGACTTGGTTATATTCCTGGCTTGAATAGTTAGGCAGAGGTTCAAATCCCTATGTTGCCCAATGCTGCAGGATTTTGCTGTGACTGTGCCATGGTATTGTTAGCTGCTGTGGAAGGGGAGACTCCTGAGCCTTTCCTCCTCAGTCTGTATTCAGCCACTCATTTCCAGTCTCTGGACTTGGACAGCTCTGGTGCACACCGAGCCTGTTTAGAGAACTTGGCTGTCAGGAAAATTTCCCTCCATTTGTTCTGCAGGATTAATTTTCTGCTAATATAATGTCAATGGGGGAACGTTTTTCTGAGGAATGCAACATAAAACCTCATTCTAGTCACAGTGATCTATCTAGGATGACAAAAAGTGTTCTGAATTAGATGGAGGCAAGACTTCCTTACCAGTTTGTGACACTTGAGCTCAGGTCCTTCCCTTTCATACAAGAGTGTCTTGTGTCGTGCATTTATTTCATCTTGCAAAATAGATCTCACTGGTACAATCCAGTAGATGTTGGAATGATAAATGTTTACTGGTTGGTGATGCATTACTTTAATTAGATAGTTCAGCTCAAATAGCCAAGATATGTCCTTGCAAGGATTTAAATATGGTTGTTTTATTCCTGGATACTATTTCATTACTTCACAGCATTTATTTGTTTCTTTTGTACATACTATGGGGTTATTTTTAGTAAATGGTGGAATTTATACTTTAACCTTGGGTGGTATGTTTTGGTGTTGATTCATGGAGATTTGGGATTTCCTGACATGAATCTTGTGTCAAGGACTAGACCTGACATTACCGCTCTCAGTTGTGGATTAGTTCAAAAGTCATTGTTAGGAAAAAATTGTTCTGAGTATAAACTTTAGATGCGAGTTGTACAATGGTCATCTACTTACTGTATTTATGTGTTTTCTGCTCGAGCTGTGTCATTGCTGTAATTTGGGTAACTTTGCACACAAAACAGTTGTAGTGGCACAAGTAACAGGGGGAGTTGACTCTGAATGAGTGTTGGGCCGTCTTTGATCATTGAAGGATGTGGAACAATGTTCTTAGCTTGTTATAACTGTAGTCTTTGCATTTGAGTAGTGTGTCTGTAAAAGGAATGGGGAACAGAAAGGTGGCCATGGTATATGTGACCGTATGTTAGATCAGCTTTGAGAGCTGTTGGGTTGTGAAGTTTCAGGTTTGGGGTTTTTTTTCCCCTTTCTCGAGTGATCGGTTGTTAGCTTGCATAGCCTTATGAATGGAAATTCACTTCTCATAGAAAGCCTTTCTATGATGGTGATCATATTACATTTGGTATAATGCTTCCTCTTGTACCAGCCCAGGATTCTGCTCTTATTCAGCATTTCTATTCCTCCTTCACTCTCAGGCTTCAAATTGTTATCGATCCCTGTCTACATTGACTAATTCCCTGTCTTTGGTTATGTTTGTATCCCCAGGGCATGGCTCAGTAAGATCATTGGTTGCCCAAAGTACAAACACTTGGCTAGTGCACTGTCCTGTGTGTTTTCTTGGGCTTCACTGTTGAGTGAGTTAAATATTCTTCAGGTGCCAGGGAAATGTTCAAATCCCAGTGCCGAACTTTCCACAGGCTGTCAAATCTCTGTGCACACACTGAGCTCTCTATGCATATGAATATGCAGCTTATAAATGATGCTTTGTACAAACATGCAAATGGGATTAATGGCTGTGGTTCATTACTGGCTATTGATTGAGATTAGACATCACTGGACAACCATTCGGGGAAGATAATGGATTTGAAATGACTGCTCCGCAACTTTGCATTTCAGAGGAACTGTGACACAGGATTATCCTTGTTAATATAGGTCATAAATCTGTTCTATACATGGAATTCATGTATCTGAACTCCTTCCAAACCACATTTTTCCCTACAACAGCCCTTCATTAAAATTTAAGTGTTTGGAGTCACTCCAGTGGAGGAAAAGTAACACATGCTGGATGGGATGGGTGTTGAGATTAAGTATCACAAGTTATTAGCACGCTATTTAATGTACGTTATGGATATTGATTAGTACTGTGCCTGATTTTATGTGAGCTAAATACACTAATTCGTGTTAAAAATACAATCCTGTTTAGGGAGAGCTTAACTTAGATTGACGTCGTTTGAGGGACAATATTATGTTGGAATAGAATAGATACCACTTTTAGAAAATATGGTAGCTTTGCAGTGTTTACTCATTATATTTAATTTCAGACAAAATGATTATCCCTCATGAAGTTAATGGAGGAAGAATTACTTGGCGCTATCCCAAAGCAAGATCGCATGACTGGTGTTCAGCACAAGCGGTCATCGTATTTGTTGGAGACCTCATTAGCTATGCTCTTATAAGCTCTCTGTTTCAAATAGCATGCCCAGGTGCCCCTATCCCTCAGTAAATAGATGCACAGTTTTGGAGTGGGATACTGGACATGCACTGGCAAGAAACCTTTTAGAAGAGATTTTTAAAAATTATTATTTAAACAAAGGGGTTGTTTTTAGTTAAGAAGGTAATTATTCATGGGAGTTCAACCTTGCATGTGTTGCCCACATTGTCTAGCGCCTGTTGCCCTGGGTTTTGCTACATCTAGTCTCTGAGTATTGCAACTAGTTTATCTTTTGTCTTTTCATTTTTATTCCTTACCTGGCATGCTTCCAAAGCCTCCTAAAAGGCAATTTTGCATGTACTAAAAACTGCCTTCTACCAGGTGCCCAAATTATTTTAAAATCTCATTTAACCACTTTTAATTACATGACATTGAAAGGCGGCTAATTAATTAATTAATATTTTAATACATTAAAAAGACTAGAGCCTGTGATGAATAGTAACACACTCAATNTCTCAGCAAGTTAATGGACTTGAATGTCATGGGCCTGAGCAGTGTGTATAGACTGTATCCTCAATTGGAACAATCCACTATCTTGCAGGCGTAACAAAAACCCTATCTAATGATCCTGAATGTAGGACTGTAGGCTGTGTTTAGAGTGAACCAAAACCTTGGAATAAAGGAATAATTGTGCACTGGGACAAACTGGTAAGAGCAGTGGGGAAGGTGCCAGGTGAAACAGGACTTCTCTGCGGTTAGGTATACCAGCTTCTGTCATCAGCACTCGGTTCAGAAAGGGAAAATGCTTTAAAATACAGAGAACTTGTTTGGTGAAACTTGTTTATGAATTATTTGAATTTGTGGTCTGGAATTTCATATATACCATACTGGGACTCTTCTTGGCAGTAGGAGCATGTTATATTAAATTGCTGCAGATATCAAACTGTCCCTTTTGAAGTGTAGCATAACCTCAAGAAAGTTTTGATCAAGAACTTCATTCAAACAAAAGTTCCCTCCTTTTATCATGCCTAGAACCAGTGCCTGCCTTGCGACAAGCAGTGGCAAGTGGTGCTTTGCCAAAAATCTGCCTTTTATTTTCTTTCCTCCCTGCCCGGATGTCACACCCAGCTGCCAGCCAGGCAGAATGGCAGGGGGAAACTTTGACTCTGCCTTGGGTTGGTGTGTAAGCCGTTAGGTGATGCAGAATGAAATGTTACCATGACTTTTGCACGTGGCAAATGGTGCATTGACAGGTTTCTGAAGATTTCCAGCCAGTAGCCTTGTGTCACAGGTTTTTGCAGGATGGTTGGATTGTTATTTTCAAACAAGAAGCCATGGACTTCTGTACCTTCCACCATCTGGTTACTGCCATGCTTCCTGGCTTTGAAATTTCTTCATTGGTTTAAAGATTGTCAGTTTATGATTGAGTTTTCATTTTTCAAATTTAATTCCTTTCTTTTTCTTCAGCTTTGATGATAAATGAGGGAAAGAAAAAGTGGGTTTGTATTTTTACTGCTGAGTATTCTGACATTCACCTTCTATATAAATGACATCTTATGCCTGTTAATAAAACAGGAGTAAGATTGGGTTTAAGATTATTCTGAAGGATGAAACATTACAATTGATACATAAGACGTGTCTTAGACACATAGTCCACGAGGATAATGAAAGCAACACCTAAAATGAACCACAGATATCAAAACGTAGGGGTTTTAATAAGAAATGTCACTGTAAATAATTAATGTGGCTCAGAGTTCCAGTAACAAAAGAGTGCACTCTACCTCAGGTTTCAAGGTTACAAAATCTATTTGAAACAAAATCTTTGCTACTCGGTGTTTTGTTCAAATACTGACTAAGAACATAAGGATGGCTGCACATGTCAAATTCTTCTGGACTGTCATCCTGTCCCCAGCAGTGAGTACCAAGGGGCTGCTGAGGAGTGGATAAGAATAAGAAAAGAGCATTTGTGTGGTTGTGTCTTACTAACCTCCTGGACTTGAGCCCTTACTTCAAAGGTTCTTGTGCTAGATGTGTTTTCCCTGTAATCCTTGATGTATTCCTCTTGCAGAACTTCATCCATCTTTTTTTACCCACAAAGAGTTGGATCCCCATCATCCTTTATCAAGGAACTGTGCAAGTCTCCTGCCTGGTCTGGGAAAAATCATCTATTGTCTTTTCAACATTTTTTATGGGATGTTTTTAAATAATAAGTTGACCACAACTTTTTTTTTAAATTCAGCCTGATTTTCACCTTGTCTGGTGAGAAGAAAATGAGGTACCGTGACAAAAACCCCACATCAAAGTAGGATAGTAAATAAGAGATACAATGATTGTACAGCTTAATTGATGTTACATCCCTTACATTTGTTTTAGTATCAGATGCAAATAAAGTGTTTAAATACAACTCTCTTAACCAAAGGTGGGACCCCAGTGGTAGGTATATCCTTCCCTAAGTGTAACTGCCTGGATCACTTTTTTTAATCTTCCTTCCAAAGAAAAAGAAGCTTAGAAGGATGTATCTCCCCCTGCTCCTTCTGCACGTGTTCCTTATACCCTCTCCCTTATTCTGTAGTAATTTTTAACCTGCAGGCTAATTCTGGCAAAACTTGAAACACAGAAGTCTAAAAGATTTATTTCTTATATATATTTATTTAATCAGTGGCTAAGTTACTGGACCAAAGAGGCAAAAGCTACTTCCAGAGGAATTCAGGCTTTGTTAGTTCTGTTTTCCATGGCATAGCTCAGTTTTTCTAGGTGTTTTCTATCTTTATCTTTCCTCTTTGGCATAGCATAAAAAGTCAGCAAAATTAATCTTGAACAGTATTTGCAATTCTTTCCTTGGGCTTTGCTCTGCTTTGGGTCTATCTGCACTGATACTGCAAATACTATAGTAGCTTTTAGAATATTGCTTTAGAATAGTCGCATGGATAGAGGTAAATAAAAGAACATAATTTTTCCAATTAAGCAGTTGAAATACTGATTTTTAAGTGTTTTTCAGCTGCTGTGGTAAAAGACTGTTAATCCTGTAATGTTTTAGATTGTTCAAAATTTTCTGTTAAGTTACTGATGCTTATGTTGTGTGGTAAAGTTCCAGTCAACGCTACCTGTTGCTGAAGGTCTTTCAGGATGCAAAACTTGAACACAAGTTGTGCTTTATTCAGTGTGTTGCTTTGAGAACCGTGATTTGACAGCACCGTGTGTAAGGCTTTGCTCGCCGCCTTTTGATTTAGACTGTAATTGTTTCAGGAAAGGAGCCGTGTCTTAGTTTGTCTGCACGTCCACAGCGCCACATAAATAATACATACAAATGCTAGTAGCACAGATGTTGCTATGTTCACTTAATGGCACGTAGAATACAGTAACAAAATTGTTGCTGGATTCACAGTACAATCCCTGGCAACTGCTAAAAATAACATTCCTGTGATTAACTCTTGAGGTAAGTTAGACAGAGCATTACACCTTGCCATTATTTGCCACATGTGCTGTAGCACAAGAAGCTCTTTCTCTCCACCGGTATTCAGAATAAAGCTGACCAAGACTGTTTAGTTGTTATGAAGAGGTATAGTGGAAAGAGGGATGTCCCAGGAAGCCATATCTAGTGATACAAATGGCTTTATTGTTTATTTTCGTTGATGCGAAGCATCAGTCCTCATATGTTTTGAAGGATGGGATTGCTGGTCCTACGTTTGTGAAGCAGAATGGCATTACTAGCTCTACATTCCACAGCAGCTTCAGAGGGAACCTGAGTAGTCCCACTGGAGTAGCTTGAGGTCCAGCTCTGAGCCCATTGTCCAGAAATATGTGAACAAGGTGCACTATTTGAAGCTGCTATGACTGTCGATATTATGTTTGATATGTTTACAGGGCAACACTATTAGTGTAGCTATTGCCTTCACTTGAGTGGTATTCTAGGAAGGTAATCAGTCACCTGAAATGTTGTAGAATAACTCTGTGCCAAAGGCTTGTGTCGTCGCTGAATATGACTCTTAATTATTGATAACTCAGTAAGTATTAATGGAGAGGCATCTTGTAGCAAGAACAGTGAAGCTGGAAGGAGGAGGAATATATAATGAAAGGAAATGCGTGTGTTTAGCCAGTGAGGGAGGAAAGATTTGTTGAGGCTTGAGAAGTTATTGCTCCATCCACTTTTGTGGAATGCAGAATTAACATTTCCATACTTTTTTCCCCACTCTTAATTGGTTCTGGAAGGGCAGGTTTATAGCATTAATTAACAATACCTGAGATCAGTTGAAAGGGAGAACTATATGTATATGAAGTATTAAGAACAAGATCTATCCATAGAGATAATTCAGGGTTACAGCTGTCATACACTTTCCATTGACTAGAACTTTTCCTATGCAAATATTTTGTCCTAAACTATGAAAGTGTATTTCATTCTTCATAGTGCTTTGGTCTGCTACAAAGTCTAAACAGGCACAACTGCTCTCCACTTTCCCAGCAAAAAAGACCAAGCAAGACCATACAGACCCAACTGATGGGTCCATATAGCACTGCACACAGACGTACTGCTACTTTCTTAAAAAAACCCCAAACAACTAAATAAATTGCTAGCATCAAATTTCTAAAAGTTGGCAGAATTATTTGAATTACATGTGAATGTGCTTCAAGGGTCAGGAAAAAGATAGGAATTACATTTTTCTCTTCTCTTAATATGTTGTCTGCTTCTTTGGTAAAAAAAATTTGAAGTGTTTTATTGTTCCTGGAATTAGATATTTGCACTGCAGAATAACTTGGAGTCTTCTCCATTATTGTTCAATCTCAAATTCAAATGGAGCTCAGGAACATAACTGCTGATTATTAAAGCTGAGCATCTAATGTCATATTTCTGTGTTTTTAATAGAAAAATCATTATGCATTTTGCTTGAAAACCAGTCCTATAGTAGAGGACTGTGTGGGTATGATAGGCTCTTAAACTGATAGCCTAAATCATTAAAAAAATGTACTTTTCCTGGTAACTTTTTTCCACAGATGATCTTAATATCATCCATATAAAGCAATAGTGCAGTAAAAAAACCAAGCATCACAGTTGTAGGTAACAAAATCTCACAACTTAGGGTGTTTGTTTTATCTCCTGGGTCCAAAAACTGCTGCAAATCAAAAAAACATATTTCATTATTGATCAGCTATTAGGTAGATTTTTCTTTTTTCTATGAGCAGCATTTTCATTTAGATGCCTGACTTGGCTTGACATAACACTTCTGTTTCATTATGTGTGTCTGGTTTGAACGCTAGTGTGCAGCGAAGGTTTCGTCACTGCAAAATACAGCCCCAGTGCTAAACCTGCTCTGAGTGCTTCCCTAAAATACTAACAGGGTGCTGGTATGTACATGTGTACTTGAAGATCCTCAATGGATGCAACTCCCCCTTCTGCACTTACATGTTTGTCCTTTTGTTTTTCAATACCCAGGGAATGTTGGGGTTCCTGGGGGAACCCAAGGGCGCTGGGGCACCTGAATAGTTTTGCCCTCAATTCCACTGTCAGTCTATCCCCCAAAACTTTTCCAGCACAAGCTACTCTTTTGTTTTCAATCTCTTTTCTCGTTTGATCTGTAAGGAGTGCTAAAGCTCATTTGTATCTCCTTCCCCTGCCACAGATTGCCAAATTGAATCCATTTGAACTACCTTCTTGCTCATATCTGTTTTCTGAGAGATTTTCATCGCTGCCTGGATGGTGTAGCCTTAACATTCAGCACGAAGAACTGGTTCTTCATGTAGCATTTTGGGGATTATATATTAAAAAATGCATAAGCAATAAATCTCTTTTTGTGATTCACAACAGCGGCAGTGCATGCTGCCCTCTGAATTAGTTCTAGATTTCATCGGTCCCACTTTATACCTGCTTCTGAATTTGTTTTAAAATAGCTCTTACTTCACAGATGTATAAGGGGTATGATAATTTGTCATTTTGCTAATTTTATCTGTCTCTGCAAGTGAGATCTAGCTTGAGTTATTAAAAGTACAAGTGTTTCATTAATAAAAGCACTTTTATTCCTAGCATCTTGACAAAATTTGGGTCGCCTCTGAACCCTTGCTCAGGCTTCAAGCCTTTATCTTTTGGTATCTGTAAGAAAAAAAAAGCTTCAGAATTATTCCTGTGCGATGTTAAAATTTTTGAGAGATTAATCTCTCAAAGCTTTGTTTTAGGCATGGGGGTGTAACTGCCTTAATGAGGATTATAATGATATTTTCACAAAAAATAGCGATCTAAACCGTAAGTGTTAAAAATAGTCAAAAGCTTAGGTAGGTGATATTTCATAATGGCAAGCTCCCCCTTAAGATCTATCAGGTAAATGATGCACATATTTCAAGCTGTCTTGGTAAGTACTTTTACAGAACAATCTGTTGGACATCTATTGGAAAAGGAGGAAAAAAAGAATATAAAAATAGTTTGCCACCACCCCTGCCAGACCTTTTTTTCTTTTTTTCTCCCTTTTTTACTTTTTTTCTTTTTTTTCTTTCTTTTTTTTTTTTCTTTTTCCACTGCAGCACTGAACTAAGTATCTCTTGGTATATTCTTAGGATGAAGTTTTACAGCAGTGCTTAGGATCAGCCCTTGAGCACTTTTCAGTTCCCACAGTTTTATATCCAGAGATTTGAAAGAAGGATTTCTACTGCCTGTGGTAGCACGTTTTCCATTATTCAAATAAAAACAGAATTTATTGGATCCTAAAGGCAAGCTCTTCTTATTGATGTTTGTGAGGTAACAGCAGAAATTGGTATGAAAACTCCAAATTTTTGTGTGTGTTTGTGTATTATCCCCAAGCTTTTTTCTAAGGTTTGTTGTTTGGGTTTTTTTTGTTAACACAACAGAAAACCTCCATTATTTTCTGGTATAATTTGGGAGGGCTGCATTAGCTTTCCTTTCAGTATTTTAAAAGAGTTTGGAATGAAGGGGCTGTAGATCGGTTGATCCAAATTTATACTAGGAAGACTGCTAGAAATGATGTTAAACAAAGTTACAGAATACATGGATGCACCTGATTTAGTGAAGCTTTGGAAACTAAGTCTCAGAAATCTGTTTGGAGTTCTCTGAAGGGGAAGGACTTGCTGAGTGTTTGATCAAGGGAGGTTCAGAAATTTGGTGTACTTGGAGATTCAGTAAATTCTTCTGAAGGCCATTTGTCAAAATCTCTCAAAGAAGCAAAAGTGTCCTGAATAGAAAGGAAATTTATCTTATGATTTTCAAAAACTGGCGAAAGGATAGGAATTAAATGCCACTTTCAGAATGGAGAAATTTTCATTTGAGGCCGAACAGGATTCTGCACAGGGACCTAAGTTAAGGTGATCTTGGAAACTGGGGAAGAGTTTACTAATTAGGGCAGAAAAAATGCAGTTTGCATGTGAAGAAACACTGGAAAAGAATTGCAGTAGCATCAGTTGACTTGACATGGAAGGGGCAGATGAAAGTCTGTGCAGATGAATGCAAAGTACTGCGCATACGAACAAATGGTCCCAATTGTATGTAGTTAAGAATGGGTCTAAACTACCTCTTAGTAGTCAGGAAAGAAATCTTAGAGCTACTGTGCTTAGTGTTCTGACAATTTCTGTGTAGTAGTACCAAAAATGGTAATCAAAGGAATACAAAAGAAACCAGAAAACAATGCTGTGTCATTGTCTGCCTTTCTTGGGTGCCTGTTTCTTCAGTTTCAGCTCAAAAGGTGCTGAAAAAGATTTTAAATCAAAGAGATCAAAGAGATAGAATGACATCTGAGAAACATGCCAATAGAGTCAGAGTCTTCAGTTTTGCAGTTAAAATATGGTAGGGGACCTGTACATTGGGCATTGGAATGGGATGCCCAGGAGGGTGGTAGAGTCACCATCCCTCGGGGGGTTCAAGGAAAGGTTGGATGAGGTACTTAGGGACATGGGTTAGGAAGTAATATAAATGGTAGGGGGATTGTTGCACTAGATGATCTTGGAGGTTTTTTCCAATCTTAATGGTTCTGTGGTATCACAGTTGGTTTAGAGATGCTAGATGTGTTGTCATTGTTTGCTTTCAATCACAGTAAGAGAATTAGAAGCATTAAATGAAATGAAATAACATATTTAAGACTCTAAAATAGTTTTTCATACAATGTATAATTAAATTTAGGGAATTTATTGAACCAAGAGGTAGTGGGTGACAAAGGTTTGCATATGTTCAAAAATTCATTAGTCATGGAAAAAAAAAACCCAAACCACAACTCTTGTACAGATGCTTGTTAAGCACAAAGCCACTGCCTCAAAGAAATCCTGAGCCATGGGCTGGGTCTGGGAAAGTTTAATCAAAGAATCGCTCTACATACTTTTTCTTATTTTCTTTTTATTAAGAATCCCCTACTAGCTGTTGAGCTGTTACTGAACAAGATGAACTTCTAGTCTGAAGCTGTATGTCCATGCTTAAAAGAAATAGAACTATACTAGTTTATATCTGAAGATCTCACACACACACAAAAAAATCTGAGTTAACTCTGTATTTTTCATTTATGGAACATATCAATGACCCCAGGAGATAGTGAATGTGTTAGAGTTTATACCAAGTCAGAAGAGACAAAGTTGTGATGCTTAAATAATAATTTATATGTAGAAAATTATATGGATTTGGGAAATAGGAAAGTCTTCTTCCCTGAAGCTATTTTATTCTATTTTGAAAGCAGTTCTCTGGGCTTCAGTTATTTTACTGATAAACTCATAAATAAGTGACGAAAAGTAAGAATGTAAATTTTGGAACCCATATTTACTTTGCTATGGAAGATAGCTACTTCATATCTACTTTTCTTTCGATAGCATATTTACTACATGACCGCTTCATCTATGATGTGTCAGAAAACTCTTTAAAGTAAAAATATGAATGCTTCCATTTTTTTCATATTTAATATAAAATCAACAATGGTTATTTAACCTGTCTTTCCAAACACAGTGGTATTATTTTTGCTGTGTACATTGATATGTCGTCCATGATATCCCTGCTAAAAACTACTGCTTTTTATTCCTTGTAACAGTGGCACCCAGCTGGTCACTTCAAGTGGGGATACCACAGTGCGGATATGGGACTGTGTGAAAGGTGGATGCCTTCTGATTTTAGGAGGACATGCCCGTGCTGTAAAGGACTGCTCCTGGCATTCATGTGGTGACTTCGTGGCTTCAGCCTCCATGGACAGCACGAGTAAAATATGGGATGTTAACAGGTATGGAGTTCTTTGAGATTCTTTCTTAGCTGATTGGTAGCTTTACTTAATAACCACTGGTTTATGTTTTAGCCCAGTGAGAGAGAGGTGCCTGGCATCAACTTTGAGAATATAGATGAATTAAAGGGGCTAGTGCAAAAACCAGGCTTTGAAGTGATTTACTGGATAAAGGCTGATAAATAGGGAGCTGGGAAAGATGTGATTTAAGGTAGGGCCAAAAAAAACCCTATTTCTTTTCATTTGGCTTCTGTGGGTGTTGGTCTTTCTAAGGTCAGGGCTTTCTGGAACTTGACTGGGTAATTTAAATAAGTAACTGAACAAAAATGTAAGTAAGTTTCTGTGTAGTGTTTCTGGCTCCTGAGTATACAACATGCTTTAAATTAAGGTTTGAGAAGTGGAAATTTATTTTATTCATTATATGTGTTTTGGCAAGGTGACTCCTGATTAATAAATCAATGTATACCTCTTCATTTTCTTCATTATCTAGGCAAATGCATTTTTATGAAGGTACTTCTCAAATATTAGTGTGTTCCTGCTTACCAATTAATTATTAGTTCCTCAACTTTCCTCAGTTATGTTTGAGGTGACATATTTTGATTAATTTGTGCCGTAAAGGAATGGATTTTTTTTTTTCCCCCAAGCTGTTCCTTCTAGACTCTTGAAGGACTTAGGAGCAGTGTTACTGACACCACTAGGTCTGAGTTTTTAACAACTGAATGTCATCAGTCCACAGTCAAGTCTCCAGTCTCATTTGTGTTTTCCCTGCATCTTTATTATCCATTCCTACTGGGTTTTTCTATTTCCTCTCAGTCTTTTTCTTCCTTTTGATTTGAATGAGGTGAAATACACCTTCAAGATTGTTGGCCACTGCAGGGAAAGAAGCTTCACTTGAAAAAGCAAGGGAGACTTTCTTCTTTTGTTCCTTTTTGCATAGATCACTCCGAGGCTTCTGCAAGTGCAGTGAAGTAGGAGGGTTGAGGGCTTTTCTTGTAAAAGTGAAGTGCTTCTCTGTTAGGCATATATCAGTCGAGATTTTATAAAACGTTGTGATTCAGCCAGAGTTTTTGAGAGCTAATTAAAACTCTGTCAGTATCAGATTTGCACTCTCGCTTTCAAATTGTGAATTGAGGAAGCATTAAATAATAATAATAAAAACATTGTTTTCGGAACGGGATAAGCCGTGTATTCTTTCATGAATTATTCTGAATTGTTTGGCCTAATCGGAGAGCAGCTACTTAAAACAAAAGCAGCGTGAAAGAAACATTCAGTTCTTACAAAAGCATAGACAAAGCACTTAAAGTTTGGCAAAGATGAAAGCAACTGAGAAGTGGGCTTTGCAGCAGAAATCGTAAAGCCAGCTCTGATAACAGATGATGCTTCCACCATTACCACCTGTAATGATGGTGAGTGTTTTGCTTAGAAATGGTGACACTGGAGATCTGTTGTGTGGTTGCCTCTTAACCTGTTGTAGGGTTTTAATACTTTGATCATTCTTTATAGCACATTCATGACCTTTACAAAATGATTCTAAGAATAGCTCTAACTTTGTGTCAGAATGGTTTTGAATTTGCATAGACAGAGGTTTTGTTTAGACACTTTAAAATACCTGCTCTACTGAGGAAGCTTTTGTAGTCAGAGGAATCAAAGCAAATCTTCATCGTCAACCCATGCCTCCCACTCGTGCTCATTACCAACTCTCTTTTCTACCTTCCATGTATCTGATGTGCATTTTGCATTCGAAAAGGAGACAGTAAGGAGCACAGCCATGATGTGAAAGGCTGGTTATCAGCATATGATTATTGAAACCTTAAGTCATGCAAAAACCTCAGTGGCTAAAGGGAACAGGATGTGGCAAAAAAATGTGACATAGTATGCTTAAAATAGGAGTATTTGGAGTATGAAATGAAAAAGCCTCACTTGGAGACCTCACTGGTGGACTTTGAGTCTGTTTACAGTAAAAGCCCCTTTGTTTGTTTACTTTAGCAAAGTGTGTAAGACAGTTGTATTCTGGTTAGCTAATCTGTTCGGATGAATGTGTAAGATGTGCTGTAGAAGTGTCTGGTGTTTGCACTTAGTGTAAAATGAGCACTGTGGAACTATTAGATGGTCTAGAAGAAGCTTCTCTAGAAAGGGATTTGATGATGATATGTCTGTTTCAAGCTTTGAGGCATCCCACCTGAAGGCTCTGCAGAGCTGTCAGCTGCAATTGATCCTTATGCCCACATTGACTAAAAGTGAAAAATCAACCCATGCAGAATATATGGTAATGATGGGGAAATGCGGGAAAGCTATTGACAGATTCCATGAGGCTGCTGGTTTCCAGTCTGGATTGTTAATTTGTTGATGCTTATATAGCGAAATGCTATTAAAAAAACAAACCCTGCAGTGTGTTTTGGCTTGTCATGACTAATTGCCAAGCTAATTGGCTGAGTTTGGCAACACTAATCCTAGCTGTTTCCGAGAGTGTCACCTGGAAATTTGTTCTCTGCCCGGAGTTCTCTGACAGGAGCAAAGCCGGCAGTGTGAGGTACCATGTGAATACGCTAACCTCCTCCAGCCTCCTCTATAGCTGGGGTGCATGCAACCCAATGGGAAGGTGGAGCAGGCTTTCCACATGGGTTTTCGATGCTTAGAACATCTTCTCCTTCCCACCCTCACAGAGTATGTGCTTATTTAGTTCTTGTGTTTAGGTTTTTCCCTCTCCAGGTGTCTGCCAGTTGATACAAGCTCTGAACAGGGGACAGAGCACAGGGTAGCGTACTTCTGGTAGGATAATAATTGTCGATCACAGTTATTCTGTTTAATTTAGTGATTTATTCTTTCCACTAATAAGGAATTAACATTTTATAAATGAGACCTGTCTTTCTTCCTTAAGACACACACACATTTGGATGGATGCCTGTTTTCAAATTGAGTGGTCCTTGAAAGCAGCATACTGGAGAGGGGGAAGAAAGCAAGAGGAAAGCCTTTGAAAGGCTGAGTGAACTGAGGCTGTTCAGCCTTGAGAAAAAAAGACTGAGAGGGGAGGATAAATATCTGAAGTGTGGGACACAGCAGGAGATGACCAGGCTCTTCTCAGTGGTCTGTGGAGACAGGACAAGGGACAATGGCCTCAAGTTGGAGCACAGGGAGTCCCACACCAATATGTAGAAGAACTTCACAGTGAGGGGGTGTGGAGTCTCCTTCTGTGGAGATATTCTAGCCCCATCTGGATGCCGACCTGTGTGACCTGTCCTAGAGGTAGAAAGAGGTATGTTGTAAATAAAGGCCACAAATACAGACATTTCTGTAGTGGGTGGCTGTTTTCTTTTGATTTCCAGACTTTAAAAAGCTGCTTTTTATACATTAGTAATGAACCTTCTTTATCTATAAACATAGCTGGTAAAATACCTATACCTGAGTTCTCTGTGATTGAAAACTTGATATCAAGAAAGTGAGGAGGCTGTTTGCTGTCTTTTAGCACCAAAAAACCAAAGGTGCAACTTTGACAATTGTCAAATTGGTTACTGGAGTCCAAAGAACGTGACATGCATCATCTTGTAAATAATAAAGGTTGCCAACATTTTAAATAAATGATGTAATTCTGTGCCAGTGATGATAAAATTCAGCCTGCTAATTGAGTTTCGTTTATCAGAAGGTGAAATTACTGCTGAGTTAGTGGGGTTTTTGCAATGGATGTTATTTACAAGCAGTTTTCTTGTGCGCTTTGGTACTTTCTGTCATGTATCTAGCCACAAATGGCATTCCTACCAGGAGGATAATGTGAGGTAGCTTTGTAGTTAACAGTGTTCTCCTTGACAATTTATGTGCCTTCTACTCAAAGATACGATCTGAGTTTAAAAAAGAGAACAGAAAACAAACAAAAATCCAAGCACCTTTCTTCTTCCCAGACGCATGCTGAGACACAACTATGATCCAAGTTACTGAAGGATTTGAGAGAGCCTGGGCTCTGGTGTTGGAATTTCTTGATGCTTTCTGCCAGGAGAACTGGCTGCTTTTAAAGGAAATGAAAAAGAAAATGGCATAATATCTATGGGAGGGCAAGGAAGAAAGATGACTGATGTACTTGCCATGCTTAGAAAACTAAAAACACAGGCACATCTGCTGTCTTCAAGGCTATCCCATCTTTTTAATGATTACGGAAGCAACTCGAACATGAAGTGAGAGAAGAAAGGAAGAGGCTTATAATTTGTGAACAGGTTTTTATTCACCAGCATAGCTCAGATTGGAAAATATACAGCCAGCCATGTTAATAGCTCGGCAAACAGTTCCAGGATTGTTTTCTCAGACCATAAATTGAGGACTGTCAAAGTCATTTTGGCAGGATTAATTTCAATTATCCAACTGTAAATATCGTCAGAGATTTACAGCCTGATCTCTGGTACGCAAATCAAACTGAATATCATAGATCTCATGTAAACACAGGCAGTTATTTAGTTTTGCAAACATACGCTGTAGACTGTATGTTAAATGCAAACATTTTTATTTATGCTTTAAGCTTGAGAAATTATTTGCACCAAAGTCAGAACATTGACATTTTCTTTATCTCCAATTTGTCTATTACATAGTCATTGGACCAGTTCTCCATTTTTTCTCTAGTTTCTTACAAGAGAGTGTGGAATATGGTGGCATTAGGCCGCAGAGAAATGCCATTCTGTACTGTCCTGCCACAGACCTCAGGGTGGATAAATGTTTATGAGTCAGAGCCATTGCTGCTTTCTGTTTGCTGAGGCTTTTAATCCATCACCTTTCCTTTTCACTTAACATGGTAACATTTGTCTAGCTGTCTGAAATTTCTCCCAGAATCAAAATTTCTCCCATTACAAAATTCTGATAAATGTAATTATTTATGTCAGTTCTCAGTCCTTAATGTTATCCTTTGATGCATTTGTTCAGGTGAACATTCAAAACTGATCTGTCATGATCGTTGTTAATTATCCTATATGTAATAATTATCCTAATGTATTAAGATATTTATTTCCAAATTTACCCAAAAATAATTGTTGACACCTTTTCCATTTCTACAAGACCGGGAGTGTTCACTTCTTTAACTAGTTGCAGATGTATATGTCATAAATTAACTCCTTGTTTATTTAAGTCCTTCCTGATTTTGTTTTAAACCTACATTAAGATTCTTCGCTTCTGTTATCACTTCCCTCCACTTGATAACTGCTGATTATAGCTTTGTTTCTTGTCATAAGAAGCATTTTAATTTTGGGAAATGTAGGGTTAGTAAATATTTTAAAGAAATTAAACAGGGATGGATTTTATTTAATTAGAAGCCCCTAATCATTCCCTTGGAATGATACCATGCAATGATGATACTGCACATTTTTTTATTATTAGCTCATCTTGACAGTGCACAGTGCAAGACATGATTACGTTGATTTTAAGCTGGTATTATAGGTGGTGGGTTTTTTTTTTTTTTAGTTTAGGCTCAATAAAGAAGTTTGTTGCTTGAATTGGCATGTTGACAAGTCAAGCTAGTTGCTTTGTACCATGTGAAAAAGTACAGTTTAGTCTAACTTCTCCTGGCATCTTTTACATTCGTACTCGGTTTCTTTTTCTTCATTTTCCCTTAGGCAATGGGCAGCTTTTACATGAAATACATTTGCTGCCAGGTTTGTAGTTATTTTTCACCCATAACAGAAACCTATAAAACCGCCTTTGAAGAAATGCATAAAGATTGTCTAGTTTCAAAATGGAGCCACCCTTCCACATTTTGGATTGGGGTGAGCAACCAGTCCTTGTCAAAACACCCCTTTTCTGATGACGCTTACCTGACTCACTTTTCAGTGGGACAGAAGCCCACTCAAGCTCTTCTGGCCAGATACCATATTTAATTAATTCCAGTAAAAGTGAAGCTAATCTATTTTTAGAAAAGACTAATGTCCTCCAGGAAATTAGAAGGCAGGTAGAAGAACTCAGAGGTAATGTGGAAGGACCATCCTTGGGTAGTTTGTAACGTCTGTCCTGACAGCACATCAAGAAACACTTGCCATTTTGATAAAGGAGAATTCCCTTTGGAATCCTCTGAGGAGTACTGGAGAGACAACCTGCTATTAATCCCTCAAATCAAAATGAGCCCTATGCCCAAGTCTCCAAATTTATAATTATGCCAGCGTTCCATAGCACATTTTTCAGGACCAAAGAAAGTCTAAAACCTAGTTCTTATAATTCCCAAAGGAACCAATTGTAAAAATCAATTTGAAGATGTGAATTATCAAGGAAAAAAATAAATCCAAAGCATAGCTGCTGGGTTATGGGGAAATATGACTTAATCTTACTAAAGCTGAAAAATATGAATGTTGATTCAGACAAAACTTAACCTAGAAATGTAGCTTGAACTCCATATTATAAACTTACTTAAATCGTGTTGTGGAGTTAGTACAAGACAACAGGCATTAGTCAGGAGAAACATTTAATTTGGTTCCATAGCTCCATGTCCAAAATCCCAGATGAGTCTCACCTAATTCCCATGGAATGCCTAAACCAGGCAAGTGATACAATTATTTACATTGGGTCAAACTAAGCAAAGAGGTGAAGTGCTTCACTCAAGCAGTCAGTTACTGCTGAAGCCATCATTAAAAACCAAACTTTCCATTCCTTGTCAGCATTAAAATAATGCAAAAGGAATTGTCATCAAACTTTCCTACCAGGTGAGAAGCACACGGGTTTTGAGTAGTAATCCAGATTCATGAGAAACCTATGTTTATAAGGTGATTATTTCTATGGCACTTAAAGGATGCAGTGAGAAAGCGATGCTGGACTTCGTTTGCAGTTGCATAGCAATGTTCAAAACACACATACTTAGAGAAGCTCAAAGTTAATGTTGTCGGTGATATCACAAAGACTGTCAGCCTTCACACTTTGGGATATAAGCTAATCACTGTTTGAGGGGTGGTGGAAACGTGTCTCAGTGGAATCACATTGTTAAGCATGACAGGACTTGTGTAGCTTCTGCTGAAATGTTTGTATTGGTGGCTGTTGGCTACGGACCTAGGTGAATCAATGAGCTCTGTGATTTTTACTGGAACTGTCTATGGCAATTTAGCTTGCATGTAAGAGGCATGTTTGAATTCCTTAGCAGTTAAAAATTAGGTTTTGTCTAAAGAGCAGAAAAAACAGAAATGTCAGAGCTTTGCCATCGGCTACTCTCTTGAAAAATACAATGCTGTTTCTGATTAAGGGAGGGACAAAAGCCTGACATTGCTGCTCTAATTTTTTTTCAGCTAGGTGTGCGGTGAATTGAGCTGTCTTCTAAAATGTCTGAGTTGTCATCTCTTCAAATATTTCTAGTAGGCTTATCTGAACTCTACAGTCACTTCCCCACATAAGATTTCCATCTTTTATGGAAAGATAGCAGAGAAAGTTGCACTTGATTTGTTAGAAGCAGCTTGCTCACTTCCATTATTCCAGCATCCAATACAGCCTAGAAAAACTTATGAGATGCAGTTGGCAGGTTTTTTTATGTTCTGGTTGCCCTCTGTCAGCCCAGGGATGCACAAATTTCCTAAATTATGTATAGTTGCCTGAGAAATTCCTGTTGGACAACAGAACGCTCTATTTGTTTGAACTGCTAAGGTAATGTGATCTTCTGTAAGTTGGGCACCTTTCTACTTGGTTTACCTTGCTTGTCAAAATGCCTCCTAGATTCCCTGACAGCTAGCTCAACAGCAGGATGAATTATGAAGGTAATACCAAGGCTTCCTTCCATCAGATTCGAACCAAGCCAGCTGGCAGGCCCAGGAAACACTCTGCTTTGATCACGTATACTGCAGTAGGCTGAGATTATTATTATTTTTTTTCCTCTCTTTGACAACGTGGGAGTTGAGATCCTTCTCTTATTTGCAAGTGTGCAGGCATTATAACTATGGCTGCTACAAAATATTGTTCAGATCTTGACAGGGTGTTTCCGCTGTCCTACATTCAGTATTCAAGTGCAGAGGATAGGCACGGCAGACATTCAGCAGCCTTTAAGTCATAGTAGTTTTTCACTATGTATTCAGGCTCATTATCCAGTTGTTTTCTCTCTCCTTCATGTAACATTCACTCATTACTGCAGTCTTTTCTTTACCTAACCTGTTTTCCTAGAAATACTGTCTTACAGTACCTCAACCAAAACAGAAAGGAATTGTACCAACAGAGAGTAATTCATACGGCAGTGAAAGCTGTCAGATATTATTACAGCATTCAGTGAAGACAACAGTTCATTAAAATGATGTATTTCAATCATCACAACCATATCCTGCCAGTACCAGTTAGTGCAAATATTACACGTATAGACTGTGATAGATGTTGAAGTGGAATCCTGTTACCCAAAATCACGGCATGCCGCAACACAAGTGATTGTGGATTTTTGTTTCCCTGTTTGTATCTCCAGTGAATTAACAAGGAGAGGAATTGCTATTCCTAAGCAGCACTACTTTGAGAGGCATAGCCACCGGAATGTTGAACTATTTTTAGCTGCTAATGTCTTCTGGTTTGAAATTGGATGAGTTGGTCATTTGATTTCAAAATGTAAGTCTGCTGTAATGGATGCCTTTATCCATATAGATTCCTGTTGTTTGAATTCTTGTCCCCTGGCTCCGGGTGGTCTTCAGAGAGATGAGTGTGCTGTGCTTTTGGGGGCTCTTTCTTCTTTTTCTTTATTTTTTTTCCTCCTTTTTTTTTTTTTTAATTTTAAAAGGGTTCAAACTTCACACAAAATCCTGTATTGCCAGATTATTTTTTTCTCCCAAATGCTGGAACTCAAGTTGCCTACCGTGTGTATCTTGTTCAAGCAAACTACATTTGTTTTTCTTCAGCCACAGCTGAAATGCAAACACAGATCACATCCTAATTCGTAAACAATGACTTCTCACATACAAAAATGGTCCTCTTTTATTGAAGTTGGAAGACATTCAGTTGTGTTTGTACCTCCTTAAAATATTAATATAATTTTCAGCCTAACAGTGATTTCTTTTCTCAGTGACAGTTTTCAAAACCTTATCGCTCATTTCAGTCCTAAATCTTAAATTTCTGTAACTGGTAGGACCCCATACACATAATGCAATGCCTTTGGTACCCTGTGCAGATTTTCCTTTGAGCCAGATCTCAGAACGATCACAGGAGGCTTGGAAAGCTCTACAGCTTCTATCCACATGTAGTTACATCTGTGAATTGTTTACATAGCCACTCTGAGACTTCTCCAGAAAATACTGTGGTGGGTTACCTTAATGGAGGTGAAGATCAGGATGGAGCAAATAAAAAATGTTGGCAGCTTCCCTTCTGCGCTTCCAGTATTGAGAGTAAGTTTTCTGATGTGAATTGAGATGTATCAGGCAGAAATCTTGTTCTAGACTGGCCAATATCTTTCCCAGCTAGGAATCACTTCACCATCTGAAAGACAAGTTTTACGCATCTATTTACAGAAACTTAGAGCCTGCAAAAAGGCATGTGTCTGTGGGAAACCTATTAAATATGTATTGGCATTATCCAACTGATGCAAACCCAATGAATTTCTTTTTATTTTAGCATCTCTTTCAAATCTATTTCTGTCCGAAACCAAAAATTCTGCATAAGAGTCTTGATATTGAGACCGCAGTAAAATGTCACCAGAATTTATGAATTATTTAATACAGAGTAGATAGTCACAGACCATTTCTGTTGCATAAAGGGCATACCAGTTAGCTGTACAGTGTGAACACAGTTGAAGTTATACTTGCATCTCTCCTCTGAAGTTCTAAGAAAATAAATAAAAATCCTATACATGATCTTCTGCAGTTACATTCTACCGATTAGAAAGCCCTTTTCATATATATTTTTCATACCAGAGTTTGTTTCTCTGTAGTATAGATCTGAGCTAACTGTATTGGAAGGTTAAGATGAAAGTAAAGGCTGGAGGATGCAGTGTGCAATGCCAGGTGTGAGGCTAGCTGTGGTGATCGGCGATGGGCAATACGCAATTCAATATGAATTTTAGGTGAAGCTGTTTATTGGGTGAAATCACACAGATTATATACATTTGTTACTGCAAATGTGGCAAGCTAAAAAACTAATTGGTTACATAGGCTGTTTACACTGCACTGATTGGTTAGTGATTATAACGAGTTCTGATAAACATATCTTACAGCTAAATATCGTTAATTTACCTTTGATGCATAAAAGCATCTGCACACCTGGTATTTTGACCATCTTATTATGGCTGGTTCTTAACATGTTCCATTATTCCCAAGTACCTTCCCATAACTGCTTCCTGGTTTAGGGTAGTCTGTACTCCTGTCATCAAGGCCACTGTATTTTGAGAATGTGATTATTAAGATCCTCTCAGTATGAGTAACTTTTTCTGTCTCATGGGAATACGAGGGTATTGTCAGGGCCTGTGTCTTGGGTGAAGAGAGCTAGGCCGCCGTCAGGCCTGCTCTCTTGCCTGACAGCTAGCGGCTAACACTACAGGTTGACGTAAACCTAATTCTATGTGCATCAACCTTTAAGTAATTCTTACCAGGTTATTACTTATGGCTTGACAATACTTTCATTACATATTCCACACTTGCAATGATAAATCAAGCTTTGCTTTTTGCAGCTGAAGAGCATAGTCCTATCTTGCTGCAGGTATATTTGCCAACAGGATGTCACAACTTGTACTGGATGTGCAATGCCAGTATTAAAATTTTGCAACTACCAATATGTGAGTTATCAAATACCCTGGTTGGGCTTTGGGGACCAGAATTTGAGATCTGATCACTAAGCTTCTCTTCAGTACACTTTTGGATGGACTAATATGAGGAACTACTTTATGAGCCTGTTAAGCGAATGGGTTTTGCATTGGCAAGTTTGGGAAGACAATGAGGGTAAGATTACCTGTTGAGGTGGGGTGATACCCCCTCATACTGCGAAGTGTCCAGTTCTCAGAGAAGTTGCTACATCTTCCAGTTCTGTGGTGTCAAGCATTGCAAACTTGCATACTGTTTAGCACGGATTAGATGTCCCAAAGATACCTGATGTTCTGTTGGACTGAGGCCAGCTCCTTTCAGGAGGACTCAGTGGTACACTTGTCAAGTTTATCATGGTCAAGCCTGTATTGAAAACTGTTGGATATTGTTTCCATTTGTGCTTAAGAGTAATTTGTTGAAGAAATTTAAGTATTTTAAGTACTAAATAAAGCAAAGGAGACTCTCCCCTTGAGAGAGGAATATATATCGCCAGGTCCGTAAAAGGTGGGAAGCCAAACCAGTGCTCTTATATTTTGTGCATGTGTTTCAAGCTAACCTTGTCCTCAGCTGTATTTCCTTCTGTCAACATCTGCTTTCCCAGCCTTTTCTGGGGAAGGGGAGTGGGGCAGTGTACAGTATAAAAATGGGCTTTTAAGAAGAAAGCAGCAAACCAGAGCAGTGGGAGGTAGCCTTGGGAATTTACCCCTTCACACCCTGTGTTTGAGTAGTTTTCCTGCTGAAAACAGAGCCAGTCCCATAGGTTGCTCCAATGATCTGAACAAAAATGCAGGCACCTGTAGCTTAAACCAGTAGGCCAGGCTTTTTATTCCTTGCTCCAGCAGCTGCTTATTACAGAACCTGGAATGATATTGTTTTTGTTGTGGCTCCGTGTCTAAGAGCACAGCAAATCCATTATTCATAATACCTTCCCAAGTTCACAGAGCCATCGAATAGTGCTGTGCATCTCCTTAAAGCTGCCACCCACTCAAATCCATTTTATTTGGACAAATAAAGAAACTCTGTGCTGAAGAAAACCAATTTGAAAACACACTGAAATTCATTTTCCTCACTTAAATATTAAAGTGCTTATATTTATTGCATTCCAGCCATGTTGTACTGTTTTCAAAAAGGATTTGCTCATTTAATAGGTCTAAAGAAATTTCAGTAAATTTAAAATATGGAAGAAGAGAAACTAATGTACAACAGGAGTAGTGCCGCTTTTTATGCGGTGAATCTGCACCCTGTAGATTAAACCCATCCATTAATATTCTGTGTAACTGCATACTAATTTACAATACCACAGTAACTGGCCCAGGCTCTCGTGGTTCTCTGCACTGCTGTTTGACTGCGTTTGGGGCTTTTTAAATATAAAATGGGGTGGGTGTGTGTTTGGGAGGGGGTGTTATTTGAAAAATGAGAAGGACAAAGTTTGCAATCGAGGAATAAATAAAGAGGGGCCTCCGACATTTGCTTGTCATTGCATTTTTTAATTTGATACTTTAACTTTTCCTTTTTATTTGACTTTTTTGATAAAGGCACTTTCTTTTATAGGTCAGAAAACAGTAAGATGGCTTCTGTTAGAATCATTCCTGGTGTGCATATATTTTTGCCTCCTTAATGCATTTGTATGCGATGTTCAGTGAGCACAGCTTGCGCGAGTCCCTTTCCGTGTGCCCTGAAGGACTGTGAGTTACCTGTGTTGCTTAAATGAGTCTTCCCAAATATAGGTTGGGATTAATATATAAAGACATTGGTCTAATCACATCTAAAAAAATAAAGAAGTGGGCAAAACTAAATTACAAAGTGCTAATACTGCTTTCTCTATCCTATATGGAATGACATCACTATAAAGCTAGACCGGCAAATGGAGCCTAAAGTAAATTCATGTTCGATTTTTGTTTGTTTGGAGTTTGTTGTTGTTGGTTTTGGTTAGAGTTTTTTGAGAGCTGATAGCTGAATTAAGTCACTTATACCAAGTGTGTATATAGTTGGGTTCTTTGGATTTTATTCTGCTGGTCCCCTGTGTAGTTCTTGCTTGAATTTTTCCTTTCTGTCAGTAGTTTTATTATGACAGTCGATATTTTCAAAGGAAGGCAAGAATTTTGTTGTAGAAGCAGTGAAAATTCAGGCCATCCTCTGTTCAGTTGACATCAAACTCTTAGCAAACAGTAGCCCTGAGTGAGTAACTTCTTGTTCTTCAGTGAGACAGTCCTCTCCTTGTCAGCTTCCGCCTAATTCTGTAACAGTCACGTAACCAAGTTCTCTCCCCAGCAGATGTTAGAGGGTGGGCTCCTTTCACATAATGTGCACGAAGATTTGGATCTCTAGTAGTGCCCGAAGGCTTGATTAAAAATCTCTTGAAGCAGGGATGCTGTCACTTTTCAAAATCCCGTTGAGGATCTAATTGATTATTTAGGCACCCAAAAGCTATGTGACTCTGAGTCTCTGTATTGTCAGGGAGGTTGGGAAATCTCATCTGGAATGTACAAAATTAGAGTACGGTGTCATAGATCTCTACGGGATGAACTCGGAGTAGGTTTTAGCCTGGTATTTTAGACTTGAGTGTTAGAGGAGTAGTATTTTTTTTTTAAATACACTGTTTATATACAGTTATGGACTCAAAAAACTATAAAATGCAATTATTTACCACATGCATCAGTGACTTTTCAGAAGAAATAGATCAGATCAGCCTCACAGTAAAATACCAGGATTCAAGAGAAAACGTGCATCCCAATACAGCGTAGTGAATTTATCTAGTCTCGGTGTAAAGATATTTCAAATGTTATTTTTTCATTTTTCACATATCTCATTTTCTGTGTTATGTGTGGCCAGGCAGTAGTTGTGCATATGATGCTATACTCTTTATCTACTGACATAAGCAAGCAGAAAAGTGCAATAAGTGATGAAAAGGTAGAGAATAAAGGAAATGACAAAGAAATTCCTCAGGGTGGTTGAAATGCACCACAAAGGAGATCTGACTGTTGAGTTTAGATGTCTCACATTTTCCCCAGTATTTTATTTAAAGAGGAGCAGAAGCCTAAATCTGTACAGTAACATGTTTGAATAAAAAATACATGTGTGCTGTTATCTTTCAAAATCAACAACAGATATGTTCTTGGGTGATTTGAGACATGTGGATTTAGCTGGTCAAGGTTAGCCAGAAGAGGCAAAAGTTTTACCTGTAAAGTTTTTGTATATTTTAAAAAAAAGCAAAAATAATAAAAACATTGCAGCTCCTACATTGACTGCGAAAGCAGGACATGGGTTCAGTGCTGATGTCAGCTGATATGATAATTGAGGATAACCCATTGTCACCAGGGAGAGAGACTGCTTATTTGGCTGCAGAACTGCTGAGCAGAAAACATGCTCATACTAGTTCGGCAGTGTTTAATGTCGACTTAAATGGTTTAGATCTATTTTATTATTACCGAGATTGCGCTTATCTGATTATCTGGTACCCATATGCCTTGAGGGAGTAGGAGATAATTGTTTAATAAAATAAGGCTATGGTTTTCAATAAGTGATTTCTGATGCTTCTGTCTTCAACTGTCCAACAAAAAAAATCCCTTATGAAGTTTGATTTGCAGAAAGTGCTGAGCAAGTGTTAGAGTAGAAAAAATAATATAAGCACCATCATGTACCTTTCTGAACCTGATTGCACCTTGCCCCCGATTGATGCCAATAGTTCTGGGAGAGATGATTATGCATTTAGTGTAAGGGTGGGCCAGGCATCTTAGAGGAAGAAAAGATTATGTTCTAGTTCTAGATTGAAAAGGTGTTTTATTCAGTAATGATCGAATACTAGATCTGACCTTGGAGGGGAAGTCCTTCAGATCTTGTCACTGAGTGCTGGGCCCATTGGTCTGCAGAAATCTTTCTCCAACTGAGTGAATTGATCTGCACGTAGTCAGACTTGATGAAAAAGAAAGTTAAAGCTATGAAGACGTATTTTAATACATGGATGTTGGTTTTGCTCCGTCAGAGGGAAGAAATAAGCCTAGATTTGGAAATCTGATCAAAGAATCTAGGGTCTGTGCTCCTGCATCACGTTATGAGTGGGTACCAAGGCAGTTTATGTGGGGTCCAAATCCCACAGGTGTATTTTACAGATGTTCTGGGAATGCCTACTAAATTGAGTTCCTTAGAGTAGTGTTAAGTAATGTATTGTTTCTGACTGAATTCAGGGGTGAGTGATTACATATGCTAAATATTGTCTGGATAAAATACTTCGGACCATTCTCAGACATCAGTCTTTACTCATACTTACAAGGAAGACCAAGGTTCTGTATATGACCGAAAAGGTGGTCCTTGAAAAAGACCTAGACCTAGATTTTGGATATAAATACCTACATCTTCTTCCTTTCCCATGACTCAAAATCATTTTTATTGACCTGATTCTAACCTTGAGAAAATATGTCCCATTTCAAAGGCAAAATAACCCAAAGTTGAACCATATAAAAATGCATCTCACTTCTGAGAAATTTGGAGTGTATGTTACGCACTTCTGTTCAAACTGAAGTAGCTGAAATCATTTATCAAAGTTGATTTGGAGCCCAGTTTCAATGGGAAGTGAAGCTTTTGCAACAGCTGCTTCCATGAGCTGAAAAACGCCCGGTGCTGCCAACGATTAGGTGTTAACTAGTGAGATTTTAAAGAAACCTTGACAAGGTAGAGTTCAACTGAGCCTTCATAGTAGAAGGTACTGAATAAAATATTACAATCTGGTATCAAAATATATGGGCTGTACTGCAAAACTTTTAGTCTCAGTGGTTGTCCTTTTGGAACTGAGTGCAATGTTATAAAAATATTCCTCACCCTTCTGAAGACACCTCTGGCAACTGCAGCCCTTTTTCTACTGTTAAGGTGGCTGTGGTGTGCTGCCCAGGCATTTGGGTTTCTCTGGCCTCCCTTGCTACTGTGATGCAGTCTACATGAGAAAAAAAAAAGGGCTGACAGAGTTGATGTGTGTCTGTTGAGATGGCTGTGGAAGTACTAATGGTTATTGCCATTTTTAGGCTAAGCTTGGCAAAGTGACGTGTCTTCTGGTCCTGGTTCAGCTGAACACTTAAGAAAACACATTTAAAGATGTGCTTTGTCCCACACATAATCTGTAAAGGATTCTGCAATCAGTTTAGAAATCAGTGTGATCTTGTAATCGTGGATACTGTTGCTCTTGTACAATGACACTTGTTATGGGTGTACATTGTGATTAATTATATTGCTAGAAAATCATGCTATTAATGGGGAAAGTTAGAATAAAAAGACAGTAAATTATTCTCTAAGTAGAGATCTTATGCCTTGTGGTTTCATCTTTCCTTCTAAAAAAAATTAACTCTGCACCAAAACCTCCTTTCCCTCAAAGCAGAAAATAACACAAATAGTAATACCTCTTACACAACACTTGTCTCATTCAAAGAAATAAAGATGTTAATCTAAAGGCTAAATCTGCAGTATAATAATGAGCAGATTCATTATTCATGTTTCAAACCAATAGAAAAAGGAGATAGATTATTGGCATACACTGTTAGCTTTTCACACCTTCTAGTGAAAGCTGAAGTAGAATATTACTTAGTAATTTGTCCCTTTCACTCAAAGACCACACAAAGCTATTGCCAATCATATTTATTATTCTCAGTGCTTACCAAAACAGATCCTGGTTCTGAGTAGTATTCAAATTGCTCGAAGAACATTGTGTAACTGCTTATACCCCCCCTTTTGCTAGATAGCTCTCACCAAGTACAATACCTGTGAAAGTCTTCTGTGAAACCCAACCAAACCCACTCTGAGCAGGCACGTGCTCGATAATCAATGGTAGAATGTCAGGGTAGTTCTCATTTCTCAGACTGGCATCAGGCAGGCAAGGCTACATTCAACACCATAGCAACTGCTGCGTCCTTATCACTTTGCCTTTGTGCTTTTTTTTTGGCTGTATTTTTTTTCCCCTCAGTGATACATCTTAGCAAGCTGATCAGTATCTCAGTAGTGGAAGTTTCCACACACTCAATAAATACACAGGTTCTACGGAAATATGTATAGCAGAACTCCAGAAAAAATAAATGCGGTGTTATAATTGGCTGCTTTCCCAGTAATACCTATTCTGTTACATAAATTACAAGGAATTGAGACAAATAAGCATTTTAATCCCAAAGGGAAGGCACAAAGTTCTGCAATCTTTCTCCTGCATTTCTAGAACACCGTTTCTAGGACTCTGATAATTTGGCTGTTATCTAATTTCACCGCAGAATAGAAAACTGACTGGAGCATTGCTTTTTGCTGGTTAATTATAAATTTATTAGGGGAGTTTTGACCAAACGTCCCTCACTATTAGACCTTGCTGAATCTGAAGATCTAAGCTGTTAGACTTCATTTAATATAATGCCTTGCCCTCTTTTTCTGTTCCACATGTGCTTTTTTGGTATTTTTTGTGTTCTCAGGTACATTCAGTTTTCCAGTTTCACCTTTCCTGGCTATTGTTTACCTAAGAGGATCTTTCAAGTTATAAAAATAGGACAAAGTAATTTTTAGAACAGAAAATATGGAAGGAGGCAAGGTCCCTGGAGATGAAATAAATCTCCGACACAACACAGCAACATAGCTTTCCTCTTCTGTTTGGGTATTGCTGTCAACTGAATAGCTTGTAACAGCGAACAAATGTTTGGGTGGTAGCAAGGCTCTGAGCTGGAGTGGAGGTGGCACCACAGAGGAAGTGAAGCCCATGTTTGCTTTTTTGAGTTGGCAGAAAGGTTTACAGACAAGCTCATGGGCACGTTATGATGGACTTGCTTTTGGCCCACATCCCTGCTGTAGGCAGATTTTAACACATACATGATGATTGCAAGATTGAACCCCAAAATCACAGAATCACAAGGTTGGAAAAGACCTTTAAGATCGAGTCCAACCTTTCCTGTCCTATGTTAAACCATATCCCTAAGTACCTCATTTACCCTTTTTCAAATGTTTCCAGGAATGGTGACTCAGCCCTCTCCCTGGGTAGCCTGTTCCACATCCTGACAACTCTTTCAGTGAAAATTTTTTTCCTAACATCTAATCTGACTCTGCCCTGGCACAGGGTGAAGAGACCATCTCCCACCTCTCTACATCCTCCTTTCAGGTAGTTGTAAGCAGCGATAAGGTCTACCCTCAGCCTCCTCTTCTCGAGGCTAAACACCCCCAGCTCACTCCTCATATGATTTGCAATATTGGGACTAGAGTGGGCTGGTGAGCACTCAGTGTGCTCAGACCTGATAAGGAAAGATCCAAAGTTAAGAGCCAGCCAAGCTCAGACCTTGCCTTTCAGTTTTCTCTCAGAGTTTTGCTAAACGGGAAGGCTTACAATTCATCTAGGACAGATTCAGTCCAGACTGGGGGACAGATCTGCAGGCGTAGTCGCATCCTGTGTGAGCACAGAAGCCTGCCCTGTGTATGCAAGGAGTGTTCCTTACACAGGCGGAGTCAGGAGAGGATTGTGACTGCAGTCCCCACTCGGGGCAGGGTGCAATCTGTTCACCTACTAAAGCACTGTACCTTTCGCTACTGATTTCAGCAGGAACTGAAGCAGGGCTTCTGATGGTGGTGTTCAGTCTTTGTAAGCTGGGGTTACAGGGAAGCTGCCATGCTCAGTTCACCCCTGAAAAGTCAGGGGAGAAGAACTTGGCTAAATTTCAGAGAAGAAGCCTGCACTCTAAAAAACAAACTTTCAAAACTTACCAAATGAGACACAAAGTGCAACTATGAAAGTTGACTTAATGTCCCTTTAATTAAAGTGATTTGATCCATTTCAGAGCCTCTGTGCTTTACGAGCGCGACTCCTACGTTCTCCTGTTTCCTCAAGGAGGTCTAAGGAGAGGCTGTAACAGTATGTGATTGCAGACTTGTAAACTTGCTGAGTCAGATGAGTAATGCTTGTTTATACACCTAGGAAATACTAGTAAAACGTTCGTATCGTGTTTGGGGTTCTTTCTTCCTTGGCTAAGCCATCCTTAGTTGCTGAGGCTTTGCCTTGCTTTTGGCAGGAGGAGGAAAAGGACAAAGGGCAAGAATTGCACCCTTGAACTTCCCAGTTAAGTCCATACTGCTTCAGTGATCAGTTTCCTTTTACATGCTCAATTTACCATGTGCTAGACCAGAAGTGTGAGCTGACAGGCTCCTGTGGTGATAAACCTGGATCTAATCCTGCTCCTACTGACAGCGGTGGCAAACCTTGTGTTGCTTTCAGTGGGAGCAGGACTCCCGTGCTGTGGTTGTGTGATATAGCTGGCCAAGCTCAAAGCAGCCTCCAAGGCGAGCAATGACAAAAAGGCTTAATCCAGCTCTGTGTAACAATTAAAATGACCTGAAACCAACAATACAAAGTGATTTCACATGATTTAATAGCTCAGGAGTAACTCTGCAAACTGACCCTTACTAGAGATTTACAGCTTCTTTTAAATCGGGGGATTGCTCTTTGTTTTGCGGAGCACTCAGATTGCGAAGATTAAAACGATCCATGAGTGCTGAGTAAGAAGATAAATTACTCAGAGAAGGGCTTAATTTATATTTTCTCTCTAAATGTTTATAAATACTGGAGGAGAAACGTTTACATTTTCACAAAAATAGTAGCAGCATGCACTGTGGTAATGCTGTTTTCAGCGCTGAACGCTAGTTTGAAAGAGCGCAAGCGAAGGCTCACGATTTGGAGAGCTTCCTTTTATTCAAGGTAAGTAATAATTGAACGAAGTGGCTGTTATTGACAGTATCACAGGAGTGTATATCTTTTCAGAGGCGAATGTACTTTATAGAGGAAGCGTCCTCACATGTCAATGTCTTGTAAAATGTGTTGCATTTAGTGTAATAATGGGTCGAGAAAAAAAAATAATCATTGTCATAAGTGATGGTAGGTACTTTTAACTGAAATACTGGTAGTTTTACATTCTTGACATGAATAATTGGATGTGTCATACGTGAAGCTACCTAGAAATAAAATAGAGGTCATAAAATGTAAAGACATGATAGGATGCATTTATAACAGCATAAACCAAACTGGCGTTTTAATGTCTTAAGCCAGCCCGTTTGCTGTACTTGCCCATTGATCTTGGCTGGAAAAGCTCTGTGCCTAATTTAAACACATTTTAGAGATAAAGCTATATAATGGGAAAGTGATAGGATTTGTTTTTGTTAAAAGTATCTCCTTTCAACTGTTACAATTGTGTCCCTCTAACAGGGTTGGAGGCTGGGAGCTATGTGACTTTACAAAGCTTCCTCAGAAACAGTGCATTCACCTTTATGGGAGGTGACTTCCTGGTGTTATTTACCTTGACATCTTGCCTGCTAGTGATCGCCAGTCACATGGAAGAATGTTATTCGATAGAGATGAGAAAGGGCTCAGTTTAGTGTTTGTTTCGTGGGGTGGTTTGAGAGAGTCGTTGTTGGGAAAGATTGTACAGTTTGAGTGATGCACATTCAAAGCCTTCCTTTGGAAGGCATGTGAAGAGATGGTTGGTAGAAGCACTGACTCTTAAAATGATTAAAATCTCATTAATTTGGATTGGCTGCATAGGTGCTTTTAATTATCATGCTTGAAATGAGATTTAATATGGCCTAGCAATAAAATAAGTAACTATGACTACCTAATTAATCATTGAAACAGTATCACCCAACTGGACCTGAACATAGAAACCGCATGCTTAAAAAAAAAGCCAAGGAAGGAGGCAGAGCTTGCTCTGCTTCCATAGGACTGCCAGTAAGTGAGTGTTGAGTGGTTTGCTTTTTTTTTTAAAAACACTTTTAAATAGCAAAAGAATTGTCAACAGGTAATCTCCCTTGTTGCTCTGGTTTGCTGTGTGTCTTTGGAAATGAATGCTAAGCTGCTGTGGAGCACTGCAGGTTCTCTGGTGCTTTGTGCTCTGTACAGCCTTTAGCAATAAATATGTACCAGGAAATGGTAAAATGTTCCCACCAGGATGTTGCCCTTACTGAGTTTTAACTCCATTTGTGCAGATAGGGATGTATATGGGGTAAGAGAAGCCTACCCACTCTCTGCGTTCTCTTCTCAATCACTGCACAGTTGATGCAATACCCAACTAGTACGTTTTTGGCTGCTGTTGTACATTAGCGCAGAGACGGCAGCCTGCTAATATTCAGTGAAGTCTTATATAAGGGCAAATGTTTCACATCTTCTGTTTCCAATGCAGTTTTACTGAAAGCCCTTTTGAATCTGAAAGAACCGTTCTGGAATGTGATTCTCAAGAGAGAAGTCTCAAAAGACCATGCAAGTAAAACTTTCCCATCGCTGTTGATATGGATAACGGTATGATTAATTTAAATGCCACCATTCACAGCACAGGTGTGCTTTCTTATAGCTGTAACAGTCCATCTGTGTTTGCTTTAACCTCTCAAGAAAAATCGAAACCTGGTGAGGTGGAATAAAGGCTGATTTATTGATGGACATCATTACCTTACCTGCATTTAAGGGAAGGAAAATTGACTTCGTGGAGCAAAAGAGGACACTGAGGATAATTAGTCGTGAGTCGAGAAAATGCGTTAACTGATGGCTAACATTGAAAAAGTAGTAATAATGCAGGTAAAGGATGAGGGCTGGAGTCTGCATCTGAGGTGAGGCTCAGAATGCCACCAGCAAAATACTGAACTATGGAGCAGTATTTCTACCATGGCATCATTAATTCAGGATCTCTTTTTCTTGATATAGGCAACAAAAGGGCTGCAAATGCCTAACCTCTAGTACTTGTACATATTTCCTTCTCTCTTGTGACCTAAAATTTCCAGAGATGGTGAAGCTTATATCCATGGGACTATGTGTTCAGAATGAGAAAAAAAACCACTGGATCATGTATGTTGCTACAGATTTATTCTAATATAGATAAACTTGGAGCATTGGATAGAAATATGAGCTCCCATGAAAAACAGGGTGATGCTCTACCCTTCATATCAACTTTTTTTATGGAAAAGGAACATCTAAATAAAATGTTTCCCTTTCCGACCAAAAGATAGCTTTGTATACAGGACAGTCTTGCTGGAATTATGTCTCAGCTGGAAGGAAAGATGAGTTTACTTTATGTAGCAGTTGGAGGTTCTTAGAAATATCAGTCAGTCAGTTACCAGAGTGGTAAATTAAATCTTGAGAGCCAGAGCTCACTCATCGGTACGCAATGATATGGAAGTGGCAAGGAGAGAGACAGACAAGAGCATCAGGTCTGAATGTTTATGTTCTTGATGGAAAAGTAAAAATCACTCCTGTCGCTTCTGCTGCTGTCATGTTCCATCACTTTAGTCCATTTTCACCTTTCTAAGGAATTCTGAATGGGCCTTTCTCCTTTGGCACCTAATTAATCTCTCACAAGCCTGTTCTTGCAGCTGTCCTGTCTGGGATGGTCCATATCTTATGTCATTGAGTCACAAAGAAAACACTCTTTTTCTTTCCTTCCTTTTCCTATGTGCTTTCACACGCCAAGCTCCCTCATGCAGGATGAAGATATTCTCCCCTTGCCTTTGAAAAGGACACATATACACCCTGTTATTACAGGAAAATGTCCTCTTCTCTTCTAGTGGAACACTGTCAGTGTGATATGTAAAGTTGTCCAGATTTTGAAAATTGCAAAGTTCCCAGGAAATTACATGGTGGGATTTTCATTCTCGGAGACTGTTTGGAAACTCAAAGTAACAGTGTAACAGGCAAGCAGGGAATTGTCAGCCACTTTTAGAAGTTAGCATCCTGATCCACAAAGAGAAGTGTATGATCCAAGGTGAATAAAGCGTATTCTGTGGTGCAAAGATTACTGTGTGACTGTGAAATGCAAATTTATTTTATTGTCATATATCAAGTGATCATGAGTATCAGAGATCTTATATACTGAGCTCTAACCACCACAATGCTTTATGAATAGTTTAAAATGAGTCCTTGTGATAAAATAACACATGTAGTCTATAGAGCAGATAATACTGAATAGTATAATGTATTACCTATAATAGAAAAGCAGAGCTTCTGTAAAATGATACCAGTGGAATCTAATATTCCTTTGAAATATATTTCCTGGATAATATTTCTACTCAGAAACAACTTACCTCCTTTCCACTATCCCTTCTGTGGTGACAAGTTTGGTGTTCAGCACAGCAGAGGCATGTCAGTCTGGGAATTGGAAAGGCGTTCAACTGGGTTTGAGAAGTCACTTTGTTAGATCAGTGATCGGGGCAGTGTCCATCAAAACCCTTTTGCTGTACTGGCCAGTATCTGATCTGAAGATACTGATCTTCTGTGCCGTTGATATAAAACCTGCAAGAGCTCTGAGAGTCTTCTGGTGGCATACAGGCAGGAAGAGAAGAAAAAAAAATTCACATCTTTAATTCCCTGTGCTGACAGCTTCCTTAATAAATATTGTAAGAAATTTCTCTGTTAAGAGCCACCCAGTAATCTAATTTGCAAACCCCGATGATATATTCAGCAGCCAGCTCAGGGGAGGTGTGTTTCTACTGTCGGAATCACATGAGCAGGGAATAAAATTCTGAGCTCTCACTGAGAGCTGTAATAATTTATGATGAGTTGTTGGCTTTTATTTTTTCATACTATTTCAGAGTCAGCTGAACAAAGGGTGTAGAACTACTACTGACTTGACATTGATTAGGTTTTTTCCATAGTATGCTCACCTACCTATGTGTTTTCACTACAAATTTGTGAAATGTGATGTATATCTGAAGAAATGATAGACCTGTATCACCATGGGCAACTCTTGTATACATCTATAATGGGTGGTGAATGCTGGTTCAGTTGTCTCCTGTCTTGTTTTGTTTGTGTAGAAGTTAACTCATCCATTCTGTTCAGTTTGAATAATCCCAGATTTGTTTGTTACCTTCTGTGTGGTCCTAATGAGACATCCTTGGGCTGCTCCTCCTCTCCTGGAGCATAGTTTAAGGAACAGCCTTTTCCGTGTGCACACAGAAAATAAAGCTAGCCAAAAAAGCTAGTTTTATCATCGTTCTCAGTGTGTTGTAGTGGTTGTACCTCTATTCCTTGCAGTGTGAAAAGCTTCTAGTCTCATGTTCCATCTGTATCAGGTTCATACCCCTGACTGAGAAGGTTCAACAGTATTGTCTTGGAAATTAAATAATTAAAAGATGAGAAAGCAAACAAACCTCTAGGGTATTATTTCATATAAGAACAGCTGGGAGAAGGTGGGATAGTTGGAAGTATTAAACCTTGAAAGAACTTCCAGTACAATGTTGCAGAGTAATTCCACCTGAGCTGTGGTCACTTCATGGTAAAGACCTCGATACTTCAGGTTCACCTCTGCTTCCTCACATCAACTTTAAGAAATTACAGCTTATCATGGTTACTGGTGGCCCTCATTTGTAGTAAAAGACTGCTTCTTCAGGGTAAAGGCCTTTTGGGTGTCCTTTACCTTCAGCAAACTCCCAGGCATCACTTGGCTTCNNNTGCCAGTACTCTCTGGCTTTCTTCAAGGTTATGTTGGCATGGTGCTATAGGTTCCTTAGTCCCTTTGTAACCAAGAAGGAATGAGATATCTTTAGAAAGGAAATGGTGCTGTCTCTGTCCCCATCCATCCTACCTTTTCATCCAAGTTCCTTTTAAATTCTACATCAAACAAGGTTTTTGAGGAAGCACCCAGGAAACAAAAAGTGATGCTTTCATGGTTACTTCTTACAACTCCATCTTTTAAAACCTGATTTTCCTTTTCTTTTTACCTACCCACTATAGTCTTCATTACTGGGAAGCAATCGCTAACAGGTTTGGGGTTTGGTTTTTTCTCTGCAGTGTAGTGCTTGGGTGATGAACAGCTATCAGTGTTGCGGTGGTTTGGGTTTTTTTCCTAAAGAGTAGCTGGGAAAGGTAGATGAAATACATTGCCAATTTACTTACACTTGTCTCTTATTATCCTGAATGGCAAGTGCTGTATTTTTCTTATTTTCTTTTTCAGCGAGAGATGCAGATACACAATGCGTGGCCATAGAGATTCAGTCAATAGCATTGAGTTTCTTCCATTCTCCAGCACCGTTCTCACTAGCTCTGCTGATAAGACTTTATCTCTCTGGGATGCCAGAACGGTAAGCAGTCTTTTTCTTTAACTCAAGCAAAGTGATGGCACGTATGTTATGAAAAAAATGAGAACCAGTCTAAAATCAAAATAGAACGTAAGGGTGATGTGTCAGCAGAATATTCACTAATGCAGATGTTATCTTTGGACCAAAAAATTCATTGTGTAACATTTCTTTGACATGGGAAATGACTGAGGCCTCACAGTTCGACAAATGGACATGGAAATGGATTGCTGAATAAGCATATAGACTTAATTAGGTGGCAGTGGTTTCAGGAAGTGATGATCTGGGTCTGAAAGATTGCATTGCTGCTCACTGTGTTCTGTCAGTTCAACAGATGGAGTAGATAAAGGTTAGGTTTGTTGGGCTTCTTTTTGTAAGCGCTGGCATGTGCTTTAACTTACATACAAAGGAAATGGAGGAAAATGCCACAGAAGAAAAACAAGCTGCATAGAAGTCTACTGTATTTATTCTTCCTCTAGAAGGGATCCCTCTCCAGCCCCCAGAACTCACTGCTGATTTCTCATGGAATATGTATTTTTTTCTCCATAATATATCACTGCAGTCAGTGTCAGAAACACTGCATCTCTTCCTTTCTTTTTCTTCGCTTTCACTCTTTGGCATAGGTAGAAATGGATTTAGTGCATCGAAGAGTGTATTTGTCCCTGCTGCTTTGCAGACCAGATATGTAAATCGTGCTCAAGTAGAATATGAGGACAAGGGGAGAGGAAATTTTTTTTCCTCTTTCATCAGATGATTCAATAATTATTGCTCTGTTGTGGTATGTGTCATAGAGCAGCTCTTGAAATTCTCAAGTTGCTACTTCAGTTGGTATTACAGTCGCTTTGCATTTCTCACACATTGTAAAGGTGCAGCAGAATGGAGCAGGTTGTAACCATGGGAGGGATTGGAGAGGAAGGAGGCAAAGAGCTATTGCTGTATATTAACAAGTATTGTCATCAGAGCTGTATGAACATAGGATAAGAAAAACTGACATGAAAATGACAGTGGACTATTTGAGATGCTTGTTAGGCAATTTCTATTTATGGATCATTGAAACCCACTGAATAGAAGGTCATTTAATAATAATCCTGCGCATATAGCACAAGAAGTTAAAATGAAGCCAGTCAAGACTCATTATTCTTAAATGCGTTGGTTTATAAGAATATTTGATATCCAAAGATGGATAATTCAAAAAGAGAAAAAAAAACCCGAAACCAAACACACAAACAAAAGTGGAAAACTCAGTGGAAAAATAGATTTCTGCTTTGTTTTGTTTTCAATAAATCCTGCAAGGAACTTTATCTTGCAAATGTCTTGCTAATCTCCAGTTCACAGCAAATTAACAGAATTATAAAAGAGTTATTTTTGAACTTAATGAAAAAAAAGCATGCTGGGTTTTTGTTCACCAGCACTGTTTTTCAGCTCTGGGTAATTTTGCTAAGATAGGAAGGACCTTTTGCAAAAAGCAAACATTGTACATGGCGTTTTGTTGTCTATTCTGCTTGATTGTTTCCCTATTCAGTGGGAAATCTTGCAGATTTCAGATACATTTGAGCATCACTGAAGTGCTGAAATCACTGCGAAGACGCTATCTCCCTCTAAATGCTGAATGATGTTAAATGCTCCCTCCAGAAAGAAGATGAATGATTTTCTCCCATTAATTTGGAACAGAAGATTTTCTCATCTCTGTGAGATCAATTAGCATTAAGGAGTACATTTAAGATAATTTTAATGAAACATAAAAATCATACTCCGGTTTGTTTTCTCATAAATTAGATTCATATTATTAATCACATCTTGCTCTTCAATCATTATTATCTTTATTATTAAAAGATAATGGGTGCAGAGAACTGTAAGTCAAAGTGGTGCAAGTTGAATGGACAACGAGCTCTGAATTTGGGGCAGTATGGAACAGAAATCTTTGTGATTACTAAGATGAAGCGATAATGCAGCCTTCAGACTTTCTATACACGTGATTTTGGTTTGTTGCTCCCTGCATAACTTAGGGTCAGATCTCCTGGTTCGGAAAAATCTACAGCACATTTCTTGTCATTTTAAAAGGAAGATAGATGTTGCATGTAGGGAAATGAGCACACAGGAGGGTGAATAGTATTTAGATGATGATGGCTCTTTCCAAATGTTCTGGGAGAAAATGCAAGGCTGGTGTTGGATTTGGATGGGAACCATCCTCATACTGTGCCAGTATCCCAGTAGATAAGATGTATGAGCGTGAGGCTGCAATCCAGTGGTAGGAATTTCTTGCCAGTAGAGCCGATGGCTCTCATGCCAAGATAAGCTGCAGAATTTATTTCTCTTTATACCAGTTTCATAGAAAGACAAGCATATTCTGGCTTTTCACAGGAATATTTTCTCGCTGACACATCAGAGTGAGCATCTCTACTCATGAATTGCAAAGCGTGTCCGATGATAAATGTGAGAGGTGCAAAAGAACATGAGACCCCGAGAGTACAAGTTCACCTGCCTGGGTTAATTCTTCTCATGATAAGCGGTCTGCCACTCATCTGCATCTCCCACAGTCTGATGAGTAATTTCTTGGGGCTAGTCAGATTTGTCTGGATAACATTTGAGCCAAGCTGAATCTTTGCTCTTTCTCAGACAGATAAAATGCCAAATATTTATACACTTAAATAATTAAATAGAGGGGAAAAAAGTACTCACATTTTTCATTCTGCATGTTTGAAACTTATTGATTTAGTAACTATCTCATCTGCTTTCCGATTTTTTGAAATGTCAGGTTCTATGGCTGGATATTTTGGTGGGGTTTTTTTAAAGTTGTGCAGCAAAGTGACTGTCATTTAGAAGTCAGCGTTCAGTAGTAATGCCCTAAGGAATGTGTCCAACAAGGATTTAACAAGACTTGAGTGTGTACTTAAGTGAATGGATGGTGCCATCCCCATCAATGGCATGGTTCCTGCAAGTGAAGTTCACATGCACGGCCCTGTCAAAGTTTAGATTCATGGTGTGCTCTATTTTTCTTTTTGGTTTTGTGAAATAATAAGCACTTGAGAGACTGTCATAATTGTGGTCCAGTTAGGTCTCTACTGATCACTGACATTCAAGTGCTTGTGGCTTAGTTTCTCATCACCCAGGGTGTATTCCTGACTTGATGCAAAGTTCCCTAGTGATTTAAGACAAGTCCTATCTTTCCACATTCCTTTTTTTAGCAGTCATAGAACACAAACAAAAGGATCCTATTCCCACACCACTATCAAGCTAGTATCCCTGGCATCCAGACAGAAGGGCATCAAGCATGTCAGCTTTTTACTGCTGGGTCAAAGATGGCTTAAATAGGGGTAAGACAGCACAGCGGAGTGGGGACCAGGTGCAAGTTTGAGCATCAAATTTTATCCTTGACAGTAATTTGTGGGCTGAACAGCACAATCAAAAGTTAGAAGCTCTGAGGTAGTGTGGTCTTTGATGAATAATGCAGGTGCCGATCTCAGAGGAAAAAGGAAAAACCAGAATGATACTGCCCAAAATCCTGCCTTAACAGCAGCAAATAGCTCCCAGTAATAACAACTCATTCTCATTGAGCTGGAACGTGACTGTGGCCATCGTACTCCTCAAAGACTGATGTAAACTTTCCTCCTGGGCAAAAGGGAGGGAGGGGAGTGGAAATCCATGCAGAGCCTCCTTTCAGGCTCATACAGGGGTATCTCTTTGTGGGTGTGAAGGAATTGGGTCCCAACCCCTGGCAAAGGTTCATGAGTGTGGTACAGCATACCTCATGAGTAGGGCAGGCTGGACTCACATGTGACACTGAGGGATAGACTTTGGGAAGAAGTAGTTGGTGCAAAGAATGAAAGGCAGCTGGGTGTTCTTTTAGGGCAGGGTTTTTTCTTTAAATGTTGCACCAGATAATAAAAGGTCTTAGTTACAGCCCTTTCTTAAAGCATTACCACCTCATAAATCAAAACTTCCCTACTGACTGCTTATTATTTTCTGCTAATGGGTTTTGATTGTTAGCCAAGGTTTGATAGACTTTAAGTTTCTATGCAATTATGTCTCTGGGCAACAGCAGGGAAACCCAAACGAATGCCCTATCTGGTAGGAGATATGGCAAGGGGTGCTCAGGCCTCCAGCACCTTTCCCATGCTTCATAGCAACCCTGCTGTCCTTGTCTCAGAGTGGTTGTGGCAAGAGCCTGCCTGGGACTTGGTTTTCTGTGATCTACCCTACAGACTTTTAGATCCTGAAACAATCTGTCTGTGAGTTCGAAGAAAAAGCAGGGCTTACCCTCCACAAGAATTTGGGGCAGCGTAATCTTCATTTCTGAGATCTGGTAAAAGGCATTGGATTTAAGTAGACAGATCTTTTAAGGGCAGTAGCTATTTAAAAGGACTTTCACACTGTGTCCTACCAGAGAACAAATACGTGCACCAGTTTTTGAGCTCTCTGCTAAGGTCGCCAGCTGTGGTGTGGCATTTTGATGATGAGGGTTTAGCTGCTTATGTGTTTCATATGGTTGTAGAGTAATTACGGTGATGCTATCTAAGCTCCAGTCTTGCAGTTTTTTCCTTCACAATACAGCATATCTTCCCCCACAGAGTGATGTTTATGGCATGGGACAACCCTGCTGTGGTTCCTATTGCAACTGGATTGTGCCCAAAAGCTAGCAAACCCTTCCTTGATTAAATTCAGTGCAAGTGTTCCTAAGTAGTCATTTCCATAGATAACATGTTTTCTTTCCTCTAACAACTGCTTATTTTTCAGCGTTTATTTTGTCAGAACTTAGTAATTTTCAAATTAACAACTCCCAAAAATAACCTGTTCTGGTTTTGTTTCTTCCTGGGAAACCTGATTTATCTTTTAGTCTACTTGTTTTCCAACAGGGATATAGTCAAAACTTTTTCATCAGTAACTTTAAAGCATGGCAGTGGGAACACTTGGTAGGGATGCTGCCCATCTGTGGTGGGGGCTTTTGTGTCTGGGCTCATTTGGAGTGGGCATTCACGAGGAAAATTTGGGGAAAACCTAGGAGTACTGTGTCCAGTTCTTGGCTCCCTGGCATAAAAAAGACAGGGATCTCCTGAAGAGAATCCAGTGGAGGCTACAGAGATGATTAAAGGCCTGGAGCATCTGCCCTATGAGGAAAGGCTGAGTGACCTGGGGCTGTTCAGCCTGGAGAAAAGAGACTGAGAGGGGATATGATCAATGTTTATCGATATCTGAAGTTTTGGAAGATGTGGAAGAACTTCACAATGAGGGTGAGGGAGCCCTGGAACAGGCTGCCCAGGGGGTGTGGAGTCTCCTTCTCTGTAGATATTCAAGACCCATCTGGACACCAACCTGTGTGACCTGTCCTAGGGACCCTGCTTTGGCAGGGGGTTGGACTCAATCTCTGGAGGTCCCTTCCAACCCCTACAATTCTGTGATTCTGTGATTTCAGGATCAGGCGTAGGACACAGGCACAGAGCAGCCAACAGGAATTATTTTGAAAGCTGATCTGGTTGTCTTTTTTTTAGCCTAGTCCAGTTGATTTATCCCTGAATAAACACCTGAGACACAAAATTATTAGTCGGAATTTCCTCAGGGTATTGGATTTGTCAGTTTTATTTGAACGCTTCTGAACTTCTGAGGAATGAATTCAAGAGCTGAGTGCATAGACAGGATGGGTTGTTTAAAAAAAATAAAAATCTTTGACAGGCAGTTTATGGTTCAAGTCAACCCTGTTCAAAAATAGGTCAAAGATTGAAGCCGTCAGTGTTGGAGACAAAGAGCTGTTGCGTGCAAACTTCGGATCTCTCAGTGTAATTGAATTACTTTGCTGCAAATAAGGGACGTGCAAGGATAAGTCCAGTCCCTGGCATGAAGTGTAACAGATTTTGTGTTCCTGATTCTGTTCTATATATTTGTAAATAACGGGTTCATATTTTAAACCTCCCTGTTTTAATATGAAAGGGAGTTTGACTCATGGTAAAATATGAAATCAAGAACAAATAGCTATCAATATGGATTATATTTTCTCCGAGAAGTAATATGACAAAAGACAAAAGCAAAACTTGAGATTTACGTTAAATCTGTTTGGGATGCTTTCCTAGAGACTGAGTGCCAGTTTTTTCAATGCTATAAATAATGGCTGAGGAAAAATGCCTCGATTTCTTTCTGTCCTTGAAAAATAATCAGGGAAAAGCTTGATGTGGCCACTGTCGCTTTTAAAAATGCTTGAGGCTGACTTTCCTCCGATACAACTTCTGTGGCGAAGGGAGGTTAAAATAAAATGTTTCAAGTAATGAACATATAACTCTGCAGTTTGGGTCAGTTGATCCAGGTGTGAGCAAGACTGTGTTCTATGTTCCTGTTTTGCTCTGTGGTCTCTTTCTTCCTGATAAGCAGGACAACCATTGCCCTTTGGGCCACTGTCCGCAGGCCAGCCCTCAGCCTGGAACTTTGACACTGTGCTGTTCCTGACTTGTCCCTCCTGTTTCTTGCCTGCCTGACTTTTCTCCCAAATCAAACTGTGAAATCCAAAGTTTAATAAACTATGTAATCAGTTGATCTCGTGGGCTTTTTTCCCCTGTTAAGCTTGGTCTAAATTAGACTCTAAACATTTTAGATCAGACAAGTTAGCTTGTTCTGCAAAGCTCTGGGTGAGCTAATGGCTCTTAAGAGGTTATAATTACTGTTTTATTCTGCTGCTCTTGTATGTTGACATGCCTGAGCCTGTCCACTAGACATCAGAGTCTTCTTGCCAGTGGGAAGGCAGCACCTTTAGCATGTTGTCGTCTTCTGCCTTGTCTCCACGACGTACAAAAGCCACACTCCATTTCAAGGAGAAGCCTGAGAAGGCAAGGCGAATTCTCTACACTAATACTTAATATTCATCTTGGCTCCTAATTCCTGTGAAATGTATAGATGGCTTTATCTTGTCAGAGATGTAGTTATTTAGTTGAAGTAAAACCTTTTCATCATGGGGTTCACAGTCATTTAAGCTGCTACTGGAGAAGAGTGCAACAGGCTCCTCTGCAGTCTGATGCTTCTGTTCAGCTAGAAGTGCCTTGCACCCTCTGGGCAAGGATTCTTACAAGGGGCAACGGGTGCAAACTGGAGCATAGGAAGTTCCGTGTGAATATAAGGAGAAACTTTTTCACTGTGAGGGTGATGGAGCCCTGGGACAGGCTGCCCAGAGGGGTTGTGGAGTCTCCTTCTCTGGAGACATTCAAACCCACCTGGATGTGTTCCGGTGTTATTTAGTCCGGGTGATCCTGTTGTGGAAGGGGGTTGGACTAGATGATCTTTCGAGGTCCCTTCTGACTCTTAACATTCTGTGATTCTATGATTCTCACAGTGCAGCCTAGCCTGGTTTGAAGGTGCCTTAGAGCAAGCCTTGGCTTCTTTATCATGTCAGTGCTTTTCTCATTGTCAGAGTCGTATTGTGATCCTTTCCTAACAAGCTGTAGGTGTACCTGTCTTTGAATCCCTGTTTGCTCACAGACCCTCCAGCATGCCTGCCTGCCTCCCAGCTGGTTGCTGCAGCCACCCTTCTGCATGATGCTGTGCCTTCCACCAGAGCTTCTGCTCTGGTTTAAGGCTGCCTTTCACCCACGTGCTGTTTCCCTCGCATTTCCCAGGATGGTTCCCCCCACTCCAGTGATGGGGATGTGTTGGCACTGTGTGTGTCTCAGCACACTACTTTCCATTTACTCAAGCCTTACCAGCTAGGGGTGGCTTCCAGGTAAGATGTTTTGGAGTGATGCAGTCCTGTGAAACACACCTGTAATTACAAGTTTGGGATGTCTGTATTCCAGGCAGCAGCCCGTGCAATTCACAGCTCTGCTGAAAGCTCCCTGAGATCTATCACTGATGCTGATGTGTTGTAAACTTGGACGAGTGTGTGGAGAGGCAGCAGAGGGATGGAGGAGGGCACTAATTTGCTACTGTTGAATCAGATTTCATCGGCTGTAGAACTAGAGTGGAGCAGTTTTCAGTTGCCCCTGGTTATCTTAGAATATTAGTAGTAATTAGAGACCTGTAAACAGATAAATTTAAAATATTCTAAGTTCTAGCCAGGGGAATGGTCTGGCTATAGATTTCAGTAAACACTTCAGTAGCGTGGCTCCTGGCGTGCTGTACAGGGGTGGGTTCTGTAGGAGCGTATGGCGTAATGGCATTCGGCTGTGTCACTGATTATTTAGAAATGAAGCGAGAGAAGCAGGCTGTATTTCTGTCTGGCCAGCAAATAGATTGACCTGAATCTGAACTTCTTACCAGCCACCCTGTATATCTATAATGTGTGTGCATGATATATTGCAGTAAGTATGACTTTAATTTTTATGTTGCCAATGTCACTTTGAAAGAAAATAGGAGTAAAGTTCTTTCAGAGGCTCTGGGAAAGGCCTGCCTGCAGAATAACATTTGCATTGGCTTCTAGGTCCTAAAACTCTAATTAAATTATTGATTATGAAGCTGGCTGCTTTCTTAATAGTTCCTAATGTAACAATTAAAGCAAAGAAAGTAATTAAAAATGAAAAGATCGGTCCACAAGTACAATCTTCAAAAGGTCATTTTCAACTTAATCGCTTTTTTGAAAGAGGCAAGAATAAAACAAATGAGTCATTAGTAAAAAAGCAATTTAGTGCGTGTATGTGTGTAATAATGTGCCTGCCAGATTACCACTGGCCACACAATACCTAAATTAATTAAAAGTAATAGTTAAATTTACTCAGTTGATATTATTTTAACACCTCTCTTCCCAAACCTCTGTGATGTGCAGTGTATCCTTCTGCTCTGGAGAGCTGATAGCGAAGGCAGAAAGAAGCCAGAGCACAAAATGGCGGTGAAACCCGTAGTTTGTTGTTTGACACCATAAACAATGCTTTGTACTACACAGACCATTGATTAACAACTTTCTTTTCTATGCGTGAGGAGCCAGGGGAAATTTGTAGAGGTCAGCCGAGTTGGACCATGGGTATTTATAGGTGTGGAAGGTAGTGGGGAGGAAAGCACAAAGGTGTTTGCTGGAAAATTTTACATAGACCGCTTAATGCTATCACCTCTGACAGAGCAGAAGTGAGAGGTGACACTGGAGGATTTAAAAACTGATGGATGAAGGTGATTAAGGACCTGGAGCATCTCACCTACAAGGAAAGGCTGAGTGAACTGGGGCTGTTCAGCCTTGAGAAAAGAAGACTGAGAGGGGATCTGATCGATGTTTACAAATGTTTGAAGTGTGGGAGACACAGGGGGAAATGGCCAGCCTCTTCTCAGTGGCCTGTGGGGACAGGACAAGGGGCGATGGCCTCATGTTGGAGCACAGGAAGTTCCGCACCAATATATGGAAGAACTTTTTCACTGTAAGGGTGACAGAACCCTGGGGCAGGCTGCCCAGGGAGGGTTGTGGAGTCTTCTCTGTAGATATTCAAGTCCCATCTGGATGCTTCCCTGTGTGCCCTGTTCTAGGGACCCTGCTTTGGCAGGGGATGTTGGACCCGATGATCTCTGGAGGTCCCTTCCAACACCTACAGTTCCATGATTCTGTGAAGTTTGGCATAAAACCAGTCACTCGTAACAAGGGACAGAGCCAGGCACAGTTTGCCTGGAGAAATACTGAGTTTCATGCTGATTGTCTTCTGCACAGCGAGCTTTTCATGAAGCGCTTTTAATGTAGGGCAGAGTAAAATCAGTCAGAGCTTCTGCATTGTCTCTGAAATTCAGCGATCCTATCCTGACAACCAGGGGAAGGAAACGCTTTTGAGACGAAAGTTCTGTTAGGAATACTTCATCCTCTGTGGCAGATCTTTTAGGATAAAATGTCTAGCTTACGTGTGACTGCAGGTGTAGCTGATTGGGGCAGCAGTTTGTAGGTATGAAGACAGCCTGCTACACATGCAGTTCAGTATCACCACACTGTTTCCATGCGCAAGGTAATCGGAGCCCGGGCCAAGCTTTGAAGCACGGATGTGGAAATTTGCTAAGCAAACACCTGCCATGTTCAGGGCCTCCAGTGCCTGTGGAACATGTGTATTAATTTGTTAAACCACGGGAGAGAGATTTCAGCTAAGCATGTATGTCGGGGTACCTGAGAGTTGTCTAATACTGTGAGCTTTACAGACGTTGGGGGAACTGGAAATGCTTCCTCTGGGTAGTAATAGTCGTGGTTGCTTCAAGACGTTTGCTCTGAACCAAATCCTGAGCAATCCACAGCAGTGGGGGTTGGCAAATTCCTCTGCTGTTCAGGTTGCATGAGGAGTAGATAAATCTGTTGGTCTGTTAAGGTAGAGGCATTGCATCCTAAATGGTTTTTCCTTTGCTCAGTTAATTGTGGAATCTTCTTTCCTCACGTACTAATTGAAGAAAGCAGATTAGACGTGAACTTTTTGAGAAAGGTCCTCTTAGGAATCAATACGTACGCCTCTCCACCTCCACATGCTCTTCCATGTTATACTGGAGAAAGGAGTGGGTAGTTTGTTATCTTTCCTTTTATCTGGATTCCCCACAAGCTGTTTTCATGTGCTACTAAGTACAGAGCTGCTGTTCTGTCAGTTGCAGTAGGGCATCTGGACACACTTGTCTACACAGAATATGCTGGGATGGAGTTTTTCTTTTCAAATGCAAAGATTGTGCTAGACACTACTCCGAGTATGAGCCGTGATCTATCACACCGTGAGTTCTGCTGTCCCTTCCCAGTCATAGCTGTAAGAACCTACATTTCAGAAGTCTGATGACTGTGGCTACGCAGTCTCAAAAAAAATCTTTTAAAATAAAAAACCCAAACAACAAAACCACCAAACCCCAAACCTTACAAATCACTCTCTACTAACAATAGTGGTGGGAAGTAGTATTTTTACAGTAAATAGCTTTCCAGTTTGGTAAATACTGCATCAAAACAGCAGTGGTGAGTCAATCTGTTACTTTGTATAGATTACTCCCCTCTAACCACTGCTGCTTGTGTATAGATTTATTCCCATTCTGGTTCTCCACAGCCTCAGTGGGTGGCTTCTTTAGACTTCCCATTCACATGAACTTGTCACAATAGCAAAGGAGATACTGTCTGGGAAACTGCTTGAACTGAAAAACAGGCAGGCCTTTGGGATAACTTCGGCTGTGTGCTAAAAAACTGGGTTTTTCAGGGCCTGCAAGATACTTCCTTAAAGAAATATTTTCTTGCTGCTTCCAGTAGTCAGCTTTAAGTGTCGCCTGCAAAATAGTTGAGGGTTCCAGTTTCGAAGGAAAAGCTGTAGGCTGTCAAATTGGTTTTGAGTAGGATGCCTTATGCATCGTGGATGGATAGTGAGGGTTTGCAGTGGTAATTCATACTTCAAACATTTCCCATATGATAGAATTTTTGTAGTACATATTTAATGTACAGAGAACTGCTAGGCAGATGCAGGTTTAAAACAGTTTTATGCTCTGATACCCCCAAGGCAACAGCACGGAGAGGTGGTGTTCACATTTTATGATCCAAGGCCAAAAACCAGCTCTTTGATTATAATTGAACTCAGCTTCACACTTACAAGCTTGATAAATAGTTGAGGACATTTTGTGTTGAGAGGCAGCATGGTTGGTCTAATACAAAAACTGGTATGAAATTTGGGCGATGTTTTTTCTCTTTCTCAAACAGCCAGGAGCTTGCTGATGAGTACCAGGCATGTCACTCCACCTCTTTTCTGTCTCCCCTTTCACCCTTCCTTGCTGATATAGACTGCAGCATAGGGCATAGGAAAAAACCATTAGAATGTAAGTGTATTGCCATCTCAGTGTGCTGTAATAAATAGAACCATCTAATGCTTTGGGTTGGAAGGGACCTCAAAGATCATCTAGTTCCACCCCCCTACCTTGGGCAGGGACACCCTCACTAGCCCAGGTTGCCCAAAGCCACATCCAACCTGGCCTTGAGACCTGCCAGGGATCCAGGGGCTTACACACACTCTCTGGGCACCCTGTTCCAGGGCCTCACCACCCTCAGAGAAAAGAATTTCTTCCTAATGTCCAACCTCACCATGCTCTCTTTCAGCTTGAGGCCATTGCCTCTTGTCCCATCCCTGCCCTCCCTGGTGAACAGCCCCTCTCCCACTTTCCTGTAGGACCCCTTTAAGTATTGATACGCCACAATTAAGTCATTTCATAGGAGAGGCACTCCAGCATCTTGATCATCTTTGTGGCCTCTTCTGGACTTGCTGATAAATAACATAAAAATTATTTTGGGTGAAATCCTAAAATATGAAAATATTAAATTTTCTCACAGACCTTTCTCTCAATTTGTGTCTTTTGGGTTATTCTGTAAAAAGGGTTGAATTGATGCAAATAAGAGAGAGAGGATTGCTTAAATGGGGGAGGTAGAATGAAAAACTGTTGTCCTGAGAAGGAGGACAACACTGATGTGGGTGGGGGGAGATGTTAGCATGGGATATTGGAGAGGAGAAGCATTGAGGCAGCACCTAATTTGTGTTGTACAGCTCTGTTTAAACCTGGTCCTGTAGACTACTCTGATGGGATTTCATATTGCCTATAGAAACAAGCATGTGTGTCCCTTTATTGTCTTTCAGAGGAGGTAACATGACAGTGTTGTAATTGTGAATTTCTCAAAACTAGTAGTGACTCACTTTGTGGGGGAACCCTGAGAGCCCCAAGTGTCCCAACTTGGCAGCAGTGAATGCGAGGCAGTGTGATCACATGCTGCAATTTATGTGAAGTGACTAAAAGAGACCTGTCTCTGTCACTGCACTGGTCTGGATGGTATTCCAACCAGTGGTGTGAATTGCTGTGTCATTCTGGTTAACAGCCAGGCTCTCTTGCCTCCTAATGTTTGCTCAGGCTCTTCGTCAAGCTCCTCCTCAGAGTACAGTGGGATCACTTAGAGATTTCCTTCTGGTTTTTTCCTCGTCCTGCATTTAACGGTGTCTCCTTTGTTTCCTTTGAGCAATTAAGCACAACCTCAAGGATGAACATTTATCAAAGCTCATGATGCTATATCCCTGTCACAAATCCCAGTCACACACACACTATTCCATGCCAAATCCAGTCATGAGGGCACTAATCCCTTCACAAACTCTATTTCTGGGTGGTTTGTTGCCCATCCTGCTTCCCTGGCATGCTGAGGCCCATCAGCTTCTTGTCAGGAGTGCAATCTCAGAGCCTCTCTTGATTGTGAGGTGATTTCAGAGCTAGGACAGAAAAACAAGCTTTGGAGGCCACTTCATTGTCTCCCAAGTTCAGATTTCTGGCAATACTTTGCTGCAGCACTACTAAAATTAATTGTTTTAGGACCTGAAGTGTCCTGGCACCAACACGGGAGGGATGAAATGCTGCCAAGAAGGTACCACCAGTTGATCCCCCGAGAACGGAGTGTTCCTGCAGCACTTGGAGTGATGCAGGAACAGTCACGATTTACAGGATAGAAAGAATTTACCGGTAAACACTGGTTTTATAGTTTATTTAGCTTTTTATTTTCTCTAAAAATAAATATGTAATTATTGCATCCCTGCTATTCCTCTTCTGTGGCTCAAGCCCAGCTACTCTGCTTCCAAGTGGGTTTCGGGCCAGTGTTTGCAAATGATAGTATTTTACATGCCAGTCCCTTACTCAGCTGATTGTTTCTTTCCCCTCTCTCCTCTCAAAAATAGTTTTATAGAGAAGCAATAATCTTTCAGAAAGAAGACATTTATCACACGCAGATTGAAAACACTGGGACAAAACTGATAGGCAAGATGCAAAATTTAGCAATGTGACAAAGCCGTTGTACGTAATCTTCCTCAGTCAGTGGCTGGAATAAATATCAGCGGTTCGATTCGCCTCTGGGAACGAGCTCACTGGAAAGGAGGTACTTGGTGGTGCATGCTGATACTGTGTCACACTCCTAATTTTATATAAATTTCCCCAGTTTTATACTGGGATTGTGCAAAAGCAACAAGGGGTTGCTTTCATGAGAAGCTGCAGGAGAGAGGGAGTGGTCAGGACTACAGTACAGCCAGGTGGGTTCCTCTGCACATTGCAATCCCAGATCCACCCCAGTCCTGCTGTCAAACCTGTCCCACTTTCCACCCCATCCAGTAAAGTCATGCAACTGTTTTTTCTGGTTGAGATGGAACCCTATACAGTTGAGTCTGGGCCTCAATGTTTTCCAGATATCCAGGTAGCCTGTCCACCTGTCTCAGAGCCCGTGCCTCGGGAAGTACACAACCTCTTGGGAAATGCCATTGCCTTAAATCGCCATTTATTTTAAAGTTTATAATCGTGCCAATTACAGACTAATGACCAACCAACCCCCAAACTGGCCCTGTGGCTGTCCTTCAGTATCACCACCACAGAGAAGTGCTATGGGATGGTTAAGATGTTTTCACATAAGAAACTTGGGGCCTAAGTGTTTTCTACTCCCCAGTTAAAGCTTTAATAGACTTCAGTCGTATTTGTAATGAGCATAATCTGAATTTAAAAAAAAATTAAGTTCATAAGCAATAGGATAGGAAATACAAGATTCTTTGAGGGGGTTGGGAAAAAACCCCAAACCAACCAAAATAATCCCAGTGGTTTTATCCTGAGAAAAACTCTGTAAGATATTTGAATAAAGTTGGTTATGGGGTGGGTTTTTTGTGAATTGAGTTCCTTCTCAAATCTTGCCTTTCCAAATCTGGAAAATTGACTTGGCAAGATCTGCTACAGATTTGCAGAGTATTCCCATTTTTGGTTCCCTTTTAATCATGCCATTAAAAATTAGCCCTTTGTCAGCTCCTCTCTGAATAATGCAGAGCCTCGTGTCTCAAATTCCCCCCTGCCACCGACAGCATGGACCTGACCCATGATGATGAAGTTCAGCTGGATTCAATTGAGCATAGGCAGGGAGAGGGCTGACATTCCCTGGGGTGGGACACTGCCTTTCCTGGGCTGGCTGAGGACACCCCGCAGCTGATCAACCTTAGGGGCACGCGTGCACTCCTCTCCGCTGCAGTCTTTCTGAGACCTGACATCAGGGCACATAGCATCTTTAGAGCTTGAGGGCTTTATTTTAGAAGAATAATTGTCCTACTTTAAGTAGAGCAGCTTTGCTGTGGCTAAGACTGATGTTACTTTTTTTCCTTCATGACATTCTTTTGTTATTATCTTCTTTTTTTTTTTTTTTTAATCCAGAAACTATTCTTTCTCTGGAATAAAAATGTTCATGTTGTTAGCAAAATGTTATTTTTAATTCAGACCCTAGTTTTTCCAGCAGTGTGACTGGCTATGAATGACACTTAAACTTCACCTGCAAGTTACAAAAATGTTTGTCTACAAGTGTGGGGGAATAAGTATGCACACATTTTTCTGGCTATACTTTGCACTCTCAGAAATCTGAATTAGGAGTCAAGAGTAAATGTTTATATTAAACCTGAAATGATGAAGATGATGTTATTCAACACAGTGTAACAGAGAAGACAAGGGAGTGTAGTGTTCAAAAATGGGTTGGCTTTGTGATGATAGCTGCTTGACTTAGACACACTGCTTTTGAAAAGTTTGCTTATTCAACAAATTAATAAAGCCAGTTGTATTAGTAGTCTTGCTCAATGTTAGCAAGTGGATTACATTTCCTAATTAGCATATAAGGAAATGTAAAACTATTCCCTAAAAATGCATATTGCTGATTTCTACACCTTTATTCCAAATTTTCTCATTTTTAACCTGTCAAAATGAAATAAATGTTTGTTGGGGGTATGAAAAAAGTAATTACTTTCCTTCTCCTTGAACTTCCTCGTAATTAACTTTTAATGTATCCTGTTACTTAAGGAGCATCCCTTAATACTAAATGTGTCTAAACCAGGAAAGACAGAAATTTAGATGATTTAGATAAACATCTGCCTAACATAAAGGCATAAAATTTACAGAATCAGAAAACCAGTGCCTTACTGCCAGTATTTGCTGACAAACCCACAAAAAAAATTGTTTTCCTTCTGTATAATTTTTCTTCCCTTGTGTATATGACCTTAGAGGAAACGAAGCCTTCAGGTGCTGGTAACATGGATTGCAAATAGTGTCTAATAATATAAACTTCTTGAATGTCACCAAATTGCTCTACGAACATCAGCAAATTAGCAGAGATTTTGAAGGGGATGATGGTTTGTTGGGGTTTTTTTCTGGTATCAAATTCAGTGCTTTGACTTGTTCTAGAGCAGCCCTTCTTAATTTAAGGCATGAATTGGAAAAAGAGCTGCGGCTTCTATCCATAGCTTCTTCCTACCTGACTATATAACCATTGGGTTATTAAATAATCCTGTTTAGACAAATTGGTGGTCCTTTAGCAATTTTAGAACAATTTTCTTGAAGTAACGTGCAGTAAGAGTGCATTAAAATTATTACCTGCTATTTATTTTCAGGAATATTCAGCTGTCAGAAATGACATAATAAAAAGAAACATTTTCTCAAAATCTCAAGATTTCCCATAGTTGAATCAATAAACGCAATTATTTCTGTATATAGTTTTCCAAATAATGACAGAGATTTAGGTTGTGTAGCAAACTTAAACACAAAATCTCTCTTAATATTGTTTGAAAATTATGTGATAAAGGAAAATTTCATCATAAAATGCTGATTCACCCAAGCATTTCTGCGGAAAAGTCTTTATTTTACTAGCTGCTCTTTAGGTGCTGAGCGGTCTCCTAGTAAGAACATTGTCCTCTGGAGAGCAGCAGGGGATTTCAGTGCTGGCCCTCACACCCCCGAAAGGGCTCTTGAGGTGCGTAGAGCGCAGACCTCTGAGAGTGCAGACCTCTGAGTCCGCAGTGCTGGCCAGGGGCTGTGCAGAAGAGCTGCTGAAAGTCTGGGGAGCCCATGTACTGGAATTGATAGCTGGAATTGATGCTGTCAAAAAAGTCATCGTAAATAGATATTTGTAACCCCGTGTCTTGTATTAGAGGTGTGAAATGGGTTGTGCTGGCCTCCCCTCTCCACCTTTTTGACTTTAGCAAATACAGTGCAACTGGGATGTACTAACTTCAGTAAAAAACACACCTGCCAGCTTCTCACTGTTTCTCAAGAGGTTGAATGAGGTGTGAAGGGACACAGTGTTGATTTCTTCAGCAAGGCGCATCAGATCTCAGCTTCTCTCTTTGCTGTTCTCAAGGTGAAAGGGCTTCCCCTGCAGTCTTTAACCCAATGCTTTGTGCTCTTGTGTTATTGGAGAAAGCAGTCCTCTCAGGCCATTGTGACACCACCCAGTCATGTTCTACAATCAGGTAAGTCCACCTGATTGTAGAACATGACTGGGTGGTGTCACAATGACTACCTTACAGTAGTAGCATCGTAACTCAGAAGTGTTGCTTGTAGTAACTGGTGCACTTGGAAATCCATCGTGAGTGTTTCATACATAGGAAATGCTGGTTCTGAAAGAGATGTTATCCATGTTTCTGATCAGAATTTTAGGTTTCGGAATAAAGCAATAACCTTCCTGGGAGGAGAGGAAAGGGGGTTTTAATAATTAAATGCTTTCCTGAGAATTTGGGCAGAGGGGGAAGAAGGCAAATAACAACTTCCTACTTGGATTAGGATGAAAAGTCAGTGTGTTCAAAACTTTCAATGTTTAAAACTTTTATCTGCGTATCAATGAATACGCGGATAAAATCTCTGTTCTGAACAACCAGACTGTTGCATCGACAGAACTTTTAAATATTCTTGTCTGACAATTTTTATGTTTGAATTTCCAAAATTATACTTAAATCTAAACTTGTGAACACTGTAGAACAGCAAGGTGTTTTGACTCAGCCAGTCTTTTTAAAAAACAGGTTTTCAATGCCTCTGATATTTATTTTAGCAAATGCGTATTAGTGGATTCATTTAAACTCACCTGTCCCTTGATCAGGTTTATTGTTTGAAAAGTTTTTATTTCTCCCCAACAAACATGTTATCAACACCTACCTCAGTTGTTCCAGCTGATGGGACTTCTTTTAGTAAGAGGCCATGAATTAAAACTGCACTGGGTGCCTCCCGTGATGAATGCCTTACAAAATGAATGCACTAATGAGAAATGTCACCTATGGCAGCCGTGTCCAACAGTGTACAGGGAGCTTTCCATGGATGTTTTATATTGTGGCTGAGTGGCTACTGTCATGCCATAGTCTTTGTTACCGTCTCTCCTTATTGCATGGCACCTATTGTACTAAACCCAACATACTGCTATGAGTAAAAGCAGTCAGAATGATATATGATATGGCTTCAAGATGGTAAAAATTGGGTAGATCTTGCTCTGTTCTCTGTCAGTGTTACTATCCTGGTTTTTTGAGAAGGGGGATCTGGGTGTGAAAGGGAGGGAAGAGGAAAGCATAGAATAGATTGTATTTTACTTTCGCAGTAGGTAACTATGGATGGTGTAGGTTAGCAGCGAGAAAGATGATAGAAGGATAAAATCAAGTATAAATGAGAAATACGTACTAAGAAAGATGGAAGTAAAAGCAGTGAGAGAAGAGAAAGCAGTGGTGTCAGGAGGAAAAGGGGGCATAAAAGAGCTTAAGGAATGGAAACAGCAAACAAAAAATCAGGACGTATTATATATTTTTGGTATCTGTTTTCTGCTCAGAAGCTTCTACCAAATAAAAGGCTCTATAATAGTGATTGATTTGTAATCTCTAGTGTCATTGCCCTTGCTTCCCCCCAAAGCCATCTGGAAGCTGGCTGTAGACAGCCCATTGAAAAGTATGAATTGCAGCAAAGAAATTCTGCCTGGCAGAAAGAGGGATTGGTAATCAATTCCCTTCCTGCCAGGCAAGGCTGCTGTGCTCCTTTTGCACTTGCTGTCTGGTATCCTGTCTGCAAAATGCTGTCAGAGATGGTACCTGGGGAGGAGCACAATGATACCAGGGATTACAAATCAATCGTTCCCATTGTTGCTGGAGCCTGTCATTGAACACAGAAGACAGACAACATGTCTTTCATTCAATATTTTAGTTGGTTTTAAGGATGAGAAAAAAATTGTGTGGCTTTTCAAGATTCACAGCTGTCTCTGGGAGAGCAGTGCCAGGGGGCGGGGTTGACATCCATCTGAGGGGTGCATCCTTCGGTGGTGGTACAGCCTGGTTGCCCATGGCATGTGTTTGGGGTGAGTGTTGGGACAGGCACACTCTGGTGCAACCTTCAAACTCCTCATTTTCAGAGCCTGTCTCATCTTGTATATTCTCTCCTTTTTGGATGTCTAAGAAGCTGGGCGGACAGCATTTTGAGAAATGTGTACTGCCTGCTCAGAAGTAGGAACAGAAAAGGCTGGACCTTGTTCCTAATGAGGAGGAGCAGTCCTGGAGGAGGTGTTGCAGCTGTGTGTCCTCAGACAGCAGAGCAAGGTTGTGGGCGCAGGAGAAAACAACCCTAAAGAGAAAATCCAGAGGAGAACAACTTTGAGGCAAAGTGCCAGAGCACTCATAGCAGAGAGGCAGCATGTTCCCGAGAGCAAGCTCTTCCCTCCTCTTGAGGCCAAGGTGCCAGACCAGGGCGTGCAGCAGCTGAGGAGCAGGAGGTTAAGGTATCAGGTAGGAGCACTGACCTCACACCCTGCTGCAGCACTCTGAGGTGAGATATGGGCATTTAGCAGATGCCCCATGGCTACGCTGTACATGTTGCCCTGGCCCAGGGTGCAGGGAAGCCTGGCCGTGCGTCACAGTGGCAGGCTGGAGGTGCTGGGGTGGGCATGTCCCGCTACCATACAGCTCGGGCGTAGGACCTCTCAGTGTTCCTGCTAGGGATACAAAAGGAATAAATAAAAATGTAAAAGAGGAATTACTAAAACTGTCCCTTGATAACTAAATGGTTGATCATAAATTGGAGTGTCTATGCAAATGAAGTAAATAATTAAAAACTCCAAGAACAGCACTGACTAGGTGGTTGATGGCTGGCAATTATAAAAGCTGAATTTTTAATATTCATACATCTAAGGAGCCAGTAAAAATTAGCTCCTAGACTAATGGACTTGCCTTTCTTCCAAGGCAGAATTTTAATGAGAGCATTATTTATAGCAGAGCCCAAGAACGAGCATTTTCTTGCTTAGTCTCGTTTCTTCTTTGCTGACGCTTTATTCATTAACCTCTGAACTTCTTTAGAGAAGAATAATACTCTACACAGTGGAGGGCAAAGATCACCTTGACCCTCTGAAATTAGTCATGGGTCATATATTGTTTAGAGAGTTACTTTTCCTAACAAATAACGTTTATAAAAAGCCCGTTGGCGATATGTCCTCGTTTCATGCTGGTGTCTGAGTCATTCATTTGTGGTTCAGCTCACTGAAGAGAAAATGAACAGAATGTGATACCTCATAGTGCAATGCTTCTTGTGCCATCTTCTCTTGTACGGTTGGTAGATATACATCGCACTGGGACCTGAGAAGTGGTGCTGGCCGTACAGCCTTACCGCAGCTAAGAGGTGCTCTGTGTGCAGTCTGAAGACGTGCAAGGGCATGAATTTATTTTTGAGCTCAGGCAGTAGTTCTGCCATGTCATTGCAGTGACCCTGCTGTACAGCAGCACGGCTTGCACGAAGGGCAGAGCCTGGCCGCATCAGGGATCACAAACCTGGGCCAGCCTGTGCCGCTGCAGAGCATCTGCTGGCTGGAGGGGGGGAACCCAGGGCATCCTACTTCCTGCTAATTCCCCGCAGGGAGTCAGGCTGAGGAAGGCACAAGCCCAGCAGAGCTTTGCTGCAAACAAAACCAAAGCACTTGGGTTGAGATTTTAGAATTTTATTTGAAAATTTGTAGAAACGGAATGGAAGCTATAGGTTGCTTGCAGTTAAAACGCTTCATGTGTTTTCCTTTGGAGCTTCTTTGTGTTAATTGCATGTTTTTTCTTTTAAATAAAAAACTATCCTTTCTTGTCTGTCTTGTAATAATTGGGAAAGATCTGCCTTAAATTGAAAAATTACAAGACCAATACAATTAATCAAAGAGGTCTGCATCTTAGATCTAGGAATAACTGCATATATTGTCCCTGGTGATGAGGGAGAAAGCAAGAGAATGAGCAAAAAAAGAAAATAGTATTTTATATTTGTTGGAGCTTTGTAATCAAATCACACAGAAAGCTTTTTTTTTTAAAAAAAGGAATTTCTCACTTAATCTCTTCTGAAAAGGCAGACTTGTAGTTGTATTTCATTCTTTGCTAATTGAAACCGTGCTGTTGAAAATTTTGACCTGCAAAAGATAGATAATAGGCCAAGAGTGATACTGAGAAAGGGAATGAAATTTTGGTTTGCCCTGCTCTGCTTAACCATAGTGTCAGAGTTCCTCCCACAGCTCTCAGCCGCGTATGTCAGCGCCCTTCCCTTTTTCTGCATTGGGAAATGGGCGCTTACTGCATTCTCACCAGAGGTTCAGTCTGGTCCAGGGTGTGAAATGCTGTGTAAGTAGTACTACTTATTAATGACAGACCTTATAAAAATGTTCTTGAAGCTTGGGTGTTCAAATGATTGAAGACTGAGAAGATCACTTCGTAAGATGTGGCACTTAATTTGGTAGATGCCTGAACATTGTGATGGAGAGGGATTGTTGATGTGCATGTCTAATGCAGATAATTTTTTTTCAAATTAATTTTTAATAGTCTTTTTTTTGACAGCCGTATCTGTTTTCTGAGATATGCCTATATATCTTAGGCATTTATCAGATCTGGGCCTGACTCAGGTGCTCTCTCATCTTGCTGAGTGCACATGACAACACTCAGAGAGATCGAATGGAGTTTGGGAACGTTCTTAACTTTCCATCACTGGAGCTGAGGCAGGCATGAGACACTGAGACCAAGACTTCAGCAGGGTACAAAAGCGCATGGACATTCGTATGCATAACAAGACCATGCGATGTGTCAAACAGATGTATTTCATATATTTTTAATATGACTTAAGAATATGAAAAGGTCTCCATGGGCAGCTTAAGTACCTGTTCCATAAGTAGGACCTTCCTCAGAAGTAGCTGGTTTTGTGTGTAACTGGATTGGAAAACTGGAGCAGGTATGTCAGGGCCCAGCAGTTCCCACAGCCGGGGAAGTTTCAGCCAGGGTAGAAAGGGCTGTCTCTTACCCCAAGGTTAGGAAGTAGCATGGAGCTGACCTGGAAAATGACTGTGAACCCTTGGCTGCACATCAGTGGCTCATTTATTGTCTCGGTCACTTTGCTGCCCTTGCTGTGTGCCAGTATGAGGTGACTCAGCACCATTGCCTTCCCTTTTTTAGGAAAACATCCACAGCATTGCAGCTCTGTAGTCAATGACTGAATGAACTGAAGATTTTAAGTACTCCTCTGTGCTTTCCTTCCCTGTCCTAGTCTTGATGGTGCATCTCAGAGTTCAGTGGCCTCCAAACACAAAACTTCTCTGCTAAACCTCGTTTACTCTTGCTTACATTTGTTTCCTGGTCTTTCTTCCCCCACTCTTGGGTTTGCTAGTGTTCCCCTGAAATTCAAGCTTTCCATGGGCTCTGTCAACATCCTGGCTGTTTTATCTATTGAAGGTTAAGTAAGAAAATGTCAGCATCTTTCATTACACTTAATAGAGAGCTCTAGAAACCTAAACTTTGCAGGAGCTGCCCTCTGTGTACGCCCAGTCCAAATTCTTGTGGTTTTCTTGGGTTCAGATATTCACCTAGAAATGACAGCATCTCACACTTTTGTTATTAGTCTGTGCCTTTGCACACAGTGGAAACAGGCTATAAATCCACTGCCAGTGTTTGCCAGCTGTCTCAGCAGCCCCTTCAACAGCTTTGTCTTTTTGACTCAATGCCTCATTGCCCAAGGGTTTGCAAGAGTGAGGTGCTCCTGCTAGATGAGGGCTTTTCCCCAAGCCTAGTGCAACTCCTGTGTGCAGACTTGCTGTGCTGGCAATAGCAGATGGGTTTTATTGAACACACCCCAGTCTTTGAGACCGTGTCCAGAGAGGACCTTCCAAAAAGGAGCTGGGCGGTAGTCTCCTGACAGATCTCTATCATACCACAGCTCTGTGCTGTACCTGGTTGTAGTCTCCAGATGAAGTCCTTTCATCCATTAGTCAGTCAAGATGCTGGATGAAAGCCACTCCACTCCCATTTGAATTGGGGGCTTTTCAAGTTGTCCTTTGTGTTCTACAGAGAGGTTGTGGAGTCTCCTTCTCTGGAGATACTCAAGACCCATCTGGATGCTGACCTGTGCGACCTGTCCTAGGGTACCTGCTTTGGCGGGGCGGTGGATTCATGATCTCTGGAGGTCCCTTCCAACCCCTACAATTCCGTGATTTCTATTCTGATGATTGCTTTTTTTTTAACCATTCTGCCTTGAAAGACTCATTGCCTATTGTAACTGCATGTTCTTTTTTTTCTTTCTTTCTTAATATGAGGACTTAATTGACTTAGAGACACTAAGTATTTTACAGAGTAAGTAAAAGAAGAAAGGTTTTGTCTTTACCAGCTGAGGGCTTGGCAGATAGAGGGTCCAAAACATCAGGAATATGACAAAAGAAAATCCTATGGCAGAGAAAAATATAGTGACCGTCTGTATTGCAGAATATCGCGAACAGAAACATTTGCTATTTCTCCCGCCGCCAGTGCGTACGCCTTCGGTAAGAAATCAATACCACCCAATGGGGAGTGGTTCTCTTTCTTCCTTTTAATCAGCGCAGCCCATTGCGGCGGGGAAAGGGGAATGATATTTGCCAGGATTGTGTTGTGGCTGCTGCCGCCCTCTTTCCCAAAACAAATTCCCAGGAGCTTCGAGGCTTTGATTTTACTTCTTCAAGAGTCAGAACACAGATGTGTTTTCTTCCCTGCTGCTTTGTATTCCTCTCTGGCTGCTCCTCCCATCACGTTGCTGAAGGCTGTGTTGTTCCCTTGTTTGCTCCGTGCTTTAATTTCCCGGGGCTTTGCCATAATGCTGTGGCTTCTCAGTGCAGGAGGGCTGCCATTCCCAGGATGGAGAAGCTAGGGAAGGGGGGAAAAAAAAAGTCCCAATATCAGCTTCTGACTGACAATGGTCTGCGTGAGAAACCCATCCATTCAATCACTGCATTGAACAAGGGCAGATTTCCATCAAAAGAAGCTCCCGGAGGGGTTGGTTTCTTTGAAGGAAATACATTAATTAAAGCACTCCACAAAATAGTGGGTGAAGAAATGCATCATGCTTTAGCTGGATTTTATGCTACACTGAGCACTTTTTTTGACCTTCATCTCCAAATGGTAAATGGAAATGCAAGTTCGAAAGCCTTCCTACATCTTGGTAGCACAACTTGATTGTTTGCTCTGCAGTTCCTGCTAGGGGGAAAAAAAAGCAGCAAAAAATAGGATACTGTTACCATATTTGCAGCTGAAGCTGTTTAGAGCCCAGGCAGGCTAACATTAACAAATGATGATAATTAGGCTTGATTTGCATATTAAAATGGTCTTAATTAAACACTGATTCTGTAAACGTTTAAAGGCTGTAATCGATCTTTTGCAGGCTCTCTTGGTTATTTATATGATCTAATAAAGGCTAGAGGCTTTGTTAATGAGACCTCTATTTCCTAACTTGTATGTGTCAATGAGATTATTTCACCGACAATTACAGAGCAGCCGCCGTTAAATAACTCTGAAACCCTGAGTGCTGGAATTCTTTTGTCCGAGGCTACATCCATGACATATAACCCCTTTGATGGGAGCCTGCTGTTTATGTTCTCCTTCTGCTGCTCAGATTAGGGGCCTGTGCCACAGCCCCTACCAGAAAAACATCCCAGGAAAGATATTTCACAGGGATGTTTTCTCAGTGTCAAAAAAACACCGTGTCTTGGGAGCTGTTTGAATAGCGGAACGAATATTTACCCAGTGTTGGGTTTAGTCATAATGCATTTGGTACCAGATCAGATCCTGGCAAGTCTTGACAGTGAGGCTGAACTTTGTAGGAAACTTTTTTTTTGCCTTTTAATTTTTGTTTTTAATTTAAGAGGTAATGTAATCACGCTGTAACTCTACAAGAGGTCTCTGAAAAGGCTTCCAGGAGTTTTGCTTCTCTTAAGTATCTCTACGACCTTGTGCCATGATGTGAGCATCTTGGGAAAATGGTGCTAAAACAGATGAAGAGCTTTTTCTTCTCAGGTGCTAAATGTTTTAATATCCCCTTGTCCTCAATAACCTTGTTAGCACCAGACAGAAATGTTTTTGGGAAGATGTTCATATTGCTTTGGAATATTACTTTTTGGTTTTTTTTTTGGACTGATCTTCTTCCATATGAAGGATGATGTATTTATATATATATGTATATGTGTATTTATATCACAGAATGACTAGGTTGGAAAAGATCTTTGAAATTGAGTCCGACTGTTCCTGTTGTCTTCATATAACTTATTATGAAATCGGTTTTGATGTGGGATGTTCCCAGTAACGATTTTCTGGTTTCAGCCCTCCACATGGGCTTCTTTGAAGGTGATATAAGTAATTGCAGACTCCATAGTCCCATAAGTCCAGTCTCCAGATAACTGGCAATTCTGAGAGATTAAAAAATATGTTTATTCCTATTTCATTTAAGTCATTCTGTGTATTCAGAGATACTAATAAACTTAAAGCTAAACCATTGCCGTATGTTTTTAATAATTAAAATAATTTTGCTGCAAAGTGATCAATAAGCTCTATAAAGCAGGTGGGACTTTCAAAATTGGTCTTTTCCTTAAGCCCTTTCCCACTGAGACCCTATAGAGGTTTCTAAAGGGAGCAGTGTTATGAAGAAAGACTGGTAATCCTTAGGCTGGGATTTAGCAGGGTGATTCCAATGGGGGATGCTTTGCATGGTGAAAGTCAAAAGGATGTATTTTCCATCTTTTGGTCTGAGCATAAGCATATATATTGGTGTAAGTAATTTTATATGCAAGGAAACTTGACATCAGGTGGAAGTTTGTTTTTATAGCAAAGGCATTACCGAGTGTCCTTATTTTGTGAGTGAAACTGGAAATAATTTTGGCATTAGCTTCAGCAGGCCCCAGATCCCAGTTACATTTTGTGATACATCCTTGTGGTAGTAAAAGGCAATGACAGAAAGGATAATGCCTTCGCACCCGACACCTGTATTTTGGCTAAATCAGAGAATGGAAATATTAAGGCCCATAACAGACAAAACCTGCAAGTTTGAGACAAAGTTTTCCTCTTCCTAAACAGAATGGAAATTAAGCATCGTATTAGTGAGATACCAAGCTAGTAGTTCAGCATTTGTGCTTTGAACGCTAAATAAAACTTAGACAAGCTGCAGACTTGCTAGAAAATGTAGCTATTTCTACCACTAGCTAGACCATCGTGCTTTCTCTTTGCTGTAGAAAATCTCACTTTCAAAAAGTGAATTTGATTTTGAAGACTTAGAAAATTCTTAGTTTGAAATTGCAGATGAGGAATATTTTTGCCAGGCGTTTTTTCTCCCTTCACTCGGAATAGTTAGGCAGCACATGCAGAGCCTCGTATGTAGAGTCCATGTCAGGGTTTTTGTTAGAGCTGCTTTCAACATTCTCTCCTCTTCCACTGGTGATTTTTTTTTTCAAATTTTGAAATTCAAAGGCCTTTTGAAATTAAATTGTTAATTTTCTCTTTTATTTTTAATTGCTATTCCAGTGGATTTTTACCAGTGATTAACTACTTTGTTCTTTCTAGCCAAATAGTCTGGATTGTCTTCTCTGACCTTAGTCCCTCAGGTCAGCATTACTGTTAATCCCAACCCGGTATTAGTTGGGAACTGGATCCTGATGGACAAGTGATGTGCCTTCCATTTCTGTTCAGCTCCTGGTTTCTTTGCCAAGACCCCTACTTTGGAAACGTTGTCATTCCTTTTCGGTTGGCCAGTGTAGATCAAATCGAGAGCAAAGCAAACCTGACTTCGAGTGCAGTTCTTCAGCAGTTGCAGGTTAGCAGAAGAGAACCACAGCTGGGTTCTCTTACATGTGCCCTGTTTTGTTTTTCTCATTTGGGTATCTTTCTCTGTACATCTGCCATTTTAGAGTTGGATGAGATGCATTTGATACAGAATGACTGCCAGAACAGAACTCACAGTGTGAATGCAGGAGGCTTACAAATTCATTTATACCAATAGAAGTAAACACTCTCCAAATGGCTGTCAGACAAGTAATAACTTTGACCTTATTGGCTTACTCTTGATTTATACTGACTCTGAAGGGAAGAAAATCTTCAGCTTTTTCTTTTTCTTCTGTTCTTTTTTTTTAACTTTTAGGCCTACTCGTTTGTCTTACTTAATAACACCATTGTGTATGTACTTGCTTTTGCCTCCTCTCTGTCTTTTTCAATTAACAGCTTTTAGTTTTTCCTTTTTCTTGTCAGGAAGAGTAACTGGTGTTCTGGTAAGAATTCACCACAGTTTAGCATTTGGGCCAAAACTGAACTTCTTTTTTTTAGAACACTAAAGTCCTTCAGACTGACACTCAACTTCTCATCACTTAAGATCCTATTGCTTTGCCGAGTTGCTGATTTCTGAAGATTTTTCGTACAGGAGTAGAATTGGATTTTCTTGCAGGCCAGGTGCTGTTCACCTCTAACCACAGGAAAAGTAAAAACTTTCCAAGCATGGAATTTAAATTTGAAAGCATCTGTCTTGAAAAATGAGAAGGAAAAAAGGGTTTTCCATATAGCCCTCTCAGGTTTTTTTTCATTGTTTTATTCTACTTTTGTGTAATTTCCCTCTTAAAGCCAACAGAAATTCTTCTGTATTTCTTTTCTGCACTTCCCCTGCACTCATAACTTTCCTGATTATGTTCCACAAGCAGGTTCTATTCCTTTATAATTCCTCTTTTTTATCTTTTTTTACATTAAAGCAATAGAGTTCATAATGTTTGATGTCAGACAGTCCTACTAGGTATCTGTGATTCATGCTCTTCTGAAAACAGTTGGTAATTAGTGCAAAGTGTTGGAATACCAAATTAATTTAAAGTAAGCAGTTATGGTAAAAATGGGCTACCTAATTTAGGGGGAGGGAGGGGTGGAGGCAGCAAGGGCTGTATCCTGCACTGAGAGTTTGCAGTTAATGGGTTTCAGCATACAGGATTTCCCCAGCCATCCCTGCTCTTGCTCCACTGATCCTTCCATCGCTGGAACATTTAAACTCTGAGAGTTACACTGGGCAGGAAGAACGCAATTACCAAATTTGGCTCTTCTGGTGCTGACAGGATGATGTATATACACCTGCCTTACTAATCCTTACTAAGATGCAGGAGCTTCTGTTACTAAAGCCATCTGCCAATACCAACCAGGGGAATAATGTACAGGTCTGCTTTTAGTGAAAGAATTTCAATATCTTTAGGGGATTTTTTTCTTTTTCTTCTCTTTATTTTCTTTTAAAGGAAAAAAGGGTCCAGCAAAGAAATTTCTCCCTTCCCTCCCTGAATGGTCTGTCATGGCTGTGCAGGTGGAACTGTGCTCTTGTGGGTGGTCTCTTCAAGTAGAGATGACTCTCCTCTCTCTTCACAAAAGTAGGTACAGGGAGGTATTTCCTTGCCCTAAAATCTTTTTTTCCTCCTTGTATAGTTAGAAATTTGATGTCTCTTACAGGAGTTTAGTAAGGAGAGAATTCCACATGGTCATGTCTGTTTAAATACTGCCTGTGGTTACAGGTTTCCTCAGACTGTCGTTCAAAAACCCAAGTGTCAGTAGAAGACAAAAAGATAATTCACTTTCATCTTGAGAACAAAGCTGAACAGAGGGGGTTTTTTTCAACTTTTTAAATTCATGAAACATTTATCTTAGAGTCAGGTTATATTATGCTGGCAAGAATATCATCTGTCAGCATTTCTACTATAAACTCCTGTTTTTTGTGGTTTTCTAGGAGAGCCTTAGAGGTTTGCTTTGAACAGATTTAGCATTACAAGGTCTTGGCCTAGAAACATACTTTTCCTTCCAATTAAGAAAAATGAATATGACTGCACGTTCGGTGTGAAAGACATATTGATGCTGTGGTCAGGTGAGAGCTCAGATGCAGAAACATGAGATAATTCAGGAGTGTCCTAGAGCAAGGTTGCTTTTGTTTTCTCCATATTTTTAATAGCAGGTGTTACCAACTCCGGAGTGAAATGAAGGGCTGGTCTGTGATGAAAAGCATGGTGTTAGGCTTAGCCTGGCAGGCAGAGCTTTATTTCTAGTTTCTATTAACTACCAGCTTTAGAAAAATGCTGGTTCTCAAGTTTTTAAAGTTTCACAGTATGAAAGTTGTTATAGAAGTTTGTGCATTTTAAGGAGATTCATATTTCTCTTTCTATAGGACGATGTAGTGAATACAACTTAAAAAAAAAAAAAGCAAAAATGCTCTTTGTGGGCAAGGGAGATCACTGCAATAACAGCGAGCCCAACACTGATGTACTTCAGCTTTGGTGTACATACCTGCATAGTCAGCCACACAAGCAACCCTTGCAAGTTAATTTTATCCCCCAAATACAGGATTACAAAACATCTGAGTAGTGCCCTGGCCTTACCCTTGGTCTACCATCAAGAAACAGTCTTCTCTACATGATTACCCTCCTCCCTGCCCCAGGTTCTATTCCGAGCAAGGAGAACAGAAGCAAACTCCACGCTGAAGGCTTGAGCTTATCAAGTAAAACCTGTGGTGACAGATGGTAACATTGTTCTCCAAATGTGTTCACTGCTTATTGTGCAGATACCGCATGTCATGTGCTCATAAAAGCCTCTGAGAGGGTAAGCTGGGAGATGGACGCGTTTCTGCCGTGCTCGGAGTGGTGCCCTCTGGATGGGGCAGATGGAGAAGAGCGTGGCTCTGGCTGTGAGCAGCTGGGCCGGCCTTGCGGGGGATGCACGCAGGCTTCGTGAGATGCAGAAAATTGCTGAAGTGAGGTTTTACAGGCTGGGCTGAAAGGGAAGACTAAAAGAAACAAGCTGTCTCGATAAGACAGAGGTGGGGGGGGATAGGTGTGTTTAGACCCCTCCGCTTTTCGCATTTACCTCTTGTAGCCCATGGAAATCAGTTTTCTCTCTTTTAAAAATTACCTTGTCATAGCTTCTGCTCTAATAAAGAGATCCAAATCCCTTTTGAAGTTTTTGGTGCACCTACTTCAAGGCAACAGCACAGACAATTCCCCTGCAGCATGGAGTGACTTCAGAACCCATGGGGTCTGCTGGATATGTCATGTGTCTTCTTCCGAGCTTGCCAGTGACACACAGGTGGACCAAGCAGACAGAGCGTGTCATGAGCGAGGCAAGGATTTGAGCAAGAGTCATGCTTTTAATTTGGTGCTTGGCTATAAAAGAGATGCCCTTGGCCATTTTCAGCAAGGGAGATTGAGGGAAAGGTTAGACCTTCTCCAGTGAGTCAATAGCCAGCAGTCACGGTACACTTAGCATGACGCTTGCTTTAGGGGAAGCTCAAGTCTACTGAAGTGACCTTCCTGAGCATTAGATTATTTCACTATCTGGAATAAAATTGCCAATGTAAGATCAGAAGTTTCATTCGAGATACTATTTCCCCATGCCCAAACAAAATAAAACCTTTTGTGAAAAACTGCTGGATTTGGGGTTTCTTTCTTTGCTTTTAATGAAGACAATTAGGCAAAGAGTTCCACAGTGCAGTGCTTTATGGTTCAAAGCTTAGTTCAGCCCTTCTAAATGAACATATTTCCTTGAGTTAATTTGTAAATGAACCAAGAAATTAGAAATAAATCTTTTATGTGAATACAGTTTCAATAAAGCACGTACTTGGATGTTCTTATCTTAAAGCTTGTATCACACCAAACTAATAAAGATAATTATGTGTTGCACCTAGTATATTGCGCTTAGAGTGATCTAATAGATTTGTTATCTTGATTTTTGAACTTGGCAAAGTAAGTTTGTTCAGACCTGACTCTCATGTATGGCAGGGCATTCAAAGCCCAGAAAAATAACCAAACCAGCAGAGTTAAGAAAACACAAGTAGATTTTAAACGGTGCTCAACAGTTTTTGGCTGTGTGTTTTCTCCAGAGGCGCTTGAATTATGGCCTGTTAGTTTTGGGAGTCTGTTGTTGCTGCTAAACTGGTAATCAAAGTAAGTCTAGGAAGATTCAGCTGCTGGGATGTGTATGTAATGCTTGAACTTAATTCTACTGATGCAAAGAAGCTGTAGCATATTAATGATGATTGTCTTCAGGTTGTCTTGTCTTGCCATGGTATATGTGCATCTAAGTGGACACAATAAGGAGGATTTACAGCAGAATTTCACTATTGATTCCAAAATCTTGGTCTTTTATCCTGTGAAAATAACTACAAAAAAATCATTGGAATTTAGGTTCCTTGTTTGAGTACTTTGCAGCAGGATTACTGCTCACAGATCCGTAGTTCCAAAGGTCAGGCTGTTTTGCTACAATACTGGATTACTTTTTTTTTTTTTTTTTAAAGAAAAAGTCTTTTGGATTGTTCCATTCCAAGGTAGGCAATTAATGTCTGTGCTCAGTGGAAGCTGAGAGGTTGATAAGCTCCATAACATAATGACACAGTGTTTCTAACTGCTGATTCTGATGTTAATTTCTGGGTTTCAAAATGGAAAATTATATGTGTGTGTGCATGTGTGAATAATCATTAAAAAAAAAAAATCAACAATGCAGAACACTTCATATTTTGTTTTCTTTGAACATTGCTATTTTCCGCAGAGAAAGAATGTATTGTTATTAATGTAATTGGGCAATAGCTCAAGGAGTGAATAGAACTGAGATTTCCTCCATTAATATTTCAATCAAGACCTGATAACTCAGTTAACAATAATAATGTATTCTCCATAATTTACTGCCTTTTATACTGCTAGGGTGTCATATGCAAGGAGGCTAGATAGACCCCTTGGGTTAAATGCGGAAAAAATGGGCCTTTTTACAGCTGCAGAGCTCTGCTCTGATGTTTTGCTGCTGCTCCTACTCTCGATTAGTGATAATGTTATCTCTGTCAGTGGGGTGGTGATCAGCAAGACCTTGAAGGTAGCCACAAAGGAGCACCATTTTCTGACAACTCCCCTAACATAAAGACAAGCTCCTCCTTTTTCCTCTGCTCTTTTCTTACAAGTCCCAGATGTTTGCCCCTGCTCATCTTGAACCTTAAAGAAACTCAGCCAAGTGGCAGATGCATACAGCTGGTTCCTGGGTGACTAGAAGGCCTGAGTAAGCCCAGGACCAATTTACAAGGTGCTTCAGTGAAAGGAGCATCTCCCCTGAAGGAGAGATGCTCTAAATTTCTCTGGGAGGGAGATTAAGCCTGGGAGTTGGACACCCATTTTACACCTGGTTTGGTTCCACACTGACTGAAGCAGGGGTCCTGGTAGTGTTAGAGTAGATTATTTTCCCATTAAAGTTTGAAAAGCGGAACGCATGTGCAAAAGGGGTGTCAGTACCTTCCCCTCTGAGCTCTCCATGCTGACAGCTCGGCATCATCTTAACATGTGCTCTGCTCCAGACAGTATTTATCACTGATTTCGCTGGGACATTACAGCTAAATGGTATGCTTTCCCCTTTTATTTCTACAGCTTCTCTGTCTGCAAAACTCAGGTGTCTCAGTGATGGGAAGGGAAAGAGTAGCTGCACATTGAATAGAGTGGCACTTCGGCAATTAAGTTTCACCAATAGTACTGAGAAGCACTTCTAGAACCATTGGCTTCATCTAGCTTTGTTTTAGTTATTATGGTTACTATTATTATTGCTACTCCTATTAAAACCCTTTTCAGGTGGTTTATACTGAATTGACTTATGGAAAGGAACTCAGAAAGTTCACCTTTATTTTGTGGCACAGTGTCAATATGGTTTTCGTGTCCCTTTCGGTTTGTGATAGGACACTTTTTCTATATTTATGGAAAGGTTTCTGTGTATATAGTGGTATTTCAAAGTGTCTGAGGAGGAAATACTGTGCCCTGCAGAGCAACAGCAGTTATTTTACGCTGGCTACTTGTTACGTGCAAAGCATGGACCCAGGTTTGGGTTGTTACTGTGGGCTGGGTACAGTTGATACTGCTGCTGGGCCATGAGCTAGCTTTTTATGTCCTTGAAATCTTTTCTTCTTGCTAGGCTGCTCCGGTGTGTTTGGTTATCTTTGCCTATTACGTTATCTTTATCAGATTTAATTTGTCCGTCGGCACCTTGGGAATTTTGTGTAATCGCATTTCTATTCATACAGCGAATTTATAATTGGATAATAATTACTTAAATCTGCTTTTTGTCAGGATTTATTGGTTGAGATTTTATTATTTAGAAATTGTGTAAATATGCAGGCTTTTGAAGTGGGGGGGTGGTGAGGGTAGCACTTTTTTCCCCACCAGTCTGTTGAGATATGCGGAGCGCTCAAGAACTGTGCTCTGGCAACCTTTTCACGCTGAAATGGATGGTGTGCTTGCTCTCTAAAGATAGTGAATTGTTTTAATAGTTCAGAGTCTTTTTTTGCTTGCTGTGTTTGTCTTACAATCCTTCCATGGGAATAATAGTAATTTCCTAGTTTGATCGCAGCAGTGTAAGCGGCCTTGAAGCAGAGGCTGCTCCAGACAGGAAGGTAAATGAAAGATATGGTAAGATCCAAACCAGTCCTTGACGAAGTAGCCTGCTGCCTTTTCTTTTTTTGGTGACAGTTTTTAAATGAAAGGAATTCTGTGAGGCATTAAATGCTGGGTTTTATCAGAGATTTGTATTCTAATGCCATATGAACAAGACTAGAAAGAGTGTCCTTGGTCTCCCAGCTCAGGGTAAAGATCACATGCCGGAGAAGGTCATTTATTTCCAGACTCCTCAAGCAGCTTCACAATTAATGAGAATTTTTTTTTTTTTATCCCCACTATTTGGAGTGGAGAGAAGTTTTCTTATCTCACTGGTTGAGAATTGTCTTCTAATTTCCAACTGAAATTTATCTGCAGATAATGAATACCCATATGTTCCTGCGTCAACACTGCTCTCTAGCTTCAATGGCTCTTTTCCCTCTTTGCTTTTAACCCCTGAGATATTTACAGCAGCAATTTAATGCCCTTTAACTGCTGTTTTGTTGGACTCAGTTGTCCTAAATTGTTCAGAGATGTAACATGAACTAGAGAGCATTACCCAGTAGTGTCCTTCCAGAATTACTTTGTGGTCAAACCTCATTAACTACTTCCCTGAAAGGTCTTGTTGCAAATAGTGAGAACATACTGATAAAGCTTGGCCACAATAAAAATGTAGGAGGTTTTGGCAGAGAAAAAGAGAATTCAGGTATCTTATCAGAGGAGAAGTAATTTTAAATTTTTTTTTTTTATTTCTTTTGTGGGTTGGGAAAGTAAAAATGGAGTTGAGCTGATGGTATAAATCCTAAAAGCATAATGAAGGTATAATTACCCTATGTTACCCCTGCTCCCAAGAGATTGATTCAAGCTGGTGTAAGTACAAAGGAGGACAACTAGGATGAGTGAGTAGCGAGGAATTTTGGATCTTGGTTTAGTTGGTTTTTTCTTGTCTCCAAAACAATGCAACAAGTTGTCTTTCGATTCCAGTGTCAAGAAAATGTTTTCTTAGGGTGAAAACTTGTTCTTCAGGATGTGATTGCACCGTTCCATCCTGGGTTTCACTTTTAATAGAAAGTATCTTTGTTACTGTTGCCTGTAAAACCAGGGATTTTTATGAAAACAGAGAAGTGCATCTTTTTTAGTATCTTTGTCTCCCCATCTTGAAAATTTCATTATTTTCAGTGGGTGATACTGTGGTTGGATGCCTCCTGTACTGGAAGAAAAAGTCAGATAGCAGTCGTGACATCTGATATATGTTCCTGCACTATGTAGGTCACTTATGGCCTAATGCAGATGATGACAAAAGATAATAATTTTGATTGCACACTTGCAGTTCCTTAAGGAAGGCTTTAATTGTGTGTGTGGAGTATTGAGAGGCATGTACTGAATCACTGCCTGAGAGTGAGAGCTTAGGCTTTTGGAAGCAGTGTTTACACCTTCTAATTCACACACACACCAGCCATGGGTGTTTTCTGTGACGTTTGAATGCACCTTTTCTGCTACCTATCCTGCAAAGTGAGGATATATACGCTTAGCTCTCGTGAGAAATGGGTTCCTCTTCTAGTATTCAGGAGCTGCTTTGTAACACACAAAGTGCCTTGGTTTGCACGCAGTCATAAAACCAAGGTCTTTCTATTTACAAGGATATAGAATCATTTATATCACTAGAAATTATTTAATTGCTTTCCTTTATGTTTAATTCCTAGGGTGTCCATGTTCACACATTCTGTGGTCACCTGCATGCTTGTAACCATGCTACATTCAACATGAAGGTAAGTTCTGCATATGGATTTCCTTGTTTGTTAGGTTAATCATCCTTAAGCATCACAGTCACCCTAGGCAACACTACAGGCTTGGGACAGAGTGGCTGGAGAGGTTCCTGGAGGAGAAGGACAGCTGGCTGATCATGAGCTGGCAGTGTGCCCAGGTGGCCAAGAAGGCTAACGGCATCCAGGCCTGTGTCAGGAATGGTGTGACAAGCAGGAGTAGGGAAGTAATAGTTCCATTATACTCAGCTCTGGTGAGGCCACACCTCGAGTGCTGTGTCCAGTTTTGGGCCCCTCGCTGCAGGAAGGATGTTGAGATGCTGGAGCATGTCCAGAGAAGGGCAACGAAGCTGGTGAAGGGTCTGGAGCAGAAGTCCTCCAAGGAGCGGCTGAGAAAACTAGGGCTTTTTAGTCTTAAGAAAAGGAGGCTGAGGAGGAGACCTTATTGTTCTCTACAACTACGTGCAAGGAGGATGTAAAGAGGTGGGATTCTGTCTCTTCTCTCAGGTGACAAGTGATAGGACGAGAGGATATTGTTTCAAATTGCACCAGGGGAGATTTAGGTCACGTATCAGGAAGAATTTCTTTACTGAAAGCGTTGTCAAGCACTGGAACAGGGTGCCCAGGGAGGACGTGGAGTCACCATCCCTGGAGGTGTTTAAAAGGTGTGTAGATGCTGTGCTTGAGGACATGGTCTAGAGGTGGACTAGGCAGGATTAGGCTGTGGTTGGACTCTTAAAGGTCTCTCCCAACATAAGTGTTTCTAGGATTCTATGATCATGTTCCTTGACCTGTTAAATACCGTCATGTACTTTGGTGAAATAGGTACCTCTGCAGGTGAATTTGGTATCAGTAATGACTTCTGGAGTGGCTCAGTGTGGCACACAGTCTCAGAAGCTGCTACAATAAAGTTGCCCTCTCCTTGTGCCCGCCACCTTCCTCCTTTGATCAGTTTGTGGTATCTTGGTATCTAAGCCATTCTTGAGGTGATATGAAATATTCTGAAATGATCCAACATTGGTGACGTATGGATCCTCAAGCTCTCGCGGCCACCCTGCTTTTTGAAACCAGTGTGGAAGTGGTGAGGCGCTTTGCTGGTTTGTGTTCTCCCCTCTTAGGGACCAGCTTTGCTCTCACTGCCACTCTCATCCCAAGCAGAACAAGACACTAATTCTTACTGTAGCAGATCCTGAATATTCTCCTCTACTGTTTTACCAACGGCTTATGTCAACCCTACGTGTTTCATAGGGCAAACCCGAGGGGTTGACGTAGCTGGAAGTGGGGTATAAGCTTGTATCAAGAAGGGGAATAGCAATTCCCAAGGGATCCTAATTCTTCCCTGGCTGCGTGTGTGCATCTGTATGATTGACAGACAGCCTGCCTCTCGGTATTTTGAAAGAGAGTGGTGTAGAACAAAGAATATTTACCAATAGCAAGAATTTGCAAGGGAACTACTATAGCAATACTATAGCACTGTCTTTAACATGGGTATTTACAAAGAGCCTCATGATCTGATGTGACCTATAATGATTAACAGGAAGCTGAAAGGCTGTGTGTTGATAATCTTACAGATAAGCATGTTTTTCTGATAAAGAATATTATAGTTGGCATTAAAATCTAGACTAAAATCATTGGTTGACATTCTCAATGATTGAATTAGTAAAAATGGAAACATCCAGTGCAGCATTGATTAAACTGAGCGAGGAATATAATTTCAGAAGCTGTAATTGCAGTTATATAAATTAACTCTCTGTGTACTGGGAAACTACTGAAAGGACTAAGTAATTGGTCTCGAGTCGTACAAGTTACAGTTGTCATACAGGTTTGCTGGCAAAGGCAGTGCTGTATTTCCACAAAATAGAACCGTTCTCTCACCCTCTACTGTTTGCTTACCAAGAAATTAAAATATTCCACCTGAGACAGTGAATTAAGGTGTATTTAGTTACAGTTGTTTTTAATCTTTTTGTTAAAAGGTGCATGTTTTATGATGAAAAAAGGTTTCTATAGAAACGTTAATATTCTCAGTAACATTGGAAAGATTTTTGAGATTTGAACTGTTTGAACAAAGGTGCAATACCACTTCCAGAGTGGCCAACAGAAAGCCTAATGGTTAGACCTGCCCAAAGAAGCTTTGCAACCAGGCAAAGAGTTGTTGGAAAAGTGGTTTAAGCCTGAAATGGCAAGAGAGGAGGCTGATTGCTGAGAGAATCCTACCTGGATTTATATATATATATTTAAAATTATATATAAAAATTTTTAAAATTTTATAATATATGGACAATTATGGAGAAGACATTATGCACCTGCATAATTCATGCAAAGATGAAAAATCAAAGCACTAACATTATTACATTCTTCCATGTTTTTTAAACAAGGGGAAAACAATGCTGTTTCCACATATATATATATTTTTTTCTTTTTATTCCTAATGTCACAGGTCTGCAGATCCTGTGTTTTATCAGAAGCTTTGTGGGGTCCAATTCTGTGGACACAGTTCTGTAATGGTAAAAGATCCCAAGGGATAGCCTCCTTTTTCCACGTAGGATATAGGTCAGTTTAAGTAGGCTCCAAAGTCACTTCAGTGGGCTTGTGCCAGTTTTGTCTCAGGCTGCTTGGTGCCCAAAGGAGTTTTGAAACAACATGACCTTCTGATTACACAATGTCCTCTAGAGTAAAAGCAAGAAAAAAGAACAATCTTTCCAGTTATATGAGATCCATCCAGGCTGTGTGTCCAGAAGTTAGTGGATATTTTAGGTGAAGAATGTTGTATGACGAAGAAGGAAAAAAAAAATCATGCATATTGAATAAATCTTCATTAAACTCTGTGAAACTGGTTAAATCTGAGTTATTTACTATACCATGCTTCTGAAACTGCAGGTAATAATTTTTTAAGTGAGTAGGTGATGCTTAAATCCAGAACTCTTAATAGTGTTCAGAGGTCAACATTAGCAATTTTCCTATGGAGCATAACTGCCAGTTTGGCACTTGAACCGTGGCCATTTGTTGGAGGCTGCCGGGACACAAGCTCTCTGGAGAATCCAGTGGGTAGTCACCCTGCCCTGATGGTAACTTCTGTAGTTGTGGCTATATCAGGACTTAAAAGGAACTGCTTTCAGCAGTGAATAAATTCTACAGTTTTCCAAGGTGGTTCTCTGCCATTGGGAAGCTTGAGAAAATTGGAGTAAAATCCATATAGCTGCTTTTGAACTGAAGATGTAGAAAACTTCCCTCCTAGAAGTTCACATTACCATCCTTTTGACTCCCATGTCCCCATAACACAACTAACTTTTTAGAGAAAAATGTTTCAACTGGTTCATTTCTTTTGAGTAGAAACGTGTGTGTGCTTGTAAGGATGGATTCTGAGAGGCTACTCAGTGTTCCAATGCTCTTGAAAGACTCTCAGTACAGTAAAAGACAGATGTGGACGTACCTTTACCTGGGAAGGCAAAGATACTGTAGCTAAGGGGCAATTTCTTACATTTTTGAATGTTACTGGGATTTGAGGTGACCCCATTTAATTGTTGGCTGCTGTATGACTGCACAAATGTAGGCTCATGGTGGAGAAAAGGTGGTGGAGGGAGCTCATTGGCTACCAAAATGCCTACATCTGGACGTTAAGGCAGAGTTGTCCAAGTCAGCTCTGGTGTACTCCTGTCTTGTGGACAATTATGGAGAGGACTTTATGCATCTGCATAATTCATACAAAGATGAAAAATCAAAGCACCAACATTTGTACATGTCTTTGAACTAGGGGAAAACAATGCCATTTCCAGCAGTAGAATTCATATGAGGAATGGTGATCTGTTCTTGAACGTTAACATGACATGTAAAAAAAGTATGGCCTAAATGGCATTTGAAATAAATTATGCACATATTTTGTACAGCATTTTCCCACCTTGTCAAATCACCTTTGCTACTGAAGTATGAAGACCGTAGATGCTCAGTTATATCATTATGAATTTGAAATGGAACAAAATTTTCTCCCTCGTGTGTACATATGTGTTTGTGTTCAGAAAAGAACATGCTTATCATTCACCTGTTTGTATCTGCCATGCTGAGTTTGGATGGTGCCTGCAGGTTAAGAATTCATTACAAAGGTTACCGAGTTTCCTGAAAACAAAAAAGTACTTTTGGAATTACTGTTTAGATTAGGAAAACCTGCAAGACTATTAAAAATATGCCTGATAGTGACTGCCCAATTTGATGTCCCCAAGCCAACATGCAAGCAGCATTTAGGTCATTCTTCCATTGATTTACTGAAGGACAAATAATGTCAGACAGTTTTTAAACAAAAACAAAATTTCAATTTTGTTTACCTCTTCAGCAGTCCAGTTGGATGTCAGCTACCATTTAGCTGGGCCAATAATATTGATATTTGATGTCAGTTCTTATTCATTACTGCACCCAAATGATGCAAAAGTCAGATTTCTCAGATGTTTCTATGATGGCCAAATAAAGCCAGGGATGTCTGACTGCATCTAACAGACACAAACAAGAAAAGAACAGAATACAAAATCAAAAACCTATCTGCTCTTATTGTTATTTATGTATTCAGAGTGTTCACCTCTTTGCATAAACTCAAAGCCAGTTACTTACAAAGGTTACCTAGTAATATCAAATGTGTTCAATTATACATGCAAAAAGGGCTAATAGGTGCTTCCTCTAGTTTATTTCTGTCTCCATGCATAAGAAATATAATTACAGAACTGGATTACATTTTAAATACAGATTTTAGTATCATTAGTTAACCATTTTCAGGCCATCAAATGTTGTTAGAAGTGAAAAAAAAATCTATTCTGTCTCTCTGTCATGACAAAGAACAAAACCTGCACCAAAAAATTCTCATTTCCCTTGTTGGCAAAAGGCTCAGAAATTCTCAGAAAACTGTGCTAGAATCCACTTCTGCATCCATTCTCTGAAAAATTCATGTTATTCCCTATTTCTGGAAGTCATTTCCCTGGAATGCTCTCTTCCCTTGGCCAGACATACCATTTAATCACTTCCCATCGTCTCTGATGCTGTTGGCATTCACAGACCCCTACGGTCACATGTATGTGCCTGCTTTACCTATTACGTGCTCTGAAACCACTCTAGAAGAATCGGGTAGATCCATCTTTATTTTGATCAGCTGGATAAACAAGAATATATCTACCCTGGAAGTAAGTAGAACTCCTCAAACTCTTTTTGTAAGGAAGCTACAATATGTATGGACTTACCTGACTGGATAAACTGGATAAACCTGGCTGGATAAACAAGAATATGTCTATCCTGGAAGTAAGTAGAACTCCTCAAACTCTTTTTGTAAGGAAGCTACAATACGTATAGACTTACCTGACTGTGTTCAAGGCCAAGGAACTGTTGGTTTGTGCGGGGGTTGCTCTCCAAAGGTGCTGTGCTCCTGTGTCCCTGAGAACAGAGATGGCCTTTTAGCAGAGGTGCTTCTATGCGACCAAAAAAGAAATCTGATTCTTCTTTTTAAATGTCACACTTTGATTGTGTCATTTGGTTTCCCATCACCATTTTTCGTTTCTTATCAGAGATCTTTTACTAAGAAAAAATTAGTAATGGGTGTCATACAACTTGATAAGTCAGTGACAGAGAAAAATCCTTTCTTCTTTCACACATAGCAGGTGACTGACCAAGAAACCTTCAGTGTCAGTGTTTAAGTGCACCAACTGCTGCTAGAGTTTCTCTCTGCACTTCTAAATCAGGCAAAAAGGCAGTTCCTTCCCTGTCTGGGGTTTGGAAGAAATTTGGCTTCCTGTATTAGATAAAACCCTCTTCGTTTTGAAGGTTGCTTAATCAAGGCCCTAGTTTCCTTCGGAAACTTGGAATTAAGCAGCCTTTCTATTCTCTCCGGTGTAATTTAGTTATTTGAGGTTTTAAACCCAGTCCTTTCAAGATTACTAACTCTGAAAATAATTACAGCTCAGGAAAAATCACTTCCTTTTGCTTTAAGCATTTGACACATTGTATTATGAGAGGCGAGGTAAAAGCTTGTTCTGCCATGGGACCTCTCCTCCAGCCTTGGGATTTATACATTTCTTTCATTTACCCATTGGCAGTCATTCTACATGGTCTTGGTGAGGCAAGCTCAAGATGTACCTCAGGTTTAACGTGGTGTCCACTAGCTCTTGTGCTCTAGAAAAGTCAAATAACTGAAGGACAGCAGCTCTTTGTGTGAGCAAGCTGTATGTGCCATGATGGACAAGAGTCTCTAGTCATGACCGCTGAGACATCTGAGCTTGGGGAGTGGACCACACAGAGGTGGTGGAGATGAGTAACACACAGTAGGAAGCAGGGCAGGTGTCTGCCATCCTAGTGTGTCATTCCTTCTAAACCAGCAGTAGCTGAAATATTTGACTTTTCTAATTGAAGCTTTTAATCTGATTTTGCTCTCACTTAAACGTTGATTGGTGTGTGATGAAGCTTTGTCTCAACTCTTCATGATAAAAGTTTGGGGGAATGCATAGACATTTGGATTTTAGACAACTCTGTAAAGCCCAGGAAGAGAAAACATGACATCATTTTTAACTAGCGCTGTTAAAAGCTAGATAAATAGCTTTTAATTTTAATAACTACATAATTTGTTTTTCAGTAGCTTCAAAAAAGCCCAGTTTGCTTTAGGACAGATTGGCCCTTGGAAAGATCCTCAGCCAAAACTGATAATGAAGTGACCATACAGTATTTTCTTCTGTGTCTTCAGACTTTATATTTTGATATATAAACTCATTATGTCCATTTGCTTATAACTGAAAGAAAAAGAGATTATCCCCTTTAATGTGATTTTGTTTGCCTAGTTCTGTGTTCTGCAGTGGATGTGACTCTCTGTGTATACAGTACATGAAGCAAGCCCTGCTTAGCATGCAAAACTGCTAGCAGTGTGGAAAACTTTGCCCTTCTTTCTTAGAGGAGAAGAATTAAATTGGGCTTCCTAAGGAATAAGGATTCTTTTTAAATTACATCTCCTGGCCCAGAGCACCAGACTTTCCTGTGGCAGATGTATACTTTGGGTCCAGGCCCCGGCATAATTCATTTTTCATTTTAACAGCTGGTTTTTAAACTTGTCATTTTGCAAAACAAACAAAATCAGGAAAAGAAGATCCATCTGGATTCTTTTAAATTCAATTGCCCACCTGCAATATGGTCAAACTTGCATGCCTCTGTGATATTTCACAGGAAATAATATTTCAAAACACCTGAGAAAGCAGCATAGCATCCCTGTGCTCTATCCCAGTCATGTGATGGTCATTTCCTCAGTTGATTGTGAGACTTATCTGCAGCACTGTCATTATCACTGATTTGGATGTGGAAGAACATCACAGCGAGGCTGATAGAGCACTGGGACAGGCTGCCCAGGGGGGTGTGGAGTTTCCTTCTCTGGAGATATTCAAGACCCGTCTGGACACCGGCCTGTGTGACCTGTCCTAAGGACCCTGCTTTGGCAGGGGGGTTGGACCCGATGGGCTCTGGAGGTCCCTTCCAACCCTACGATTCTGTGATTACACGTATTCAGTGCTGACTTGTGAGGCCAGGGCTCCAGTCCTGGCTGCTCACACTGAACCTGCTCACCCAGCACTCGTGGTTTGCTGTGGTCAGCATGGATTGTTATGTTAGTCAGGTTACCTGTTAAAAAAAACATGCCATGGGTATGGCTTTCCATGAGTTACAAGCAGAGAGGTAACACGTCTAACACCTCTCCCAGGAAAAAGCATGTCTATGCCAAGTTAACTCTTCAGAAGGGCTTAAACTAAATCTGGGTTAGAGAAGTGGGTGCAGACTGATGACCTGTTTTTGGTAGGAGGACTCTTGACCTGTTTACCACACATCAGATCATGGCCAAAGAGGAGCAGGGTGCTTGAAGCAGTGCTGTGTACGTGGTTGTATATTACGTGGCTTTATACAACTCAAAGTTGGATTTAAAATTAATTTATGCAAGAGTGAGAGTAGGGCCAAATTTGGAAAGGCCTCTCTGTTATGAAAATGCAATTAATGTGTAGTTGAATAAATATCACAGTTAGAAGGTACTTGAATATCAGAATGATTTAATCTGAAAATAATTGAGGACACAGAGCTGAAGTCCACCAAGGCTAGGAATGTGGATCATTCTTCTTTGGTATTTAGCTGGTTTTTGTGAGGTAGCTCCTTAAAACAATGGGATAAAATTTGTTGACACGTTCATTCTTTTGCCTAAAATACTTGAAAACTGGGAGAAAAGTTGATACGCTTTCTAGAATTGGGCAAGCTGCTGTGAATACATTTTATATATTATTGATACTTCATGTCCTTCCCTTAAAAAATGCCCAAAAACAAGATTCAGAGTCAAATATTAAGCCAAACCTTTTCATTTTACATGTTCCTCTGCTACGTGCTGCTTCAGAAAAGCACATGTAGTTTACTGACGCGTACATTCTTTCAGTGATGTAGATGCTCTGCATTTTAAACCGAACAATTTCACAAGTCAGCAGTAGATCTATTGCCACTAATACTAATTTATGAATTTATGGAAGCGTGTATTACATCTATATTTTAATGTTATTGTGGTGGATGCTACCCGGTTTTTAAAAATGTACTTACTTAGACTTTAAAGAACTGCACGACAATAAAATCCCTGTACATGAACACCGAGTACCCTAGGAATTTGTTATGCTTATTGCTCTCAGGAGTGTCTAATCAGGTAATGATGGCACCTAACTTCACTTCAGTCGTGGCATCGCTCAAAATGCGGAGAAAAGCCAGTGCTGGCAATTATCATTCATCTCCTCCTCTCACTGCACAGCTCCCAGAATTCAAAGGCATTTCTTTGATAGTTAAAAAGGAAAACCAAAATTGATTATTTTAAACCTCTCTGCAAAAGATACCGCTCTTTTAGCAGTACTGTTTCAAGTGCAATGTCAACTATGGCTAGCAGTAACTCTGCAGGGAGTGCAGTGATCTTGGGTTTCATATGTAAATTTATGCAAAGGGCTTCTGCAAGCCTAGCATGTGTTGTTCTCCTCAAAGACCACAAGGCACTTCATGCTACTTCGTGTGGCAAAGGAAAGAGAGATTCCCTCTGTTTCACACAGCAAGAGGAAAGCCTGCAGAGCTCATGTAAACAAACAAGAGACCCGTGATCCATCATCACTTTTGAAAGTCAGTAGAACTAGAAATTCTGCTGCAACAAAGTTGTGCTGTTTCCACTGATTACTTTTAATAGAGCTTCCCCTTTGGAGGACACAGGGGGTGTTCTTTACGAGACTCCAGACATTCTGAAAGGAGAAAATTAATAACCTAGAAATAACTTCATTTTAGGATATTCTTCAACTTGATCAAAATCATCCCTGAGAAAATGAGGATAAGTAAAAAAAATCTATCTTGATAGCTTTTAAGTTTCCATGCATGCAGTGGCCCACGTAATTTATCAGCACAGACATCTCATCCAGATGTTTCTTCCGCTTCCTGATACATTTGTTTCTCCATCACTTTCTAATAGCAATAGACTTTTGGTCACTGATCACATTAAAGAGACATCTCTGTGCCGCCACTCTGTCGTAATTAATTTCCCTTCTGCTCAAAACCTCTCCTGAGGACTGCCTGATGGTTCTTTGCTGGGTTTGTTTGTGCTAACAGCATTCACCCCTCAGTCAGCGCTTCTCTGTGTGCGTCCCTCTCCTGTGTGTTTCCCATCAGGACTTGCCATCCCCAACTGCTTGCTTCTGAGTACCTGCAGACAGTTGACTCATGTTATAGCCAAAGTCAGTCGAGTCCCAGCATGTACCAGCAGTAATTGCGAAGTATTTAGTCTTGGACTGTAATTTGGAGCAGCTAATTGAAGACTGCAATGTTCCTACAGCACTTCTAATGAGCTAAAATTCTTTTGTCTTCGTTACAGTCAGTGATCAGTCTGTCTGCTTTCGGGACTGCAGCATCATGTGAAAGAGGAACGCATTGACACAGAATTCCCCTATAATGTTTGTAAAGTGGAGTTCTGACTTACTACATTCACTGTGAACCTCAGCTGCTGGAGCAGCCGCAGGATAAAGAGACAGCCAAAGAATTGGAGCTGGGGCAGGAACGATCCCTGCTTCCCCCAGCCATGAAGCATAACTTCTCCTTTGCGCTGGCTGGGTGGGTGCTGATATTGCTGTGGAAGTGGGATTGAGAGCGAGCTTGGAGTGGATTCTTGTAGTTTCGAACCCATAATGTTTTTTAATAATAGATGCTGTGTTGCCTGTTCAAATTCTCACAGTGCACGTAGAGCTGGATTAGAGGAGGTGGGTGCTTTTGCCACAGAGCAAGCCCTCTGTGCTCCCAAAACCTGCACGTTGATGGGTAGTATAAAGTAATAAAGTTGGAGGGTTCTTCTGTGGAAACCAGCAGTGACGCTCTGAGAGATGATTCTTTCTGCATCAATCTCTCGGATTCATCTCATCTCCAGAAGAACTGGTGTCTCACCAGTTCAGGTCAATTCAAAGCTGTAAAGAATGCCCCAGGGAGGGGAGGATCAGACCCCAGTTGCTTGAGCTCTGGGTGTGCAATTGCTTTGAAACATAAATGATCCGTTGTCACTTTGATTGTGATGCAGAAGTCGAAACTATAAAAGGAAAAAAGCTAGTAAAAAAGCAGATGGGAAAATACTGGCACTGCCTGCAAAGATTCCCTAATCACCCCTTTCCCCCCACTCTTGGTGAAAATCATTAAAAATAGACCACTACACTTTCAAAGTGGTAATCAGTGTAGCTCTGTATTTTTGCAGGGCTAAGTAATTCCGTGTCTTTCTAAGAAGATGCTATTTTCATTTAAAACTGGGATGATTTAAGCCTCATGTTTCAAAAATGGGTGGTGATTGATTAGTCATCAGTCTAATCATGGGCTACATCTGCATTTTTCCTCCATCCTTATCTTATTTTACATAATTCATTTAGCTTAATTGGACATTAAAATCTTTTTCTGCTGTAACTACTACAGCAGATTAATCTGCCCCTGATCAGATTCTCTTGAGATCCCTCTGCCCTTGCTTGTTGCTGCTCAGAAAGTCCAATTCCACCCCATAAGTTGGGGTGGCATGGGGACGGGACTCTGTCTGCTGTGAATGTGCCCCCTGTTATTTTTTCTGAGCATAGTTATTTCTTTGCATTACAAGAAGGCCGGAGGTAATAACTCCCATCAGGTTCTGATGTGCTTCATGCTGTAAATGTGGGAGGTAATGATTCCTTCTCTTAAAAATACTCATTTTTACACATATAAAATGGTTATGTTATAAAAAGAGTTAAGTGACTTATGATGTGTCTCACAGGGAGCATCTTAGAAATGCAGATTATTCCAATCTGTCTCAGTTTGAGGTAGCTGAAGTAATTCCTCATGTGGCCACTTTGTCTGCTGGCACTGAAGGGCAAGGAGTTTCCACCACGCTTTATATACAGAACAAACCCCTTTTACATAGCTGGTAACAAGGCTTGTAAGACCAGTAACACGCTCATCAACCTTTTGTTATGCCAGAGGTCAACCAGATTCCCAATAGTAGTGAAAAGGGAAAATTGTTATCTAGTTAGCAGAGGTCTCTGTTTGCATTGAGGTTGATGAAGATCATAGAATCATAGGCTGGTCTGGGTTGGAAGGGACCCCAAGGATCATACAGTTCCAACCCCCTGCCACAGGCAGGGCCACCAGCCTCCAGGCCTGGATCTACACAAGGTTGCCCAGGGCCCCATCCAACCTGGCCTTGAACACCTCCAGGGACGGGGCATCCACCACCTTTCTGGGCAGCCCGTTCCAGCACTAGATCTTAGTCTAGTCATCATGAGAGACCGTTAAAGAACACTTCATACAGCTAAACCTCTTTTGAAAAGTAAAGGACTTGGGAATCAGTAAACTGGCCCGATTTGATATGAACTTGTCATAGTGAAAATAAGCTGCCTGATCCTTCAATATTTTGCCGTTTTAAAAATACTTGCAAAAGGTCATGAAAAGACTACTGCCCTGCCTTCAGAATTAAACTTTGAAGAGGATGCTCCTGGGAGGACTTTACTGCAGCTTAAATTCGATAAAGCCACTTGTTGCAGTTCATATGTTATTGATCTTTCGGCAGTAAATCCGGAGGTGTGTTCCTAAGCAAGAGGCATAATTCTTCAGATTTTTATTGCTACTGCTGAGGTGAAACAGCAGTTTTCAGGAAACATTTGTCTAAAGTGTGATTGTTCCTGTTGTTAATCATTATTAATATTCCCAAGAAAAAATGGTATATTTTAGAAAAGGGAAAGAAGGAAATGGATTCTTAAAACTTCCTGGAAACGATAGAAATCTGTTGATTCCTCCTGTTATAATTGTGTTACAAGGGTTTGCGTGTGCTGATTGAGATTGGGATTATGATGTCTATGGAGCACACCCATTTTGATTGGTGATCTTCTGCAATATGAAGATGTTCATTAAGTCGACAGGGAAAGTAAAGGGCGGAGGGTGGAACTGTAAAGGCAAATATAAAGGGCATGCAAAGTCCTTTGCATGGAGCCTGGAAAAGAACCAGTCTTTGAATCCAGACTATTTGAATCCTTGTATAAATTCTTTAATTACTTCAGCATGCACACACAAAGTGCCAACTTGATTATATAGAATAGAAAGCAAGTCTTACCAGTTTTATGAATCATTTTACATGGTCTTTGATTAGAGGAAGTAGTAGAACAGAGCTGTGGCTGCTGCAGTATAAAATGTAGTGTAAATTAAAATCAGTACAAAGGGAATCGGCTTTTTCTCCTTGGATCTCATTGTCTGCTCCTCCTACATGTAGGAAAATGAGTCAAGCTGATGGTCCAGCTTGCTGGCCAGTAAAATGTCTTCAGAATGACATCAGAAATAAGACTTCAGTGTGGCAAGAAACAGAAAGAAGAAAACTTTCCGTGAATAAGTAAGACAGTAACTGTAAAAGGAATGAAAAAGCCAAAGCTCATAGGAGAATTCCAAGTGATTCTGCTTTAAAGCTTTGGAAATGGCCAGTGGCCAGATGCAAATGAGTTCATTTAACATTTGAGTTATCCCTTTCTTTTTCTTTGAATGGTTTATAGCTTTGAATTATCCATAATCTTGATTTTGTTCCTGGTTTATTTCTTGCTATTGAAAAGTTGTTATCCCACATCTCCAGCTCACTTGATTTAGAAAAGGCGTGTAATAGAGATGACAGCAAGCAAAGAAGTGGTGAAATGTAATAGCTGGCTCATTAACAAAGTTCTTTTGGTATGTTTTTAGGGTAGCAGCTGCCTAGGTGTCAGCAATAATGAATGCATTTAATAAGTCTGTGGACAGAGCAAGCGGATGCTGGTAAAATACCTGTTTGCACGTGTGGATGTGTTTCCATCAGAGACCTCTGTTTCCTTCTGTTTGCAGATGAGGTCTGCTGCCTTTTCATGGAAATCAGGCAAAATATGCTGCTGGGTGTTGCGTTTTTCAGCACAGAATGTTTATTCCAGGCATCTGGGAGGAAAGTGATAAAAGTCTGCAGGCGTTTGACAGCAAGAACCGGTTGATCTTGCTACTGAGATAGATTGCAAACCCTCTCAAGCAGGACCTAGTGCTCCCAGACCAGGTTTCTCCAGCACTGCTTCTGTTAAAATAGTATCTGCCAGGATGGGGGAGCTCGACCTTTCTGATATGGCCACAAATCACCTTGTGAAGGAGAGCTTGAATGACAAGTTAGTCTGGTTCAGTGTATCTGGTACCTGCAAAGGATTTGACTATGTTAATTCCTTCAGCAGGGGAATTTTGTTTTCACTTGGGTTTCTCTGGGATCTCTAGTAGAAATGGGGGAAGATAAATACTGTAAAGAGAATTAGGGCAAGATTGAAAAAGGATGGGGCGTGGATCTTCTCTTGTGATGGGACAGGCACTGTAGAAAATTTATTCAAAGAAGGAAGAACTTGTAATCAAAGTAGATCTGGTTGTTTTCCTTATAATTATGCAACCAGTAACGATCCCTTAATCAGGGTCAGGAGAAGGTCAAAGTCAGCTCTACAGTTGCCATCACTTTGTGGCAGGGTCTGTCTCTGATCAATGTTTGCATAATATCTATTTCAGTGAAGCATTCTTCGTGCTATTATGATCTATTAGCTGGACCATCCTGTTACTTGAGAGAAATGTCTTATTGAAAATCTATGGACACAACTGCTGATGACAGAAGGAGAAGTCACAGAGCACCCACTGACGTGTCTCCTGCATGTACACCAAGCGGGTTATGTGCGGTCTCACCCAGATGGGTTTGTCCATTGATCTCGTTCAAATTGCTGAGTTATCAAAGCTGTAATTAAGGAGCATTTACTGAATTGCAGGATATTGGATGCATACAAAATAGGTTTGAAGGCAGGCATCTTCTAAAACAAAACATATCAAACCAAAGCCAACACCCCAAAAAATCATTATTTGCTAAAATGCTCCTATGGATAGAAAAAAATCCAGAGTAAGATGCAAGAATATGTCAGAATCCTATTAGTAGTTATGAAATAAAAGGTATAAGGGGTATTAATGATTTCTTAAGTGGACTGTTGATAGTGGTGGACATAATCTTTGCAGAAGAAAGTGAGAAGAGAGAGGGTGACGAGATATGAAGAGCTGATCCAGCAACCTTATTCTTGCACTGAGGAATGGAGGGATCTTTCTACATGCACATACTTGATTCCTCACCCTTTTACTGATGTGATAGATAATGACCTAAGGAAAGGAGGCATCCTACTTCACTGTGCATGCTCCATACTCTCACTTCGTAGTTGCTGCTTGTGTGCCAGCTTCACCAAAACCTCTGCTCAGCTGAGATACGGGTCTTTAACCTCTCTGAAAGTCAGGGAACAGGGACCTCGGAATGGACTTGCAAAGCTGGTGATCAGTTTTGCAAAAGTTGCTTTAGAGAAGTCAGGGATGGGTACATTCTCTGTGCTGTCTGAAAAGGGTGGGGAGGAGAGAAGGAAGAGCTTCAGATGTTTAAGCCCATAAAATAGCGTCCATGATGCTGATCTGACTGATGCTGTAAGTGAAATGCACCAGGGACAGGGAAGAAGGGAGGAGTATTTCTGAAAAAAATATATCCTCAAAACAACTCTTGTATTTAACCTAAAGGACATAGATTGCATGTGAATAAGTACATTTTAACTCTTGCTTTACAGGAAGGAAGATTTTTAAATGCAGAGCTGGGGGTGGGAGAGAGAAATGGGTGAGTTGTGCTAATCTGGAACTCAGTACTTCTGTCACAGCAAGCGTTTGAAAGCATTTCTTGAAAGAGGAAGGGACTGGGCTTGATGACACTTCCAGTCTCACATCTACAATGAAGATTTTTCTTTTTCATCCCCTTAAAAACTTGCTTTACTGAGAACCTGTTCAAGCCATGCAACAATTTGGAGTGTAGCTGTTTTATGTGTGTGTTGGGGGCTTGGTGTTTGTTTCCTGAATGTCCTGCTCGACCTCCTTGTTTGGATAGACTCAACTTCATGAAAGGAGCCAGATAAAATGCAAGAGAATTCAGTAGGTACAGCTGATGGTGTAGTTAAACAGTTCTTCCATCCTGCTCAACACCACGATGCTGGGGTGGGATTTGCTGAGCTTTTTGAGAGCTCATGCATTGCCAGGTGAATTCTCAAAGAAATCATCACTTTGCATCTCAGTATTACTCTGTATTAGTCCCTGTAACAAGCCAGAATGGAGTTTTGACACTTTTAGATCTCCTCCAAATGAACCTAAAGATTTCATTATACTTATACCATGGCAGTGTTTCGCAGGCCATTACTTTCTACTTGAGAAGACAATGGATATTTTCAGATCTTAATTCCTCTATTTGCTAGATAACTCCACACATTTTCTTGCAGGTATTACTTATGTGAAAGGTGTAAAAATTAACTGGATATAAAAAAAAAAAGTCATGGATGTAGTATCTGACCTGTGCTTGACCTGATTTTCAGTTCCATACCATTGTGATTCTTCAAAACAGTGTCCTTTAATCTTACCCTCCTGCATAAATTGGAAAAGACATTGACTTTGATAACTCTGGGTGCACACCACCTGAGGTAGTTTTGGGATTTTGAATCTTTATTTAGGAGGTTAAAATGAAAAGTAAAAGTTTCTACATCGGTAGCTAGAGGTTTTTTTGTGGCAGGAATTAGCTAAGCAGAGTAATGTTTGGGCATTCTTTAACCTGCTGCCTTAGATTTTTGTTTGTTCACGTGCTAGTCAACATACTTCTGCCCCTTTTTTAGTTGGCTAGTTTTTAATTAATATTGGAGAGGCATGTGGGGACATGGTCCTGATATCTTTCCATGCATTGGTGGTCCCTGCATGCTTCTGACTCACTGAAATGAGTGAGATTGTCTTTAACATGGCTATTAATGACTCTGCAGAAATGGAGTGTCTGTTTTGATTTAATCTTATGGTACACATTAGAAACACAGGTAGATGAAAGTCAGGGCCAAAGGGCCCTTCCTGTGTGTCTGTGAGAAAAGAAGGTATAATCACAAGCTGTGTTCGTAGAGGGGAGTTGGTATCAGAATTCAAAATAAACCTCTCTCCTCTTTCTCACTTACAGTTTCTCCTGAGCTGTTTACTCTAAAAGTCATACTGTAGCTGTTCTAGTCAAGGTAGCTGTTAAGAGGCTGTGATAACGTCACATACAATAACTGACATTTACTTAAATACATGTAGTTGCTATGTCTGGTATCAGTGGCTACTCAGCCCTGTTTCATACACTTTCTTCTTTGCAGGAGTACAAAAGTGATGCCTTTATTTTGTTTCCACTGTTTACAGGGTGATACGATTGCTTCCTGTGACTCCTCTGGCATGATGAAGCTCTGGGACATTCGGAAGTTGGTCCCTATTTTATCCATAGATGCAGGCCCACATTCTGCCAACCAGGTCATCTTTGATTGCTCTGGTAGGATTATAAACCAATTTTTTTCTACCAAAGACATGGTTTATTTTGAAATCTCTCTAATCTCTCCCTGGTCCTGAAGCCAGATAGCATGTGTGAAACAGGAAAATCATTTTAATTTTAAAGAAGATGTGCCTGATCAATAAGCTTGTTTTCTATGGACTAGATTGGCAAATAAGCCTAATTTATATGAAATGAAAAGTGTGTGATGACAGAAAGTGCAATTAATTGCAAAAATAACATATAAAATGCAGAACAGATCACTGGGGAGATAAACTTCACAAGATTACCTATGTTCTAAGAGTATTTCTTCTCTATTACCATTTGTTCTTTTATTTGCTAATTCCGTAGCTGCATTTCATAACCAGTCTTTCTAAGTCCTCTTATAATTGCCTCAGAACTTCATTGTGTTGACAGCAGTGCTTGCTATGCACAAAGAATTGAAGCAACCAGTTATTTTTCTTCATCAACCATGTATTACCATGTCAGCGATATTGTGAGTGAGAGCGCGTTTTCGTTTGAAGTGGGGCTGTTGTGAAACTTCTCTTTTGTTTTAAAACCAATATTAATCTTCAGTTGCAAACCATGGGCAAGTACTCATGTTGCAGCACGGCGTTACATCCTGGCTTAGTGTAGTACAAACGATATGATGTGATGCAGTAATATATAATGTCATAAATAGGTTTATTGGAAACTGTGTATATATATTTGCAGTATACGCTATGAATGTAAAATATAATGCTTCCACAGAATATGGAACATAATTAAGGAATCATTAAACACAAATAATAGTATGATATTTTGTCCTAATTGCCTACATACTGTGAAACGCGTAATATCAATATATTGAGTCACTGGGCAGAAAATTTTGCCATCAAATTCTATATTATTTTTATAGTGATTTCACAGATCTTTCTCCTGTACCATTAAATAAGGTATTTTCATTTCCAAGGGGAAAAAAAACATTGACACTGTCCATTTTTGACAGCTTTCCAAAGACAGCTTTAACCACTATTCTATTTTTATCCATAATTTGGAATAAGAGCTCATTTTCTTTTTATTCAGGAGGGTTTGAAGAAGTTCTGGATCGTAACATTGGGTCATTTGCAAAGGAACTGCATCCCTGAAAAATGGGGTAGCAGTGTTTCTATCCAGATGGGAACTTTCCAGTAGAAAGGTTATCAGCTTCAGGTGATGTAAATGGGCAAATTTTTCCATCATTTGGATAAACCCCAAAATTTTCTCTGCAGGAGTAACCATGCAACAGAGATATCAAATTAGGATGGATGGTGGCCATGAGGCATAGTGCAAGAGGATGTGATCACACCTAGCTAAAGACAGGAGAATACCTAGCTAAAGGAGGCAGTTGCAGGTACTCATGTGTGAGGAGAGCTGGTGCCTACATCACCTAACCAGGGACAGAGGGCAAGGAGGGCCGGGCACTGCCTGCACACACAGACGCCTACCCTGAGTAGGTGCCTTGTGGAAATACAAGCGTACTAATACCTATTCATTATGGAGCAGCATTTAATTTACTTGAGGAGTGCCTGGAAGGAATGCATTTTCTGCCCTGCATCTGGCGGGAGTGACGCAGTATTGTGTAGCAATGGTTCAGTTGCTGTTAGGGATCCAGTCTGACGGTACTAGCTCGAGGCCCCTGGGTTTGTGGTATTTAACTCATGCTGACACCATTGTCAGAGCTTGTTTTGCTAATATCAGCGTTGGCAAGCTAGCTAAACCAGGTTTAGCCTCCCTAATCCTAGGATGGCCCCTGATACATCAGTGAGAGAGGTTGAATGATGCCTGCAACAACAGAGGGATGGATAAAATGATCCAGCAGGTTCCTGCATTGCTTGTCTAAACCGTAATTCATGGATTTGGTTAGTCTTAAACTGTTCAGTCAGTCATCTGTGTGGAATTCACTAAAAATAACAACTACGTTGAGGTAAGAGCCAGAACACTCCACAATTAAATAGCGATGGGAGAATATATTCTATGTTTAACCTATATATCCTGTCAGGCATGGGACATGTGTTTCATTTGGGGAAGCTTGGGTGGATTCTTCTGACCTTCCTAAAAAGGGGCTTAATTTCCAGCTGTATCCCTTAGTCTCTCACGGTGATGTTATACCACCTAGTGTAAAATACTCAACTGCATTAAGCCATAGACACTGGAAACAAATTGTTCTGCATCTTACAGGTGGATTTAATGACCAGATTAGAGAGCCATGGTTGAGCAGGGTTTTTTTTTTTCCTTCTGCCCAGTAATTATTTAAATTATAGCTAGTAATGATAGCTATTACGTTTTATGAAAAGTTGGGTGGTTTCAGCAAATGAGATTGAGGTCAGAGACACTAAGGCCCCAACTAATGGAAGATTTTTGTTTGGTTTTCCTCGTATTGTTTTCAATTAATTAATATTGCAACGATAATGTGGACAAACACATTTTCCCTTTTATTTTTAAGTGATAATGTCTCTGTCAGTGTGACATGCACTAGATGGGAGTTGCTTAACAAAGATTTAGTACCACGGGTGAGTTGATTACTTACTGGGATTCTCCTGATGGCTTTGTTGGGGATAGTCCTTGCTAGCATTAGTGATCCAAATGCTATTCCTGGTGTAAATGCTTGAACATAAAGCCATTTTCTGCTTTATCAGAGCCACATTTACATCTTTGAAAAGTTAATGACAAAAGCTGTATATAAATCTTTCTGGCTTAGGTACACTCTGCCTTAGCTGTTCTTTACCTCAGCTCAGAGGTGGACTTTTGGATATGGCATGCTTTTTAGTGAGGGGCAATTAATCACATGCTTAATTACTGTTGCACTTTCTGTGGGTTTTCTTCTTTCCCTCCATCTTTCTGAAACATGCTTGTGGTCTTGCCATGGGAGGTGGGGATGGAGCTGGCCGGGGGTAATGATCTTCAGTATCACGCTTACTGTCAGCAGGCCAAAGGAACATGTCTTTTGAATTCCACGTGAACGGTCTCAGGAAGGGGACCTGTTGTGGTTACTGTGCAAGATGCCCTACAATGTAACTGATAATGTAGCTAAATTCACTTTTATTTTTTCATAAGGAAGTTAACCAGCATTTCCATGTGCTTATATTCTTGAGTAGCATTCACAAATCCCTTAAACACCCTCTTGTCATCTCCTTTTGTCTTTCCAGTCACTGTTTAGAAAATGTACTTCATATGATTAATCATGCTGTGTATGCAAGAGTTACACAAGCTGTAGAGGATTCTAGTTTGTATGTTACAACATACTTGTTATCATAGACTATTGAAACAGCCCAAACAAAACCTGCTACAGCAGTAAAGGACCAGATTCAATGGCAGGTACAGTAAGGCCAGGGGAAAGCAAACAGCATTTGGAAAAAGGACATAGAACTCCTTGAAAGAGTCTGCCACAGGGCCACCAAGATGATTAGGGAGTAGAACACCTTCCTTATGAAGACAGGCTGAGGGAGCTGGGCCTCTTTAGCCTGGACAAGATGAGACTGAGGGGTGACCTTCTTAATGTTTGTAAATGTGTAAAGGGTGAGAGTCAGGAGGATGGAGCCAGGCTCTTCTCAGGGATGGCAGTGATAGGACAAGGGGCAACGGGTGCAAGCTGGAGCAGAGGAAGTTCCATGTGAACATGAGGAGAAACTTTTTCCCTGCGAGGGTGACGGAGCCCTGGGACAGGCTGCCCAGAGAGGCTGTGGAGTCTCTTTCTCTGGAGACATTCAAACCTACCTGGATCCATCCCTGTGTGATTTAGTCTGGGTGCTCCTGCTCTGGCAGGGGGTTGGACTACATGATCTTTCGAGGTCCCTTCCAACTCTTAACGATCTGTGATTCTCTGATTATGCCAGAGTACAAATAAATACCCTTACAATGTCTCTGAACATCTCCAGGGGCAATATGTACTTATTTGATTTAGAGGGAGAGTATATTAAATCAATGTAAAGGTTGTAAATTAATGTGAAAGTTGAGAAATGCCAGGATTGAATTGCAGTGTGATAGATACCATGGTTTATTTTAGGAGGTCAGAATTCTTGGGGTGCAGGAGGCACACTGGTTCAGGAAGTGACTGTCAAACAAATGCCACCACTGTCAACCATAGTGGGGTCAGGGTAACTGCTCAGTGTTGCTGTCTAAAAACAAGTTTAATTTGCTTAATTACCCATCGCGTGACATTGCACATGAGACAGCCATTGGTCCAGTGGGTGACACTTGTTTGCTGTTTGGTCTAGAGCTGGTTTTGGTGTTAAATAGTGTTACAAAAGAATTATTTCTCTGTATTTACTGAACACCAAACTATTGATGGGATTTTCTGGGATTCCATTGCTTGAAGCATTTTCAAGATTTGCACTTGTCGTTATTTGGGCTATTACTGATCACATTAAAACCACGGGCCATCCACACAGGCCTCATTGAGGGATGGAGGCTCTGAGATTAAACCTAGATTGTTAGACTTTCTGCTGGCACAGTCTTCAGATGAAGTTCCAGAATCACAGTGTTCAGATTCCTTATTTGGTGACAATTTCTGTGCTGCCAAAACAGAACTGGCAGAAATAGTCCTTGTGTGAACTGAGGGAAATAGTTCAGAGGTATAAATTGTATTTTTAAATCCATATCTGGCTAGTTGAGCATATATTGTCTTTCCTAAAGTAAACATAAACAATATTAATGAATTATACGGCAGTTTCATTTGTGTAAAGGTTTGATCTTGCAGTGAGGTGCCCACCTGATTTTCTAGCTGATTTCCTCAGTTTTGGCTGGTATATTGGCTGCAAAGACAAGCTGGTATTGAGATGCCAGGTGCCTGTCTTTTCTTCTCCTTCCCTTCACATTTTTGGGTAATCAATCCCACTTAAGTAGCACTGAGTAGCTAGAGCTTCATCTTGGCAGTGTAGGTGGGGGCTGTTCTAGGGTGGAAGCAGCTCTCCTTTGCTGGGAAGTGGATTTTGCAATTGGCAGTAGGATGTGGGGAGAGCAGGGGTTGCACCTGAACCTCTTGGATCTCAGGAGGGGGCTGTGTCTAGTTATTAAGAGAGCCGGAGTGGGACAAGATCTTGACACTTTATCTCACTTTTTAAATTTTCCCCCAGTTTCTGAAGCTTGCTTTTTGTATTTGTTTCCCTCTTGCTTACAGTTAAAGCCATGCCTCATGGGACAACCCTGCCCCCCCAGCAGAATTTACCACAGTAATCTTTTTAGCAGCATCAGATTTTGTCCATACGGTGCGATTATGTGCTGACGTTAATGTGTGTTTTTTCCCTATGACCCCCATTTCTGACTAAAAAGCTTTTTTCATTACAACACTTTATTGCTCTGTGTTCTGTAATCTCCAAGGCAGATTACTTGATAACATCAATTAATTCCTTAGGGTGCTTTTCAATGCCTGAGTCTACCTCAGTTCTGACTACGTATATGCTATCACTATGTATATGCTATGCTGTCTTGGCTTGGGAAATTTTGACTTAATTTAAGTTATTGATAATTAATGCAAACTTCTGACAACTGATTCTAGGTATTGAGGGGAAAAAAAAGGAAACATGAAGAATTAAATAAGCACTTTTCCTCCCCCTTTACCGGTCCCAGCTTAAGCCAAACATCTCTCTTCTTACTCATGTAAATTAATTAGGGGGTTATGTGTAGCTTAATTTGGTGTCAATTAATTTGGTGTCAATGCATGAACTGATTGGGCACACATGCACAAACTGATGGAGTATTCATGCATAAAATAATTGTGTGCTCATGCATGAATTAATTGGGTGCTTGTGGGTGCATTAAATGGGCGTTCATGCATGAAAGTAGTAAACTCTGCAAATTGTTGCCAAATATGCAGGAGACTTGAGATAGATAGAATTAAATGGATGTAGGAGCAATTCTTTGGATTTGTTCTGCCACTTGCTCCTTTACACAGAGCTCAGACAACTCCCAGTTGTGGTTATTTATCAGTTTGGACTTGCTACAGAGCTACAGCTCTTCCTAACAGGACAGTAAGGTGTTCAAGACATGTTTTAAGAGCACATCTTCAGATTCCTTTGAACCATATGCTCTTTACTAAGAAAATTGAGACCACTTCTTCCTTAATTCACTGCCAGCTTTGCTTCTCATTCAGGTTTTTCTCAAGTCTATTTGTAAAGTATAAGCTACAATCTTGGGCGTCCCTCATTCTTCTCCCTATTCTCATCATGAATTGTTTCAGGTCTGTCCCATCAGAACCCTTTTCTTCCCTACGGGATCAGCACTTCTAGATCCATGTGCTTTCACTGAACCCCTTTCTGTACAAACCAAGGCTTTGCATGTTGTGGGGCTTTAGAATATAATTGATCCATATTTTTACAAGTTTTGCAAATGCAGCCACCTGCATATCTTAGTTCTCTGCTCTTTATTTGGTGATTGGCATTTTCAGTGGGTCTTTGCTTTCTCTGCTTCAGCTTGTCTGCCAGTGCTGTGTCAGTGCACTGTGTCTGAATGCTGTTCTCTTCGCGTGCTGCCTCTGCCAGGCCAGTACAGGGGATGCTTCTACTGGAACTGGTTTGAGTAGCAATCAGTCATGAAAAACCTTCCCTTTCCCTTTCCCTTTCCCTTTCC